>BLSH010159705.1:1922160-1933304 GCA_018402905.1 Glandirana rugosa
ACTAAGGGGGGGGGGAGGTTATTTCTCATGGACAGTGGTGGGGTAGTCTCATGGACAGTGGTGGGGTAGTCTCATGGACAGTGGACAGGTAGTCTCATGGACAGTGGACGGGTAGTCTCATGGGCTCATGGACAGTACTCTGATGGGGTGGTGACAGGTACTCTTTATTGGAGGGGGGGGGGAATCAGTGTGCTTGGTGCTGACAGTAAGCGGTAACGAGCTGTTACCGCTATCTCCTCCTCACACACGATCGGTGTGTGAAGGAGGGAACCCGGTAACAGCTCGTTACCGCGGATTCCCGTCATTTTGTGACCGGCTGTGATTGGACACAGCCGGTCACGTGGTAAAGAGCCAATACTATTGGCTCTTTACCGTGATCGGGGTTGGGCTTTGTCCGAGGGACAAGCCCGCCCCCCGATCGCCGTGCTGCGCGCCCGCCGCTCAGTCGCCATTGTTGTCAGTGACCGGCTGTGATAGGACACAGCCGGTCACGCGGTAAAGAGACAATTTTATTGGCTCTTTACCCCGATCATGGAAGGCCGGGGTCCCGAGGGACACGGCCGGTCCCCGATCGCCGCGATGCGGGCCCCTGAGGGCCCGCAAAGCGGCGAAAACAAGAGGACGTCATATGATGTCCACTTAGGATGGGGAGTCCACCTTGCCGACGTATAATTACTATACGTCGGTAAGGAAGTGGTTAACAGTCAATTCATTAAGCAACATGCAGCTCAAAATGGTAGTAAACCACTTCGGAAAAAAACTGTAAGAGAATGGCATAATGTTCTAATATGCATCTCATACTAGCACATTATGAAATACCTTGGAACAAAGCCCCCGCAGCGGCGACCGGTCACCGGTGAGGGGGCTGACATGTTCCCGCGTTTCTTCCAGGTTTGCTGGCTCCGGCGCTGTGAGCCCTCGGTTCTGGCAAGAAGCGCTCAAGATCCGACCCGATACACCAGACCTTCAGAGCGCATGCACGCTGAGGTCAGCAGCTGCATGCTGGATGAATATCTCCTAAACGTTGTACGTTTAGGAGATGCTATTCATTTTACCTACAGGTAAGACTTATTATAGGCTTACCTATAGGTAAAAAAAAAATCACAAAGTGGAGTATACAACCTCCTTAACTGATATTATCTCACAATTTTCTCATGAAAATGTTTAATTGTTGCAAAAAAAATTGTTTGGGTATAGAATCAGTATTTTAAACTGAACTCCAACTTTTTTGCACTGCATAGACTGACCAGTCACAGCATCAGTCATACCTCTGTACCATGTTGCTGTGTTGTCTGCAGATCCTATGATATTCTGGGTTTAGTTGTGGCTTTGTACCATGGGGCAGTCTGTATAGTCTGATGTAGACCGAGACCCTTCCATAGCCACTTCCTGCTGCATCTCTAGCCTAAAACACACCCCTCTGTAGTCTTTGAGACTGTGCAAATGATGGAAAATGGGAAACGCCTTCATACACAGCCGCCTGTTCTGAAAGCCAGCTGGGCTTCTACTGAGTGGATCACAATTAGATCACAATTAGAATTCAGCCCTGCCTAGTTAAATATGCTGACCAGTGTGAACAGGGAGAGTCTTACTCCTCAGATCCTGCCCTCCCAGAGCCCTGCTCTCTGTGAAGTGGTTAATTTACATTTGAAGGAAATACATTCATAATAACCACCCATAGCTAGAGTTGAGCGAACACCTGGACGTTCGGGTTCAGAGGGTCTGAACGAACTTTAGGAAAAAGTCCGGGTTTGGCACCGAACGTTATCCCGGACCCCGAACCCCATTGAAGTCAATGGGGACCTGAACTTTTAGGCACAAAGATGGCTGTAACAAAGTCCTGGCAAGTGCTAGAGGGCTGCAAAAGGAAGTAAAATGGGGGTAAGAGTAGGGCAAGTGCCCTACAAAAAAATGGGGATAGGGAAAATAAATTAAAATCAAATAAACCAGGAGATGATTTTTGAACAATAATCTGTCCCTCTAAGCAGAAGCCTCTACCTGGTGCAGTCAGATCGCTCAAAGCAGCAGTATGTGAAAATTCAAATTACTCCCACAATCTGATCGTTGTGTACAATCCCACAATCTGATCATTGTGTACGATCGTAAAGATCGTTGTGTTATGAAGGGTTTGATCTGCAATCTGTCACTCAAAGCAGCAGTATGTGAAATCTCAAATTTCTGCAATCTGTCCCTCAGAGCAACAGTAGTAGTAATCTCAGGATGCAGGATCAGATGTTAAAATGTCTGCAATCTGTCCCTCACAAAAACACCGGCAGCTTTCTCTCCCTACACTAACCCAAGAGCCTGTGACTCCAGCCTCATATAGAGGCTGGGTCACACGATGCACTGGCCAATCACAGCCATGCCATTAGTAGGCATGGCTGTGATGGCTTCTAAGGGAAACCAGTGAAACACTTGTTGATTGGCTGCCCTGCAGCTATTCAACATGCGTGATCAACTATCAGAACCCGAAAGTTTTTTGAAACGTCCGGGTCCCAGACAAACCCAAAGTTCGGTACGGACCCGAACGCTACAGTCCGGGTTCGCTCAACACTACCCATAGCCCTTCCTCTGTAGTCTTGCAGAAAGCCATTATCCTTTAGCATGCTAAGGCAGGAATGACTCATTTACACCTGCTTTGAAGAGTGCCCTGCATTTGGATCACTCTTAAGAGAGCATTTGACAGACCGTGAGAAGGAGTTGTATCACTTCCTCATCACCTATTTTAACCCCCTAAATGCTGCAGTACTGCACTGCAAGCATGCGCAATTTCAGTGTGGCTCCATTCACCAGAATTGGTTGTCTGGCAGGCAGTAGTGCCCACCAAGCACAGCAGAAGGTATAGTTCCCACCACAGCCATGAAGCAGAGTATCACAGTCATGGCATATGTTCATCCCCACCCACCGCCCCTTCAGCTAAAGGGGGAGCAGTTGGGGGGTGGTAAACCTTGTGGTTGTGCTCAGGGCTGGTGCAAGGATTTTTGACACCCTAGGCGAAACCTCATTTTGCCGCCCCCGACTCTACCTCCTTGCTCTGTCAATGTATACGATGAAGGTGGTGGAGGTGGAGATTTTTGCAGAGCCTCTCTACTCATTTCTTTAGCCGTGGTCCATAGGCCCGCACCTGTGCCTCTGCACTCGTCTCATTTTACCGCCCTGGTGTGCTGCCAGTGACATGAGTGATCGATGCAGAGCAATTACGGATCAACAGCGTATGGGCGCCCTGGGTGGCAGTGGCACCCTAGGCGGCTGCCTACTCCGCCTAGTGGTAGAGCCGGCCCTGGTTGTGCTGCATTTTTACACCATTAATTTAAACAAGCCCTAAGACTGCAGTGATTCTAGTATGGTAATGATACCTTGCATCTAAGGCCCCATTCTCACTTTGTGTAGAAGTGCACATTTCTGCTCACAATCATTTGTGTGTTTGCCGACTACACATACACTTTACAACCAAAGATTTGTGTGTTGCATGTGCAAACACTATATACACATTATAAATCATGCCTTCAACAAAGACCATTTGCTGTTTCTTTGTTAAAGAAAAAAAAAAAAAAAGAGATCAGCGCATAAAACAATCATGTATTCAGTCTTATATTTGTGTGTCCTTTAGGCCTCATACACAGACTTTTTGAGCTTTTTTTTTGCAGCTCTCCATGTTATTCAATGGCCCCATAGAAACGCTGACGTTTTTGAGCTGTAGATAGCGTCTGCGTTTGAAGTGAGCCGGCAAAATGCTGAATGCGCATTAACCCCGTAGCAATGTTAACCAGTCTTTTTTAGCGTCACCGTTTTCAGGTTAAAAAATAGCAGAGGAATGTTTGTTTTTTTTTTAAACATGCCTATTGACACCGACGCTCATTAACGCCAATGAAATTGCGTTTTTGACGCCAATTTTTGCCTGACGGCACTGACGTTTTGCTATTACGCCCATGTGTATGGGGCCTTCTAGTTTGAATAGCACATTTCCTGTTTAACCACTTAACAACCGCCCTATAGACAAAGGACGTCTACAGGGCGGTTGCTTAACTCTGGGAGGATGTCTATTGACATCCTCCCAGAGTCGCGCCTCCCGCGTGCCCCCTGGGGCGCGCACACGGGAACATCCGTGACCGTCGGGTCCAGGGGACCCGACCAATCACAGATCGCGGTGAATGGCCGCTGTGAGCGGCCTTTTACCACGTGATCACGCCGTCAAATGACGGCGCGATCACATGTAAACAAGCTGGCGCTTCCGCCGGCTTTTCTCTCTCCTCTCTGCACCGATCGGTGCATTGTGAGAGGAGGTGCTGCAGCGATGTGGGCGATTTGTAATGCCCACAGCGCTGCTAAGTTACACAATGCAACCCCCAGTCCCCACCACCCACCCACCCATGCTCACCCATCCAGCCATGCATGCTCACCCAGCCATCCATCCATGCTCACCCAGCCGTGCTCACCCATCCATCCATGCTCACCCAGCCATCCATCCATGCTCACCCATCTATCCACCCATGCTCACCCACCCAGCCGTGCTCACTCAGCCATCCATCCGTGCTCACCCATCCATGCTCACCCACCAAGCCGTGCTCACCCAGCCATCCATCCATGCTCACCCACCCAGCCGTGTTCACCCACCCAGCCGTGTTCACTCACCCATCCATCCATGCTCACCCACCCAGCCGTGCTCACCCATCCATCCATGCTCACCCAGCCATCCATCCATCCATCCATGCTCACCCAGCCATCCATCCATGCATTTTCATTTTCTTTCCACATTTTCCAAAAACTTGTGGAAAAAAATGACATGTTCAAAAGACTCATTATGCCTCCTAGAATATACGTTTGGGTGTTTGGTTTCCAAAATGGGGTCAAATTTGTCCTGGTACTCCAGGACCTTCAAAAGTGCAAGACGTAGTCAAGAAATTATGTGTAATTTTATGCTCCTAGAACGCATGATGGCACTCCCTATATGTTGGGCCTCTGTATGTGGCCAGGCTGTGTAAAAGACTCACACATGTGGTATCGCCATACTCAGGTGGAGTAGTAAAATGTATTTTGGGGTGTGATTGGTGGTATGCATATACTGGGTGTGAGAAATAACCCATTAACATATTACAATTTTGGGGGGGGGGCGGGGGGGGGCTGGGGAGATTCATTTTGCAAAGAATTGTGGGAAAAAATTACAACTTCAAAAAATTCACCATAACCCTTACTAAATGCCTTGGAATGTCTACTTTCCAAGAAGGGGTAATTTGGGGGGTATTTGTACTTTCCTGGCTTGTTAGGGTCTCAGGAAATTAGTACATCAGGTGTCATCAATATTCAGTGATTGGCACCATAGCTTGTAGACTCTATAACCTTCACACAAACCAAATAATATCCACTATTTTTTTTTTTTTTTTTACCAAAGATATGTAGCAGTATAAATTTTGGTCAAAGTTTATGAAAAAAAATTTTTTACAAACTTTTCGGTCTTTTTTTAATTCTAGCGCAAAAAATAAAAACCCAGCGGTGATTAAATACCACCAAAAGAAAGCTCTGTTTGTGCGAAAAAAAGGATGCAAATTTCATATGGGTACAGTGTTGCATGACTGAGTAATTGTCATTCAAAATGTGAGAGCACTGAAAGCTGAAAATTGGTCTGGTTGTTAAGGGGTTTAAGTGGTCAAGTGGGTTAAAGCGGAGTTCCACCCAAAAGTGGAACCTCTGCTATAAGGGAAGGTGACCCCCTGACATGCCACAATTGATAGTAGATACACCAGCCATTCGCGCATGCGCAATGCGCACCCGGCTTTGAAGCCAAAGCCGGATGCCCACACTTGTGATGCCGGCACTGCACTTTTTGTAGCTGCTGACTTTTAACTCAGTGGAACTCCGCTTTAAGAAATGGTTTGTAATGTTACACTTCCAGCTGTACAGCACTCTATTCACTGCAGATAGGAATAGAGTGTGATTAGTGAGAGCAGAATTCCCATACTCATTCACTACCCACACCAAGGCCCTAGGGTCCTAGGATTACTGTGGGTGTTTCTAGGCCTTCATGTGGGTGTTAAAGAGTCCCAGAACTTGTACCAGTTCTGGGAGTTGACGCCCATAGCTGTCCCTGAAACTTCAGACTCAAAGGATCATGGGACATATAGTATCAGGATTGGTAAAGGAAGGAAACGAGAAGTTGGAACTTTGAAATTCAGCCAGGAGGAGTGACATCACAGAAACCTACTGTATACTACTAAATTATTTAAGTTACACACAATCCTGACAGTGGGGTTGATTCATTTACATGCACCTGTTTTGGGGAGGAAAAGTTGGAGTTCTTTAAGTAGTTGTAAGCAGTAACTAGATATTTAGTTTGCTAAATTACTGTAAATCATAAATGCTGGATGTCTTTCAACCCACTTCTATTGTGTTAAGGGTGCCTTGGAACCCCTCCACACCCCCCTGGCAGTGCATTCATTTCTCCCAGCAAAACTGTGTAGGAATAGCTGTGACATCATAACACCTGTACTGCTCTCTACATCAATGAGGACCACACACTACTGAAGAGGTGAGAGAGACCATGTAAGTCACATGACCAACCATAGGATCTAGGGGGAAAAAAAACATGCTAAAAAAAAATTCAGTGGTGGAAGGGAAAATAGGACTGAAATTTGTCCCTTAAAGCGGAGTTCAACACATAATTGGAACTTCCACTCATCTGATTCCCCCCCCCCTTCCCCTCCGATGCCACATTTGGCACCTTTTTGGGGAGGAGCGGATACCCTGTCCCCACTTCCAGGAGTCTGGGCCACGGCGAATTACGCCAGCAGCTCGGCTCCCTCCTCCTTCCCTTACCACCAGGCCAGTAGGAGAGAGGAGCGGAGCCTCGTCTATGCGCACTAGGGTCCCCGGTGTGAAGTTGTAATGCTACACTGCCGGGGTCCCTTACCCGCAATGGCAACACCCGACAGCTGAAGGAAACCTCAACACAGGTAAAAGGGGTGGAGCGCTAACACTTGTATACAATTTAAAATTCCATAGCAATAAAAGTATAACCAGCGTAAAATCCTGAGATTATAAGATCTAAGTGTGGTAAATTGATATTAAAGTATATATAAATACTGCTTAGTGGTATATCGTTATATGTCTCAAGGCTGGACCAGCATATACCACATCAATCAACCCAAGCTGTGCAACATCAGATCATACATATGAAACATTTAGCAAGTCCAATGGGAAGACAAAAGCATTTATACGAACACACCACTAGAATTAATGATGTACAAGAGATATATCGATGATATCATTATCCTATGGAAAGGCAGTAAAGAAAAACTTGTCCTGTTTCTAGACAAGCTCAACCAGAATGATAGAAACATAAGGCTGACATGGGACATCAATGAGAAGAAGATAACCTTCCTAGATCTAGAAATAATACAAACCGAAAACAAACTAACAACAAGGACATACTTCAAAGAGGTAGACCGTAACAGCTACCTTCCGCTAGGAAGTTGCCATCACAAAAACTGGCTCTATAATATACCAAAGGGACAACTGACAAGAATTAAACGAAATTGTACAAATAACAGATTTTATCGAACAAGCAAAAATCTTGGTCTCTGGCAGCCTCCAGTGGTCGATTGGGAGAACTGCAGTCATTGTGCAGGAAGCCCTTAAAAACGGGTGTGGGCTTCCGGTTTTTGCTTGGACAGCATGGCTGACACACAGTAACAAGCTCCTGACGTGCAGCAGTTCGTGGGCATTGCTCTTCGGTTGGAGTGCTGAGGCATCAAACAGCAAGTATAGCTGGCGCTTCCTTGGTGCTGGTAGCGGTGGGTGTAATCCGCCCGGGTCTCCCTGGCTGATTTGTGGGGTAGAGGTGGTGGTTACACAGCAGGGGGGCCGGGCTGAGATGTCAGAGGCCAGCAATTCTATGTCAGGTATACCTGCAGATCTACAGTCCACCCCAGGATCATTAGTGTCCTTGGAACAGCTGAGGGCAGTGTTTGGGGAGTTCTTTCCTCGGGCAGGGGTGCCCGTTCCGAGGGGCCCCCAGAAGCGCCCACCCCCTCCTCTTTCCTCAGGGGAGGATTCAGATCTAGAAAGCGCCTCAGTGGTCACACCTGTGGATCTTTCAGAGGGTGAGCCACCCTCAGGGCGAAGAGGATCAGGAGGCTCCTAGTTCGCGGGATAAAGATAGTGGAAGCACTGATCACTGATATTCGCGACTCTATGCGACTGGACCAAACGGGAGTCGCATGAGTCCGCATATGTTTGTGGACCGCTTAGACCCCCTAGGTCCCCTAGGGCTTACCCTTATGATCAGGTGTTTGAACAGGCAGTGTTCAAGGAATGGCGGAAGCCACCAAGTTCCTTGGCTTTGCCTAAAAGCTTTGCTGTGCGCTACCCCTTTGAGGAAAGCTTTATTAAGAGATGAGCTTCCCCGGTGGTGGACCCTGCCGTGGCTTGTGTGAATAAGGCAACCACCATCCCCTTGGAGGGGTCTCCATCCTTTAAAGAGGCGGCCGATCACCACACAGACAGTGTCTAAAGCACTATTCTTGTTGGCTGGGCCAGCCATGCGGCCGGCGCTAGCAACTGCTATGGCGGCACAGTCTTTGCGAGCACGCTGCCACACTGTGCACTAGTTTGTCTAGTGAATGTGCACAGGCTGAGGTACAGCGGATGCAACATTTGGAAGAAGGTCTCCGCTACATATGTCATGCGGCTTTGGATCTTCTCCCCATATTGTCAAGTGTCTGTTTTTTCAATTGTCATCAGGCGGGTGCTGTGGCTCCGCTCTTGGTCGGGCGACCAGGCTTCAAAGAAAGCTCTGGCAGACCTGCCCTTTCAGGGAGGGTGTCTGTTTGGCCCACATTTGGATAAGATTATTAAGGATTTCACAGGAGGGAAGAGTACTTTCCTTGCAGAGCCGAAGCGACGAGATCGTCGTCGTAGGCAGGGTCCTGTCTCTTCTGGTCAGAAGAAGTTTTTTCGGGCGCCAGGCCCAGCGGGTAAGGCGTTCACAGGCCACAGCAAAAGGCCCTGGCAAAGCGGAGGACAAGCCTGCCACCGCATGATGGGTGGCCCCCACCCGCCTCACGGGTGGGGGGCCGGTTTCTGGGGGTTGCAAGCAGCTCTCTGCCCCCAGAAAATTCCTTTCCCCTCAAATGTGAGGCTTCCGCAGAAGCGTCAGGAGGCGCCAGTCAGGCGCTCAGCAGACAGAAGTCATCTTGAACGCCGGCTTGCCGGCTGGAGTACCTGGGTCTGATTCCGGACACGGTACAGGCTGGGGTGTTCCTAACACCGAGCAAGCTTCTAATGCTTTAGGCAGGGCGAACCCTGTGATCGCGCCAGTGGTTCTTGTTACGGTTCTGTATACGGGTGTTGGGGCTCAGGAGGTTGACTTGCGAATCGATACCTTACGCCCAGAACACTCAGCTCATACAGAAGGCAATTTAGTCGCGGTGGGACAAATTTCCTCTATCCCTGGACAGGCCGATCAGGTCGGAGTGTCAGTCCCGGGAACCCTTGGTTTGGGGGATTCAGGTTCCGGCCCTAAAGGGAGGGAGAAGTTTTTTCTTCCCCTCAATTGGTCGATGTAGGTACCGGAACTGAGAGCGATCAAGCTCTGCCTGTCCCGTGGGACAGTAGGGCTGCGCCTCCCAGTTCTGGTTCAGTCGGTCAATGCCATGGAGGTGGCGTACGTAAACCATCAGGACGGAACAAGAAGCGCAGCAACAGCCGCGGAGGCGGCTCTGATCCTTCGAGGGGCAGTGTTTCACAGGCCTCAAGGGCAGTATCGGCTGCTGTGCATTTTTCCTCTAAAGGCTCTAACGCGGGGTAGAGGCGGTTCCGTGGCAGCTTCCACTTCACGGGGACCTGCTGTTGCAGGGGCCCATCTTGCACCCTGCTTTACCCTTGCTGGTTTTGACGGCTTGGCTATTGAGTCCCAGGTATTGAGGGATAGGGGTGTCTCGGACTCCGTAATCCCGACTATGATAAAAGCACGTAAGAGTTCCTCACGTAAGATTTATCATAGGACCTGGAAGGCCTACATTACCTGGTGCGAGGCAGGGGGTTGGAACCCCCGCTCTTAGAGTATCCATAGTACTGGCATTTTTACAGCAAGGTCTGGACAAGAACCTGGCGTTAAGTACGCTTAAGGGGCAGATTTCGGCCCTGGAGGTTCTTTTTCAACGGCCCTTGGCATCTCATTCATTGATCCGTACATTTGTACAGGGGGTACGTCATGTGGCTCCTCGGATACGGTCACCTTTGGCACCGTGGGATTTGAATCTGGTGCTTTTTGTGTTGCGGAAACCGCCATATGAAAGGGTTGGGGACATTCCCTTACAGTTGTTGTCGCAGAAGGTGGCCTTTCTGGTAGCTATCACATCCGCCAGGCAGGTGTCGGAGTTAGCAGCATTATCCTGCAAGTCACCTTACTTGATCCTCCATAAGGACAAGGCAGTTTTGCGACCTTCCCCTTCGTTTCTTCCAAAGGTGGTTTCTTCCTTTCATTTAAATGAGGATATTGTTCTCCCCTCATTGTACCCGCGCCCATCACATCCCAGAGAAGTTGAGCTGCATTCTTTGGATGTGGTGAGGGCCTTGCCGGTGTATTTAAGTTCTACAGCTTCCTTTCGGAAGTCTGATTCTTTATTTTTGCTGACGGAAGGGTTGCGCAAAGGTATGGCGGCCTCGTCAGCTACCGTGTCTCGTTGGATACGGAAGACCGTGACTCATGCATATGAGATTCGGGGTAAGGTTCCCCCGTTTCACGGCTCATTCCACCAGGGCAGTTAGTACGTCCTGGGCGTTTAGACACCAAGCTTCGGTGTCTCAGGTGTGCAAGGCAGCTACTTGGGCCTCAGTGCACACGTTTACTAAGTTTTACAAAATTGATGTTGCAGCATCCTCGGCTGCTGCTTTTGGCCGCAAGGTATTACAAGCGGCAGTATAGGCGCGGTTAGCGCCGCCTGAGAGGGCGTTTTTCTGTTGGGTACAGTTGTTATGGTTTTGCCCACCCCTCTTAATTGGCACAGCTTTGGGATGTCCCCATGTGTCATAAGAATGCTGCGTCTGTCAGTGAACGGAAGAGAAAAAGGGATTTTTTTGTATAACTTACTGTAAAATCCTTTTCTCTGAGTTCACTGACAGACGCACTCAGTGCCAGAAGGCATAGG
>BLSH010159705.1:1934850-1946574 GCA_018402905.1 Glandirana rugosa
TTTTTTTTTTTTTTTTTTTTTTATATCTGGACTTGCTAAATGTTTCATATGTATGATCTGATGTTGCACAGCTTGGGTTGATTGATGTGGTATACGCTGGTCCAGCCTTTAGATGTATAACGATATACCACTAAGCAGTATTTATATATACTTTAATATCAATTTACCACACTTAGATCTTATCATCTCAGGATTTTACGCTTTTACTTTTATTGCTATGGAATTTTAAATTGTATACAAGTGTTAGCGCTGGATTCACATCTTTGTGTGAGCAGCTGACACACACCAGCTACCATACGCACATAGAGAGACTGTGGGAGCGCAGAAGCACACCCTTAATATACGTGAAGGAAACATCAGCTGCCGTGTTGACATTGCTAGACTAAAGGACAGGTGAGTGTCCTATTATTAAATCTGTAGCTGCTGGCTTTTAATTTTTGCAGGGATGGCCGGACTTCCACTTAAAGCCGTTTTATTCTCTTTCTAAAGTGCCCCCCCCCCCTTTTTTTTTTTTGTGAGAATGCAGTTGCCAATGAGGATGGCCATTTAATAGAATGATACAAGAATAATCGTGTACAGTTTATTAGTATAGGCTAAGGTTGGATTAGCAGTACTGGGTAGGAATGAGCACTGATCAGTATTTGGATGTTTAGTGGTTGGTCTGTTAAGCAATTGGAGAAAGGAGACTTTACCCCTTAGTTTTAGTTTTGATTTAAAAAAAATGAAATAAAAACAGACCTTGAGACTGTCTGGTACTCGTACAGAAAAAATACTTTTTTGGACCTTTCTTTTTCTGACTTTAGACAGTTGTAATCATCTTCTGCATTGTCTATAGATTGGCATGTCTTTGTAAATGAATTGCAATATAGAATCCATGTGATTTTCTGTACATCTTTTCAGTGAAAGGAAATCATAGCTGATGAAGATAGTGAGGTTTCAGCATGGGAATAGTCATAAACAGGAAAGACATGTCATGCTTCTCTGGCACTGGGCTCTCGCTGTCTTGTTCCCACTAATAGCACTGACTGAAAAACAGGAATTCAGCACTCATATCAGAGCCACAATGAGCCTTTCCTCTGTCTCCATGGACTCCGGGAAGGCAGGAGGCTCATCGTAGCTTGTTGTGTGATGACTTCCTGGGACATTCTTTTGGCAATCCTCCATCTTGTGACCGGTTTAAAACCACATTTTAAATGTCATTTTTATTTTTCAATTGTATAGTACAGAACACAGGATCTTAGTAATAACCATGGGTTATGTCCAGCTACCTTCACGTGAGTGGACACTGGCAAAAAATGAAAGCCACAGGAACATTTTTTATAACTCTTTCCACTCCCACCAACTCTGCAGGCACTGGATCCTGTGTGGGTGTTTACCATGGCACGTGGTGCAACCAACTGAGGTAGCTGCAGGGTACTATACAAGTCTGGGGCTGTGGTCTGCTCGTTGTGGAGCCCTGTCCTTGAAGACCTCTTTGGGGGTATGCTCACTGAAGAGCATAAAGCCAGGATGGAGCTTGTCCCTAACATCCTACTCCTGGAAAAAAATATGTTTTTAAGGCTTTTATGAGTACACCTCTGGGGACACTACCAACGCACATGGTAGATCTACTGCGTTTAACCAAAAATAAGACAGAGTCTTATATTTTTGGCAACAAAAGACACAGTAGGGCTTATTTTCAGTGTATGTCTTATAATGTAATGTGTTTTTGCCAGTTCCTGTGCCCCCTGTCTTCTCTCCTCCTCCCCTTCTCCCTCCCTCCCTGTTGGCTCAGGAGTCTTTAGCATTATGAGTTAAAGTTGTTGTAAAATCCTATAATCCACTTGATTATGTGACTCATCGGAGCTCTCTTCCCCGCTCCAAGCAGCACTGCATAGGGTGGGGTTTGAGATCCCCCACTGACAACTTGGAGAAGAGGAGGAGGTCAGCTGAGCGCCGAGCGGCCCTGGCATTTGGCACAATAATACAGAAACCCACACATTGTACATTATATAATACTGTAATAATGGGATTTTTGACTTGCAGTAAAATCCAACTCTGAGTTCATTGACAGACACAGCGCTTCCTTATTCTTGACCATAGGGTTATACCACCCCTTCAGGAGAAGGACACTAGGCAGAAAAAAGAAGGCTACGCCTAGTGGGCAGTCCTAGGTGGTATACACCCCCCCCCGCTATAGGCCTTCAGTTTAGTAACATTCACAGTGTCAGAAGTATTAAATCTCTTTAGAGGGGTGGGTGCTGTGTCTGACAATGAAATGGATTTTATGGTAAGTAAAAAATCGAATTTCTCTTTCGTTCATTGACGGAAGCAGCCTCTTAATCTTGACATGTGGGTATGCACCTTTTACTAGGAGTAGACTAGGCAGAACGTAGTTCAGACAAAAAGCAAGCAAGCCCCTCCCAGGGGGCACTCCTCACTCTGCATAACCCCCTCCGCCCTGCTAGCACTTCAGTTTTATCTGCCTAGTGCAAGGAGTAGGACCTGGCTCCCTACTGGGATCTGCAGCTCCCCAATTTTTTGTTTTTGCTCAAGCAATCTGATGAAGAGTGCAATCAAGCATCCGGCTGGGTGACAGGCTGGAGATCTTTAGGTCCAGTTAGTCTCCCCAGCGCGGCCGATGGATGCGAACCGTCCCTTAGCTGCTTGCGGGGTCGGCCGCATCGGGCCCCTGTTCCGTGCGGGGTGGCCGGGGGTTAAACGTCCCGCCAGCACACTGAGTGACCAGGCTGCGGCTCGCTTCGAGGTGTCGCATTGCCAGCAGCTCCCTCCCCACCTGTAGGGGTGGCAAATATGTCTCAGGTAGCTACCTGCTGCGTCCGTCTGGAAGGGTGAGTATGCTACCCCCCCACGGGGGTGCGGAGGGGGGGCTGGCGGGTGTCGTTCCCCCCCCCCCCGTCTGGGTGTAGGTGGTTCTGGTCGACCCCCCCTCACCTTCCCCGCCGCAATCCCGCCTCCGTTGCTGCTGTTCTGGGTCCCCTGGCCATGCGTCGATCGCCGCCATTTTTTCGGGGGCCGGCCGCCATTTTGCCGGAGTCGTGGCCATTTTGTGGTGGTTTTGGCCTCTAGTGATTGCTCGGCGGCCATGTTTGATTGGTCTCCTGATGGGCAAATAGCATGTGCTTTGGCACCGTTTCCTCATTCTGGACAGCGCGGTCGACATGTGTGGGGGAGCTCCCAGCAGCAGTGGAGGCAGACTTTCAGCAAGTATAGCTGGCTTCTCCCTGGGGTGCTGGTAGCGGCGCAGTGCGGGTCCTCCTGTGCATTTCCGGGCCGCTGTGTGGGGGCAGCTGTTGGGTGGCTTTGTGGTGGGCGTGCGGCCTGTAGGCCACACAAGTGTTCCGGGGTGGCGCAATGGCGGCTGAACCGGGAGTGTCTGTCCCGGAAGTCTCCGTGGAGGCTCCGGCGGCGCTGGGACCTGTAGTCCCACTAGACAAACTGACTTCAATTCTGTAGAGTTTCTCGCCCGGGTGGAACCGGTCCGTGGTAGGGGGGTGGCGAAGAAGCATCCGTCCCCTCCCCATCCTCTGAGGAGGATTCAGAGCCGGAAGGGGGTTATGTGGTCACAGAGACCCACGTGGATCTGTCAGATGGGGAATTAGACCCTTCTGATGGTGAGGAGGAGCAGGGGGCCACTGAAGCACGGGAAAAGGCGTTGGTGGGCTCCCTGGTGGCTGCCGTCAGCGAGACGCTGTGTTTGGGCCAGGCCAGGACGTCGCAGGAGGCGGCTTACGCCTTTGGGTCCCATTGGCCAGCTCGGGCTCCTAAGGTTTTCCCTTATGTGCCATATTTTGGTCAGTTTGTCTACAAGGAATGGCAGCATCGTCAGAATTTGTTTGCATTACCAAAACACTTTTCTGTGCGCTATCCTTTTGAGGATAGCTTGTTGCAGAAGTGGGTGTCCCCCCGTGGTAGACCCGTCAGTGGCCCGCCTGAACAAGGGTACAGTTATCCCGATGCAGGGTTCTCCATTTTTAAAAATCCAGCCGACAGGCGGACGGAGGCGGTGTCCAAGGCTATGTTCCTGGTGGCGGGAACGGCCATGCGGCCGGTACTGGCGTCAGCGATGGTGGCGCAGACGCTCACGGAGTGGGCGACAGTGTTGCACAAGGATTTGGGGGACCTCATGGTTCCTTCGGAGTCGGTGCAGCTGGCGCAGGGTCTCGGGTACCTCTGCAACGCGGCCTTGGACGTAGCTCCCATGCTGTCAAAACTGGCAGTTTTTGCGATCATCATTAGATGGCTGCTGTGGCTAAGGTGCTGGTCGGACGACCATGCGTCGAAAAAAGGCCTCATGGACCTGCCGTTTCAGGGCGGTCGGCTGTTTGGGACTTGCCTGGATGAGATCATGGGGGGGAGATTACTTTTTTCCGGAACCCAAGTGGCGGGAGCAACGCCGAAAACTGGGTCCCTCTTTCTCTACCCAGAAGCGTTTTTTTTCATGCGCCTGGTGCAGCAGGCGCAGGTAATCGGTCCACAGGGAACCAGAAGCGTCCCTGGCAGCGCAAGTCCGGGAAGGCGGAGGAGAAGGCCACCTCCGCATGATGGGTTGCCCCCGCCCGACGATCGGGTGGGGGGGTCGGCTTTGGGGGTTCGCGGCCCGGTGGACCGTCTACATCTCGGATATTTGGGTGCAATAGGTGGTGTCGTCCGGGTACAAGATTGGGTTCTGTACCCTGCCCCCAGACAGGTTCTTCCCCTCAAATCTGAGACTCCCTCCGGGGCGTCGGCAAGCTCTGTTTGGGGCAGTCCAGGCTCTGTTCGAGTAGGGGGTGATTGTCCCGGTCCTTCCTGCGGAATGGTTCCGCGGATTTTATTCCAACCTCTTTGTGGTTCCAAAGAAGGATGGAGTCAGGCCGGTTCTGGACCTAAAGGCTCTCAATCACTTTGTGAAGGTGCGCAAATTCAGGATGGAGTCAGTCCGTTCTGTTGTGGCCGCGCTGCACCAGTGGGATTTCCTGGCTTCTCTGGACATCAGGGATCAGCCTTTCCCGCGTTTCGCGGTGGGGGGCCTCCACTACCAATTTGTGGCTCTCCCCTTCGGCCTAGCCTCCGCTCCGCAAGTCTTCACCAAGCTGTTGGCTCTGGTGCTGGCTCTGCTGAGGCAGAGGGGCATTGTGGTGGTGGCATATCTGCTCCTGAGGACGGAGTCGGCTCCTGCCCTGGAGGACTACGTCTCGATCACCCTGGCCTCCCTGCGGGACTTCAGCTGGTTGATCAACCTTAAGAAGTCGACGCTGGTCCCATCGCACCGCCTAGAATTTCTGGGCTCTGATACTGGACACAGAGCAGGCGGGTGTTCTTGCCTCCGGCCAAGTTGCTGATGCTGCAAATTGCGGTATGGGCTCTGCTGTCATGACGGTGGTCTTAAGTTTCTGCACACGGGTGTTGGGGCTCATGGTCTCGGCCTTCGAGGCGGTACCGTATGCCCAGAGTCACACCTGGCTCCTGCAGCGGACGATTCTGCTGCAGTGAGACAAGTCTCCATTGTGTCTGGATCGGGTGATCAGGTTGGATCATCAGACCAGGGGGGCTCTTGCCTGGTGGCTGTGGGCCCTGGAGTTGAGTCTGGGGAAGTCTTTTCTTACCCTGGAATAGTCGATTGTCACGACTGATGCCAGCCTAGTGGGCTGGGGCGGTTGTCTGCCCAGGGCCAATGGTCCTCGGAGGGGTCCCGCCTTCCGATCAACGTACCGGAACTGCGGGCGATCAGGCTCTGCCTCTCCCATTGGTCAGAGAGGTTGCACAGTTGACCGATTCGGGTGCAGTCGAACAACGCCATGGCGGTGGCGTATGTAAACCATCAGGGCGGCACAAAGAGCGTGGAAGCAGCCGCAGAAGCGGCCCACAACTTGAGGTTGGCAGAGCTTCATGTGCCGGCCATCTCCGCTGTTTACATTCCGGGCGTAGAAAATTGGCAGGTGGAGAGTGGTCCCTTCATCCAGAAGTGTTCCGTCAGATCTGCCAGAGGTGGGTGCCGCCAAACATGGACCTGCTGGTGTCCCGGGTTAAATTGCAAGATGCAAACCTTTGTGTGCAGAGCTAGGGAGCCGTTGGCGGAGCCGTGGACGCCCTTGTGCCTCCATGGTCTCGGTACCGGCTCCTTTACGCCTTCCCTCCTCTCAAGCTTCTTCCGTGCCTGTTGCGCAGGATAGAAGTGGAGGGGATTCCCGCTATCCTGGTGGCTCCGAATTGGCCTCGGTGTCCTTGGTACGCCGACGTGGTTTGGATGGTAACGGATGTTCCCTGGCGGCTTCCGCTACGCGAAGATCTGCTGTAGCAGAGGCCCATCCTGCACCCTGCTTTACACTCGCTGGCTTTGACAGCCTGGCTATTGTATCCCAGGTATTGAGGGATAGGGGGGCTCTGAGTCAGTGATCCCCACCATGCTCAAGGCACGTAAGTCCACGTCACGTAAGATCTATCACCGCACCTGGAAGGCTTATATTGCTTGGTGCGAGGCTGGGGGTGGAACACTGGCATTGAGTACCCTTAAGGGGCAGATTTCTGCCCTAGCGATTCTTTTCCAGCGTCCGTTAGCGACGCACTCTTTGATTTGTACGTTTGTACAGGGGGTACGTCATGTGGCCCCTCAGGTGCGGTCGCCCCTGGCACCATGGGATCTGAAACTGGTACTTTCAGTACTGCAGAAGCCGCCATATGAGAAGATCAGAGACATTTCTTTGCTGTTGCTCTCTCAAAAGGTGGCCTTCTTGGTGGCCATCACATCCAGCAGGCGGGTGTCTGAGTTGGCTGCTTTGTTTTGTTGGTCTCCCTACTTGGTCCTGCATAAGGACAAGGCGGTGCTGCGCCCATCTCCTTCGTTTCTACCGAAGGGGGTTTCCTCTTTTCACATTAATGAGGACATTGTGTCCGTGCCCGTCACATCCTAGGGAGGTTGCTTTGCGCTCATCAGATGTGGTTAGGGCTCTGCGGGTGTATTTGTCGACCACGGCCTCCTTCCGGAGGTCGGACGTGCTGTTTGTGGTGGCGGATGGACCGCACAAAGGGCTGGCGGCCTCGTTGGCCACTATCTCGCGTTGGATCAGACGGACTGTGACCCGTGCGTATGAGGTTCGGGGTCAAGAACCCCCTTTTCCGGTCACGGCTCATTCCACCAGGCGATTAGTACTTCCTGGGCTTTCCGACACCAAACGTCGGTGTCTCAGGTGTGCAAGGCTGCCACTTGGACCTCTGTGCACACCTTTGCTAAGTTTTACAAAGTTGATGTGTCAGCATCTGCGGATGCTGCTTTTGGCCGCAAAGTTTTGCAGGTGGCGGTGTAGGCGCGTCTGGCCCCTCCCGGAGAGTTTCTGTTGGGTACAGTTGTTGTTACCCACCCCTCTTTTGTTTGACACTGCTTTGGGACTTCCCACATGTCAAGATTAAGAGGCTGTGTCCGTCAATGAACGAAAGAGAAAATAGGATTTTTTGACTTACCGTAAAATCCTTTTCTCTGCGTTCATTGATGGACGCAAGCACCCACCCCTCTGTGTTCTGCTTTTGTACTGCTTGTTACGAACTGAAGTGCTAGCAGGGCAGAGGGGGTTATGCAGAGTGAGGACTGCCCCCTGGGAGGGGCTAGCTTGTTTTTTTGTCTGAACTATGTTCTGCCTAGTCTACTCCTGGTAAAAGGTGCATACCCCCAGGGGAAGGGAGGGTGTTAGGGAAGGAGGGGAACCCGCAGGACTGACCAACCCAGGGAGGGGCCCACATCCGCCGCAAACCCGCCAAGGGGATAGGGGGATAGTACTCGCCACACCAGGAACCAGCGGACACCGCTCCAGACAGGACCTCCTCGCCACCGAAGTGGGGGGCTGCTGTGACGCAGGCCTAGACCCGGCTGTATGCGACCCCGCAAGATGTTTAACTCGCAGGGCCAGCCCCCGGCTATGTTGCGGCCGACCTAATGCGTAGCTGCATTTTGCATGCGCTGGCTGGCCGTACTGGGGAGACCACTGGATACTTAATGACCAGCCCGGCTGTTGATTGTAGAATCACTGTAACAGAATCCAGGAAAAAGAAAATCACAAACCAGAAGAAAAAAGAAAAATCAATGCCAGGACTAGAGATCCCAGCAGGGAACTAGGTCCTCACTCCTGACAAGGCAGAAAAAACTGAAGAGGGTTGTGTATAACACCTAGGACTGCCCCATAGGTGTAGCCATGTTCTTTTTTTCTGCCTAGTGCCCTATTCCTGTAGGGGGCAGTATAACCCTATAGTCAATAATAAGGAAGAGCTTTGTCTGTCAAAGAACGAAAGAGCATGGATTATAGGATTTTACAACAACTTTAAACTAGGACTTATTTTTGGGGTAGGGCTTATATTGCAGTCCTGGAAAATCACAGTAGGTCTTATTTTCGAGGGAAACAGTAGGTGTGAAGGCATCGGATCAGAGGGTCTTACCGTCTTTCAAGTCTGTTAATGGCCCAGGGTATAGTTTTTCCCCAAATTGGTCCTCGCAGTCCTGATTTCAGGTTGGTAATGTCTCATTCTGTACTTGTGGTATAGTGACCTAATCATGGACAGCCATTATCTTTTCTGTTCTGCAGCGATATGTGAGTAATCCCTGGTTAGTAATGTCGCACTGTGTACTTTTTGGCCTATGGTGACCTAGTCATGGAGAGCCATTAACCCATCTTGCTCTGCAGCAGCCTAAGATGAGTAACCTTTGTTGGTAATGTCTTTGTATACTGTTTGTATGGCAGCCCATGGGGACTTAAGCCGGCCATAGATGGTTCCAATCTCAGCCGGTTCATCAGAGACTCAAAACATCTATGGGCAGGCTGATTGTACCCAAGTTGATCTGACTTGGGTACAACCAGCATGTTGGATCTTTACATGCCATTATTGCCAGCGGCTATAGCCACCAACCAATAATCACTGTGTTCTCCTGCCAGGGATGGCTCCCCACCCCCCTCCATTGGGAGAACACTATAGGAAGGAAGGAACTCTTCATCAAAACTGACCGTTGATGGGGAGAATCCAGCGGTTTTCTTGTACTATTTGCGCTATGGGCTTTGTGGTTTGATCATAAATGGCCATTAAGTTTACTGCTCTGCAGTGGTCTGTGAGTCCTTTGTGGTTCCATTCCATTTGTTTACCATTTATACAGCTTACTTTGACCTAGTCACGAAGGCTGTTGAACTCTGCTGCTCTACAGTTGGTCTGTGAGTGGCTTTGGTCCTTCTTACTAGTATACTATTTTCAGAGTAGCCTATGATATACAACGTACTTGTCACGTTTGGCCTTTAATGCCATCTGGTTCACGGTTGGCCCATGAGTAATGGTAATGTCCCACTTGCACCCTGCTGGTGACCTAGTCGCATCAACCATTGTTGCTCTTGCTTTGCAGTTTGCCGTTAGTGCAAGTCCTACTGCTTAGCTTGCATACTGGTTTTCTTTCTTTATTTTTTTGTAGTAAGACCAGAGTGCCTTAGCCATGAATAACCTTCAACTCATCCTGGACGGTTGGTCTGTACACTACCATTCCTTTCCATTTTGTGTTGTAACCTAAAGTAACCTAGACAAAAACAGCTGTCTGCCCTACCAGTTCTAAAGGTGGTGAGTCAGTTACCTTTGCTGGTTTTATTATCTTGCATGCGGTTTGTACACTGGCCTATATTGACCTAGCCCCACCAAGCTATTAACCTTGTCTGCGCTTTAGTTGGTCTAAGAAGTCACCCTTGCTGTTGCTGTCTCCAGTGCAGACTTGTAGGACAGACTCCAGTGATCTGGTCAAGGGTAACCTTTTCTCCTCCCTTTATATATATATATATATATATATATATATATATATATATATATATATATACACACAGTACTGTACAAAAGTTTTAGGCATGTGTAAAGAAATGCTGTAATGTTAGAAACCTTTCACTCTGGCTTACATCTTCACTCGGTTTTTCTTCTGGGTCCATGAGCTCTGACCATTTGTTTGGCTGAGACATGTTGATGATGACACAGCCGTGGTTCAGAGCTCTGAAGGGACGGCATGCCATTCCTTCAGAGCGCAGTGCACGTACGCTGATGATGTCACTGGCTGCTTCTAGTGTGAATATCTCCTAAACACAGATTTAGGAGATATTCACTGTACCTACAGGTAAGCCTTATTATAGGCTTACCCAGGGGCGTTGCTAGGTGGGAAAAAGACCAGGGGCTCTAGCTTGAAGAAATGTGATGCGCGCCGTGGCAGAAAATTGGTGTGGTCATGGCTTTAGGGGATGTGGCTCGCGTCTGAGATGAACAAGGGATGGAGGAAGGAAGGAAGAAAGAGATAGGGAGGGAAGGAAAGAGAAGAGAAAGATGGAAAGAAAGAGGGACAGCAGACCCAGATCCTATACCACAATAGCAATATGTGTATTTCAGAAAGTTTAACCATCATCAAATAAAGATACTCCATACACCTGGTGTTGACACTTCAATCATCCCAGCACCATGGTTGGTATGGTGTCAGGATGATTGAAGGGCAATTATTTCTATTGTTACATTCATTATAAAAATGAAATAGGTCAACTCACCATAATGCAGAAAAAGTGGGAGCCTTGAGCATGTCACTTGCCACTGTCGCCTGCTACCAGATGCCATCAGGTGCCCCCAGCGGAGTCCCTCCTTCCATCAGGTGCCCCCAGCAGAGTGTCCCTCACATCACAGGTGTCCCCCAGTGCAGTGCCTCCTTACATGTGTGTCCCCCAGCAGAGTGCCTCCTTACATGTGTGTCCCCCAGCGGGGTGCCTCCTTACACGTGTGTCCCCCAGCAGAGTGTCCCCAGCGGAGTCCCTCCTTACACAGTTGTCCCCCAGCAGAGTCCCTCCTTACACAGGTGTCCCCAGTGGAGTGTCTCTCCTTACTTTACAGGCGAGAGGTGCAGACATTGCAGAGGCCAGGCGGAAGAACACTGATGCGGGGCATCTCTGCTCACCCGCCCCACTCGTTCGTGGCTCTGTCAAGCCGCCCGCTTGTGGCTCTGTCAAGTAGCCCGCCGGGCGGGCAATTTGACAGAGCCACGGGCCAGCTATTAGGGACACTCTGGGCTGCAACCAAAACATACGGGGCTGCAGCCCTAATAGCCACCCCCCTGGCGACGCTCCCCTGGCTTACCTATAGGCACAAGTTCAAAAGCTGAGTTTACTACTGCTTTAAAGTGTTGCTAAACCCACAACAGTAAAATCAGTCTGTATATGCAGTAAAGCATGCTTGTTATACTTACTGTGGAACTTAAGGGGTTAATCCTCTGCATTGTGTAAAAAGGTTATTTGATCCTGTCTTCTCTGATCCATCTCTTCTTTCACTGTCCCCTGATAATTTCTTGATAACAGAGTCTATGGAGTCTAGCAATACACACCAAACTGAGCATGTGTAGCCTGAGTTTTTTTTTTTTTTTCCTTGGGAGAGTGTGTGTGATCAGCACAGGGCCAATCAGCACTGTCCAGACAGGGTCAGGGGTCTTGCAGTTCTATAGGACAGTCAGAAAACGGCTTCTATAAGCTTTAACCAGTGCTTGGCTGGGAACTGATCGAATGCAGGGTCCTGGGATTAGTAATACTTTAAGGCCTCTGGATTTCTCTTTCAGAGATTCATCTTCTTTAAACTTTCTCCTTTAGACAAGCCTTTGCTCAACTGTTCCTTTTCTTGTGTATCACTTATTTTTTTCTTTTGATATAGTGTGTGTGTGTGTGTGTGTATATGTATAACGATCTGAGGTATCTGAGACAATAGTTCTTT
>BLSH010159714.1:80132-99472 GCA_018402905.1 Glandirana rugosa
TGGGGATTCACTTTTACAGGTTTAACCCGGGTTTTACAGTTAAAAACACACCGGTCGTAATAAAGGTCGTGACGGAATTGGGAGAACCCGTACCTCGAATGGTCTCGAAGCGTTCAACACCTTCAGGAGAAGGTGTGTTGTAGTACACATATTCGGCTCCCCCCGTAAAAGTCGTATATTTTACACGACTTTTTAAGCCGAATATGTTGTCTTATTTGTCATTCAAATAGAACCAGAGTAGTCTGTACCAAGGTCATTAGACACAGGAATCAAACGAACAGAAGTCGTTAGACACCCGAAAGAACACGTAATAGAGGTCTTCTCGGAAGGAAGACCCTTCACCCCAAACACACCTCCATGACGACCACTGCCTTGCTAAAGAAGCTGAGGGTAAAGGTGATGGACTGGCCAAGCATGTCTCCAGACCTAAACCCTATTGAGCATCTGTGGGGTATCCTCAATCGGAAGGTGGAGGAGCGCAAGGCCTCTAACATCCACCAGCTCAAATTGGTCTGCATTGCTGTCTTCCCAGAAGGAAGGCTCTTCTGGAGATAATGCACAAGAAAGCCCACAGATTGCTGAAGACAAGCAAACTAAGGACACAGATTACTGGAACCATGTCTGATGAGACCAAGATAAACTTACTGTTTATTCTGTTGTATAAGCCGAATTTTTCAGCACATTTTATATGCTGAAAATGCCCCCCTCGGCTTATACACATGATGTTGTGTGGAAGAGGACTTCCACAACTTGCGAAGCTCTGGTAAGCTCCATGCCCAAGAGGGTTAAGGCAGTGCTGGAAATAATGCTGGCCACACAAAAATTGACATTTTGGGCCCAATTTGGACATTTTCACTTAGGGGTGTACTCACTTTTGTTGCCAGCGGTTTAGACATTAATGGCTGTGTGTTGAGTTAATTTAAGGGGACAGCAAATTTACACTTATACAAGCTGTACACTCACTACTTTACATTGCAGAAAAGTGTAATTTCTTCAGTGTTGTGGCATGAAAGGATATAAAATATTTACAAAAATGTGAGGGGTGTACTCAGTTTTGTGAGATACTGTACATCCATACGAAGATACAGTAAGTCTGCATGTTTGATGAATTGGTAAAGGTTCATTTTTACTCCCTATGTATATACATATACTGTATATGGGTTGTGTGTGGACATTCCTCGTGTGATTTATTTTTTTTTGGTTCCCCCTGGGGATTTGTCAGTTTTCCAGATATCAAGATTTACCTTTTAACGTTCAGTGTTCGTTTTACACGGATTCTGTGTACACTGCATTTCTGTCTCACAGAGTCTATAAATGATAGAAGATATAAGATTAGTGAGATATATATATATATATATATAATATTATATACTAAATTGGGAGACATATACAGTAGCATTAAATGTTGAGTATATGACACCTCCTATTTTTTTCAATTGCATCCAGACTGGGTTGTTGCGTCTGGGGAGATGGTTAAGGGGAATGGCAGATTTATCTTTCCCCAGACATACCTACATGGACGTCCTAAGTGTTTATTTATCCATGAGGTTTTATTTTAATACGGAGATGCTTTGTCTTCCTTTAATTTGTTTAATTTGGTCTTTCATGATGACTATATAGGAATTATTATTTATTTTTGAGTGGTGATCTGTGTCTGTTATTTTCATACATGTGCATTAATGCATACCCTTTTTTCCAAATTTTGGCATGTTTCAACCAAAAATGTAAATGTATTTTTTGGGGGATTTTATGTGATAGACCAATACAAAGTGGCACATGATTGTGAGGTGGAAGAAAAATGATAAATGGTTTTCCAAATTTTTTGTTACAAAAAAATGTCTGAAAAGTGTGGCGTGCATTTGTATTCAGCCCCCTTTACGTTGATACCCCTAACTAAAATCTAGTGGAACTAATTGCCTTCAGAAGTCACCTAATTAGTAAATAGAGTCTACCTATGTTTAATTTAATCTCAGTATAAATACAGTTCTGTGAAGCCCTCAGAGGTTCGTTAGAGAACCTTTTATGAACAAACCGCATCATAAAGGCCCAGCAACACACCAGACAGGTCAGGGATAAATTTGTGGAGAAGTTTAAAGCAGGGTTCGGTTATAAAAAATATCCCAAGCTTTGAACATCTCACAAAGCACTGTTCAATCCATCAACCGAAAATGGATAGAGTATGGCACAACTGCAAACCTACCAAGATATCCACCTAAACTGACTGGCCGGGCAAGGAGAGCATTAATCTGAGAGGCAGTCGAGAGTCCCATGCTAACTCTGCAGGAGCTGCAGAGGTCCACAGCTCAGGTGAAATAATCTGTCCACAAGTCAACTATTAGTCATGCACTCCACAATTCTGGCCTTTATGGAAGAGAGGCAAGAAGAAAGACATTGTTGAAAGAGAGCCATAAGAAGTCCCGTTTGCAGTTTGCGAGAAACCATGTGAAGGACACAGCAAATGTGGAAGAAGGTGCTGTGGTCAGATGAGAAAATTGAACTTTTTGGCCTAAAAGCAAAATGGTATGTGTGGTGTAAAACTAAAGCTGCGCATCTCCCTGAACACACCATTCCCTCTGTGAAACATAGTGGTGTCAGCATCATGTTGTGGGGATGTTTTTCTTCAGCAGGGACAGGGAAGCTGGTCAGAGTTGATGGGCAGATGGATGGAGCCAAATACAGGGCAATCTTAGAAGAAAACCTGTTAAAGTCTACAAAAGACTTTTGTCAGATCCTCAGAGAGTTCTCTCTTGAGGTTCACCTTCCAGCAGGACAATGTTACATATACAGTATATATATATAGCGTTACAACCTAAACATATAGCCAGAGCTACAATGGAATGGTTTAGATCAAAGCATATTCATGTGTTAGAATGGCCCAGTCAAAGTCCAGAACTAAATCCAATAGAGAATATGTGGTAAGACTTGAAAATTGCTGTTCACAGGCGCTCTCCATCCAATCTGACAGAGCTTGAGCTATTTTGCAAAGAAGAATTGGCAAAAAATTCACTCTCTAGCTGTGCAAAGCTGGCAGAAACATATCCAAAGAGACTTGCAGCTTTATAGCAGCAAATGTAGTTCTTCAAGATATTGACTCAGGGGGCTGAATACAAATGCATGCCACACTTTTCACACATTTATTTGTAAAAAATGTTGAAAAACATTTATCAATTTACTTCCACTTCCCAATTATGTGCCACGTTGTGTTGGTCTATCATATAAAATCCCAATAAAATAAATTTACGTTTTTGGTTGTAACATGGCAAAATGTGGAAAACTTCAAGGGGCATGAATACTTTTACAAGGCATTGTATATACATTGTATTCTTCTGTTTGTAGATATTTATACAGCTTTTTATTTTTAAAGCGGTTGTCTACCCATCGATTTGATAGTGTCAAAAAAAGAGTTAATATTCCCGGCATGCCGGAAATGCTAGTCTCCTTGATTGTGCTCTCAACCAAACTAGCAAAGCATCCAATGGGTGGTGTCATAATGGATCACATGTGCAGCATCATGGCAGTTGCAGATTAAACAGAGGCTAAGATGTCAGCTTCTTTATCTGAAAAGGATAGGAGAGTATACAACCACTTTAATTGCATAGATTATATACATTGTATACTATGTGTTTGTGGGTGACCTCGCTGGGCTTTGAAACTGGTGGTATCATGGGTGGATGTGTTCCACCTGTGGCTTCGGAGCTATAAGCGAGTGCAGAACCCTGTAGCAATAAGCAATGATTAAGCACAGGTATGTGAAAAGGGTTTGCTGATTTTTCTATGAGTTGCATGTGAATGTCTTGTCCTCGATTGTAATGGTGAATAAAAGTATGATGCTTTTATACTGGAAGTGCCGCCACCTTTTCTTCCACCCATAGGGACACCACCCCGCCCACCCCCCATCTCATTTGCAGGGTCATCCCTCACATTCACTAGCAAATCATTCTTGATGTACACGCATACCCCTTCTCCTCTTCTACCCTCCCTGTACCTCCGATACAAGAAATACCCCTGGATAGTTGCTAGCCAGTCATGTAAGCTGTCAAATAAAATTTCTGATATTCCCATAAAGTAAAAATCCTCCTCGTGTATCAGCAGCTCCAGTGATTCCATTTTGTTAGCTAGGCACCTGGGATTTGTGTACATGCCTCTCAGTTTTGTACGGTGTGACATTATGAAATGCGAGGTGATTGGAAGCTAAGTTTCACCTCGCATGTGTTCATTTGCAGAGAACTAAGGTGGAATTAAGTTCGGCTTTTACCAGCTACCTTGGCAGGATTAGTTCCTGACCAGATTTTGCAGTCCACTTGTGTTCACCAACAGGTGGTATAAATAAAGCAGGACTGGAGCAAAGAGTTACTCTTTTCCTGGGACTTGGGAAGCCAAAACTTGAGAGAGGTGCTTATGTGAAGTTTGCTTTGTGAGAGAAAAGGATTGTATTATCTTGGTTATCTATGTTTTGGGGGTGATTGGGAGAAGCCCTTCACCTGTGAGTTAGTAACCTGCAATGTTTAGTTAGTGCCTGGATGGCAAGGATTTCTTTTCTGTTTTTGATTGATTTATTTTCATGCAACCTTTTTAAATAAAACTGGCTACAAGTCAGATTTTAAGAAAACCTGCCGTTTGGACTACCTTTTTTTCCAGGGAAGGTGATCCCCTTTGAGCTAACCCGACATATGGTGGATTTGGGTGGGCATCTTCCTGAACAAGTGGAAAGATGGAGGATGTTTTAAGAGCCCTACTGCAGGCCACTGCAACCCAGCAGGAAACCAAAATGTCTGGGGTACTCCTGTGCTACCACAGAGGTGAATGGGTTAAAATGAATACTGCGATCCACTGCTGCAAACACCTATGGGTGAATCAGTGCCCAGGTGAGTGAATACAGTGTGTGGTGGTGGTGCGCTGTGATCTGAGATGGTATACAGGTGTGGTAATACAAGTGCTAAACAAGTAAGTAAATGGCAAACATTTTAATAACATGTGCACACACAGTCACAGAGTGATAATAAGCTGCTAATAAGAAAAGGTCCAGTGGACTGTAACAAAAATAAAGCCTCACATCAGTGAGTGTGCATAAATAAACACTGTGCTTAACCACTTGCCGACCGTGTAATGTAATTACACGGCCGCAAGGTGGATCCATTGTTCTGGGAGGAAATACTAGAACATCCTCCCCGAATTCCGCTCCCGCGCGCTCCCTGGGACGCGCACCCAGGAGTGTCACGGATCACGGGATAACGGCCGCTGTGAGCGGCCCTTTACCACGTGATTTATGTCTTCCCTCTCCGCACCGATCGGTGGAGAGGGGGAGAGATGAGATGCAGCAGCGCTGTGGGCAGAGAATCTGAAGTGTACCAGAGGCTGAGGACAGAGGTTGTCTGCACCCCCATCCATCCATGCACAGCCATCCATCCTGATCCATGCTCACCCACCCATCCTTATCCATGCTCACCCATCCTTATCCATGCTCACCCATCCATTCGTGCTCACCCATGCATCCGTGCTCACCCATGCATCCTCATCCGTGCTCAGCCATGCATCTTCATCTGTGCTCGCCCACCTATCCTCATCCGTGATCATCCATGCATCCTCATCCGTGCTCACCCATGCATCTTCATCTGCGATCACCCATGCATCCTAATCCGTGATCACCCATGCATCCTCATCCGTGATCAACCATGCATCCTCATCCGTGATCACCCATGCATCCTAATCCGTGATCACCCATGCATCCTCATCCGTGATCACCCATGCATCCTCATCCGTGATCACCCATGCATCTTCATACCTGCTCACCCATGCTTCTTCATCCGTGATCACCCATGCTTCTTCATCCGTGATCACCCATGCATTCTCATCCATGCTCACCCACGCATCCTCATCCATGCTCACCCACGCATCCTCATCCATGCTCACCCACGCATCCTCATCCATGCTCACCCATGCATCTTCATCCATGCTCACCCACACATCCATGCTCACCCATCCATCCATGCTCAGCAATGCATCCATGCTCACCCATCCATCCGTGCTCAGTCATCCCCATCCGTGCTCAGTCATCCCTATCCGTGCTCAGTCATCCCCATTCGTGCTCAGTCATCCCCATCCGTGCTCAGCCATCCCCATTCTTGCTCAGCCATCCCCATTCATGCTCAGCCATCTCCACCCCTGCTCAGTCATCCCTATCCATGCTTCATCCACCCCCATTCGTGCTCATTTATGCCTCATTCATGCTCATTTATGCCTCATTCATGCTCATCCATTACACATCAGTTCTCATCCGTGACACATCCATGCCACTACACTAGTGCCACTACACTTCCCATCCCTGCCACTACAGTGCCCATCCTTGCCACTACAGTGCCCATCTGTGCCACTACAGTGCCTTACAATAGTGTAATAGGTAGTCAAATTAGATTTGAAATTTATGCCCCTAGAACACCTGATGGTGCTCCCTGCATGTTGAGCCTCTGTATGTGGCCAGGCTGTGTAAAAGAGTCACACATATGGTATCACCATACTCGAGACAAGTAGCAGAATATATTTTGGGGTGTAATTTTTGCTATGCACATGCTATGTATTAGGAAAATCTTATAAATTGACCACTTTGTGTAAAAATAAAAAAGTTTTCATTTTTTTTCCGCATATTTCAAAGACTTTTGGAAAAAAATGAACCGTACAAAAGGCTCACAATGCCTCATAGATTATACATTGGGGTGTTTGCTTTCCAAAATGGGGTCATTTTGTGGGTAATTCCATTGTCCTGGTGCTACAGGGCCTTCAAAAGTGTAATAGGTCGTTAGGATATTTTATGTGTTATTTATGCTCCTAGATCGCCTGATCGTGCTCCCTGCATGTTGGACCTCTGTATGTGGCCAGGCTGTGAAAAAGTCTGACACATGTGGTACTTGGGACGAATAGCAGAATGTATTTTGGGGTGTAATTTTTGCTATGTACATGCTATGTATTAGAAATATCTTATAAATTGACCACTTTGTGTAAAAATAAAAAAATTTTCATTTTTATTTCCGCGTATTTCAAAGACTTGTGAAAAAAAATGAACCGTACAAAAGACTCACAATGCCTCATAGATTATACGTTGGGGTGTTTGCTTTCCAAAATGGGGTCATTTTGTAGGTAATTCCATTGTCCTGGTGCTCCAGGACCTTCAAAAGTGTAATAGGTCGTTGGAAAATTAGATGTTAAATTTCTGCTCCTAGAACGCCTGACGGTGCTCCCTGCATGTTCAGCCTCTGTATGTGGCCAGGATGTGAAAAAGTCGCACACATGTGGTATCGCCATACTCAGGAGGAGTAGCAGAATGTATTTTGGGGTGTAGTTAGAAGTATGCATATGCTGTGTGTGAGAAATAACTACTTGTTATGACAATTTTGTGTAAAAATAATAAAAATTTCTTAATTTTCCCAAGAATTGTGGGAATAAATTACACCTTCAAAAAACTCACCATGCCTCTTACTAAATACCTCAGACTGTCTACTTTTCAAAAAGGTGTCATTTGGGGGGTATTTGTACTGTCCTGACATTTCAGGGGCTCAAGAAATGAGATGCCATCAGTACATCAATTTTCAATAATTGGCACCATAGCTTGTAGACTCTATAACTTTCACACAGACCAAATAATATAAACTTATTTGGGTTATTTCTACCAAAGATAGGTAGCAGTATAGGTTCTGGCCCAAATGTATAAACAAAAATGACTTATCTGCAAAATTTTATCATAGAAAAAAGGTGTTTTTTTTTCAAAAATGTCGCTCTTTTATCACTTATGTCGCAAAAAATAAAAAACCCAGAGGTGATTAAATACCACCAAAAGAAAGCTCTATTTGTGTGAAAAAAATGATAAAAATTTTGTTTGGGTACAGTCTCGTACTAAAGACAGTGCAAAACTCCACGAGCTGCGAGCTCGTCCTAACGCATCACTTCCGGAATGCTAGTGGTCCAATCCCGACGTGTATCGTCACATCACGTGACTTCATCAGGGGATGTGTACTAGCATAACTCTTGTCCTTAATCCACTAATGGGATTAAAATTGCATTTATGCATAGTTAGAGTTAATGCTGGTGTCACCGAGGGAGGATCTACTTTCTTACACAGATAACATAATTATTAAATCCGGTCTTCTAGTTCCCACTATTTTGGACATTCCCTTCCTTCCCATTTCACCCTCCATTGGAGCGTTATTTGAGGAGTGTGTGGGATACAGCCATCTTCCATCAGAGATTGATATCCAGATGACCACCATTCACCACTAGACATTGCTGGAGACTGGAAGGAACAGCTAGGAGTGACCAGGAGGAGTTGTGTACCCACACATGCTGTTACCCCACAGCACTAATGTGAGAGGCCACCCTGCACATAAGTGTTTGCACTATGGAAGAAGGGACACCTTTGTTGTTTTTATCTACACAGAATAGCATAAGAAGATTCTTTCTCATTTACTTGTGTTTATGTTGGGACTGCACTAGAGTTTCTCAAAATGGAGTTCTATTAAGCACATAGTCTGTTTACCCACACGGACTAGCATAAGAAGATATTTTAATTTTTAATTTCATTTACTTGTGTTGTTTATGCTGGTACTGCACCAGAGTCTCTCAAAATGGAGTTTTATTAAGCACACCCTTTGTTTATCTATTTATGCACGCTCACTGATGTGAGGCTTTATTTTTGTTACAGTCCACTGGACCTTTTCTTATTAGCAGATTATTAGCACTCTGTGACTGTGTGTGGACACTTTATTAGAATTTTTGCCATTTGTGTTTAGCACTTGTATTACAACACCTGTATATTATCTTAGATCACAGCGCAACACCACCACACAATATATTCCAGCAGGAAACCAACCGCCAGGTTGCAGAGGCTACTGCAGTGCAGCAGGAGGCGAATCGCCAGTTTGCGGAGGCCATTTATTTGAAACAGATAACAAACATCCATAAAAAACGTGCATTGAAAGATCAGATTGCCGGCGTAACAAACCATATACATTCCACCTCTCCTTTCGGGATCACGTGGGGCGTGGTGATGTCAGTGCGTAGCTCTGCCCTACAGGTTTCGTCACACCTGATGTTTTCCTGGGGCACGGGCGACGTGGAGTGGAGTCACCACATTTATACTCTACAGTTTGAGGACCAAACCTCACTTTCGTTCAGTCACCATTTTAGGTTAGACCAAGCCTCATTTCCATATTTACAAGGATGGTGATTGTCCAAATAACATCTTAGTGACCAAGCAGATTATTTAAGCGTGGCTTTTACCCATATGACGACTGATAAATCGTCATGCCTCAATAGTCTAAATTAAAAAAACAATTTACAATCCATTAAGGTGAAGAATCGCACAGGATTGAGACATCAATACCAAGAAAAGTGGTACCTCTCGGATCTTTATTGTGTGCCTCTCTATAATGTCTCGAGATGGGATGGTTTTTATACCCCCTCTTAATATTGCCAATATTCTCTTTTAGTCTGACCTGCAAGGGCCTGACTGTTGGCACACAGTAAAGATCCGAGAGGTACCACTTTTCTTGGTATTGATGTATTAAAACTCCATTGGAGAGGAGGGTCAAAAAGATGAGAGATCTCCAAACTCGAAATCAGTTGGATATATAAGGTTCAGTGTTTGAAACCATTGGGCCTCAATGTGGATGTAGAAATAAACGCCTTTATTGATAACTCGTAGCAGATATTAAATGCTTCTGTTGATAGGATTGGGAAAGTGAGCCTTGCTCCTCTTCTATCTTTGACTGAAGAGAAAATAATTCAATTAATGTTGCTTATCCTGCTTTTTATTTTTATTTTTAACCTCCTGGTTAAATTTAAAATTCCTCTTCCTCCTCAGTGTATAATTCTTTTATGTAAAATTAGATTTAAAAGCTTGTGATTAGTGGGAAATATTTTTATAGGAATGAATTGTATGATCTGACCATGTTTTATGTTTTATTTCAGATTATATTGATATTATTATTTTTACCTTATTGATTTTAGTGATATACCAACCCATAGGTTGGTTGAGTGGAATGTACATTTTGCCCGGTTGCCACTAGAGGGCTCACAGTGATGTCTCATTTGAGAATATCAGTGAGATCCTGTGCGATTCTTAGCCTTAATGGATTGTAAATTGATTTTTTAATTTAGATTATTGAGGCATGATGATTTGTTATCAGTCATCATTTTTCAATAATGTGCTTGGTCACTAAGATGTTATTTGGACGATCACCGTCCTTGTAAATATGTAAATGATGCTTGGTCTAACCTAAAATGGAGACTGAACGAAAATGAGGCTTGGTCCTCAAACTATAGAGTATAAATGTGGTGACTCAATGCGTCACCCGTGCCCCAGGAAGACGCCAGGTATGATGAAACATGTAGGGCGGAGCTACGCACTAATGTTTCCACACCTCACGTGATCCCGAAAGGACAGGTGGAACGCCTATTGTTTGTTATGCCGGCAATCTGATCTTTCAATGCACATTTTTTATGGATGTTTGTGAGTACCCCTATTTTATCTGTTTCAAATAAATGGTCTTACGGAATTACACTATTTGTATTTGGGTCTTTTTCTCACCTCTAATCATATTTATGACCCTGTGGGCTGGATGTGGAAGACGCCTATGAATTTCTGAGATCCCGCACTCCTAGACACCTTGGATAGCCTCATAGCCTGCATTGAAGTATATACCCCGCAAAGGGTTTGTTCTGCCAGCGCTGATGACCCTTACTAGAGATAGTGGGTCCATTTCTTCTGGTATAAGTACCCTATCTTTTAAATTAACACTGGAGGGCAAACACGGTGTCATGTGCTGGTGGAGATAAAAGGATTCTTCATACAGTTTGGATCTATCCCTGAACCTTCAGATCGATCCTTCTTTCATTTTTTGAGAACACTTGCTGTGTGTGTGTGACACTAACCATACTCCTAGTGTCACACAATAGTACCTGCTGCAGATCTTTTTACTTTTATCACTCTTCTCACCATTTTTTTTATTTTTTATGCATTTTATGAACTACCTTTTGCACTATTATCACATATGATTGATTCAATTTAGTCATCATTTTACTTTGATTCTTAATTTTTATTTAGCGCAATTAAGATTTGCAGTTTACGCACTTTATTAATTGTTCTTACACTGTTATATTTATTTGGTTCGTTTAGCGCGACATCTTTATTATAGATATATATGTATATACACAGCGTATTGAGTGTGCACTATATATCTGCACATAAGGTATATAGTCCACTTCATGTGGTGTATTAAAATATATACAGCCTGGTGTGTGTGTATATGTGTGTGTGTGTGTGTGTATATATATATATATATATATATATATATATATATATATATATATATACACACACACACAGCGTATTGAGTGTGCACTATATATCTTTTACATAAGGTATATAGTACATTTAACGTGCTGTATTAAAATATATACAGCCTGGTATATATATACACACAGTGTATTGAGTGTGCACTATATATCGGTGCATTTGGGGGTGTATGGTATATAGCACACTACTTGACATGTCTTCAAATATATACAGTCTAATGTATCCAGATATACATGCAGCGTATTGAGTGTACACTATATATCGGTGCATTCGGGGTTGTACGTCATATAGTACAGTGTAGTGCGATGCTTAAAAAAACCCCAAAAACATCATGTCAGGAAGGCCACAAAGGAGAGGCAGACACTCCCAGGCCACTAAAAGAGGGCAAGCAGCCTCTGTGTCTTCAGTGAAAAGTGGCGGACGTGGTGCATCCTCTGCAGATGGGTTATGCTTGTCCTTTTTTTCTGCTGTTGGATGTGCTATTGAGCCACAACATGCAGAAGAGTTGGAGTGGATAACAAAGCCATCCTCATCCTCCTCATCCTCTGTCATCCAGGCTCGTACAAGTTTGCCTTCCAAAGCATCTGCAAAGCAGACTATTCCACTAGATCCTTGTCCACAGTTACTTCTTCTGTAGCCCCACCATCATGCACGGAGGAGTCACCTGAGTTGTTCGACCATAGTGTCGGTTATATGCTCATGGAGGATGCGCAGCAGTTTGAAGGCTCCGATGTTGGTTCTCAGGTTGAGGAAGGGAGTAGTGTGAGCCTAGAGACAGGGGGTGCCGCAAAAGGACAAGAAACTAGCAGTCATGTTCCCCCAGCAACAAGGAGGGAGGGGATGATGAGGACACGGACTGTACTTGGGTGCCTGAGAGAAGAGAGGAGGAAAGTGAGGAGGAGGCCCAACTCCAACAAGGCAGGATGTCCTCCAGGGGCCAGCTTAAGGGCAGCCACCCAATCGCATCAGCCCACAGAGCTCCACAGGTGCAGGGCGCTGCTGCTTCCCTGCCGACTTCCAAAATTTCTTTGGTGTGGGCATTTTTCAGCACATGTGCAGTAGCTCGCACCGTTGCCATTTGCAATCTATGTCTGAAGCGGGTCAAGCGTGGCCAGGACTCCAGCCGCTTGGGCACTATTGTCTTGACAAGACATATGATGACCAGCCATGCAGTCCGTTGGCAAGAGTACCTGAAGTACCCACACCAGAAGACAAGGCGGACTCCTCCTTGCTCCTCATCTAGCATCTCAACCCCTACTATACCTACAGTCCTCTTCAAAACCTGCACTGAGAGAAATGAAGGTGTAGCAATGCGTGCCACAACTAGTACTTGCAGCCAATCTGCTAGCAGTACACCAACAGGTGAATTCAGCAGGCAAATATCCCTACCCCTGTTGCTGAACCATAAAAAGAAACACTGTCCCAGCCATCCACATGCTCAGCATCTTAATGCTAGCTTGGCCAAATTGCAAGCACTCCAACTGCTGCCTTTTCAGCTGGTGCACTGCCCCCTTTCATGAATTTGTGGAATGTACTGTCCCACAGTGGCAGGTTCCCAAAAGATATTTCTTTTCACATAAGGCCATTTCAGCTCTCTACCGTCATGTGGAAGGCAATGTTTTGGCCTTGTTGAACAGTACGGTCAGCAGCAGGGTTCATATTACCGCTGACTCATGGTCCAGCAGGCACGGTCAGTGACGTTACCTTTCCTTCACGGTGCACTGGGTAACTCTGCTGGCAGCTGGGAAGGATGCAGTACAGGGTTCAGTTTTGGAAATAGTTCCGCCACCACGCCTCCAAAAAGCTGGTGGTGATTTTTCACATCCGCCTCCACCACCACCTCCTCTTCTTCTACCTCTGTAGCCTCTTCTGCAGAATTGTCCTCTGAACCTGCAGTGCTCCCTAAGCGTTCAAGGGGTTATGCAAGCAGTCAGGCTAAAAGATGCTATGTGGTGCTTGAGTTAGTCTGTCTTGGGGACAGGAGCCACACTGGGGAAGAGATTCTTTCAGCTCTGCGGGGGCAGGCTCAGAGGTGGTTGACGCCACGGCAGCTTGAGCCAGGAGTGGTTGTATGCGACAATGGCACCAACCTTCTCTCTGCCTTCCGACTGGGACAATTGACACATGTTCCATGTTTGGCACACGTCTTGAATTTGGTGGTGCGGAGTTTATTGACCAGGTACCCAGGGATACCAGATATCCTGAGGCAGGCCAGAAAAGTCTGTGGCCATTTCCAGCGTTCATACAATGCCAGTGCCCGGCTGGCTGACATCTAGCAGGAATTCAACCTGCCCAACAACCACCTCATTTGTGACATGCCCACCAGGTGGAGCTCAACATTGGCAATGCTGCAGCTGCTGCACGCACAGCAGAGAGCCATCAATGAGTACGTCTGTGAGCATGGCAACAGGACAGGCTCAGGGGAGCTTGGCTTTTTTTCGCCACGTCAGTGGCTAATGATCAAGGATGCATGCACTGTCCTGTCACCATTTGAGGAGGCCACAAGGATGTTGAGCAGCGACAATGCATGCATTAGTGACACTGTCCCACTAATAATCCTTCTGGAGCACATGCTTTGTGGAATCATGGACAGGGCACTTGAGGCAGAACAGAGGGAGGAAAAGGAGGACTTCCTTTCCGCTCAAGGAACCCTTTATGCAGAGAGCATTCCTGCAGAGCCGCCAAACACACGGGAGGAGGGGGAGGAGGAGGAGGAGGAGGAAGGAGAATGATTGTGTCAGCATGGATGTGGAGTATAATACGCAGCAGTTTTCAAGGCATCATGGTTTTCAGGCCCCAGAAACCCAAGGAGTTGTGCGTGGCTGGGAGGAGGTAGTTCCTGATGATGTCATCTTCAGTGACTCAGAGGACACTCATGCCTCCTCAAATTTACACTGTATGGGCTCTCTGATTCTGAAAAGACCCTAGGATTCGTGGTATCGATGAGAGGGATCATTACTGGCTGGCAACCCTTCTTGATCCACGTTACAAGGGTAAAGTTGCAGAACTCATCCTGCCTGCGCAGAGGATGAAACATCTTCAGGATACCTTGAAGAAAAGTTTGTGCAACGCCTTTCCAGACTCTGGGAGGTTATCATGCACTGCTGCTGGCCCTGGACAACGTGTTTCTGAAGCTTCGGTCGTTCAGAAGCAGAGTGGTGGAGAAGGTGGCCGGCTGAGCGATGCCTTTAAAACATTTTTCAGCCTTCCCTCGGACTTAGCATGATCCCAGATGGGGTGTCCGGATCAAGGTAGGGGGTCGACCCGGCCCTCCCCAGTTAGATGCTCGAGTTTATAGTTGTCTCTCAAGTGTTTTAACATATGACTTATGTTTGCTTTCTCTTATGTGATGTTTGTAAGGCCCTCCCTTACACACAGTATGTTTCTTTTTTTTACTGTTTTGTACCTGTGAAAAACCTAATATACATTTTTTCCAAAAAAAAAATTCAGTCCTCAGCACCCAGCCCTGATAGGTTAAGCAACCATCGTCAGCATCTGCATTATATGGTGCAGGAATATATAGGGGCAAGAGCAGACTTGGAGACCTTTCCAACTGAGTATCCACTTACTGGGCCTTGAGGATGGACCACTGGCCGGAACTTGCACAATATGCAATTGAGCTACTGGCCTGTCCTGCATCGAGCATGCTTTCTGAACGGACATTCAGTGCTGCTGGAGGGTTCGTAACTGATCAAAGAGTGCGCCTGTCCACATACTTGGTTGATAGGCTCACATTTATGAAAATGAATCAGTCCTGGATCAGCAGCTATCAAGCCACTGATGCAACTTATTAAATTTGCTAGGGATCTGGGATCCCTTGAAGACTGCCACTGCTCCTATTCCTCCTGTCCTTAATCTATAATTATATTTTGTATTTAGGGCACCAACACACAAGGCCCAATTTTTCTGCACCTAATTTACAGGGGCATGCCATAACAATTTTTCAAATAATTTACAACATAAAGCCCAGTTCCTGCGTTCCAACAAGAGTAACTGGAAAGGGGTTACAGTGTTCTAGCACCGCCAGCACCCAAGGCCCAATTTTTTGCCACCTGTTTGACTGGGGGCTTTCGTCACAATTTGTAAATTAATTTACAAAATCAGGCTCAGTTCCTCCATCCAACAAGAGTAACTGCAAGGGGTTACAGTGTTCTGGCACCGCCAACACCCAAGGTCCAATTTTTGGCCACCTGTTTGCCTGGGGGCTTTCGTCACAATTTGAAAACTAATTTACAACATCAGGTCCAGTTCCTCCATCCAACAAGAGTAACTGCAAGGGGCTACAGTGTAATGACACCACCAGCACCCACACCCCAATTTTTCGCCACCTGTTCGACGGGGGGGATTTTATCACAATTTTTTAACTTATTTACAACAGCAGGACCCGCGCCAAAATTTTTTAAAAAATGACGTGCGGTTCCCCCCAAAATCCAAACCAGGCCCTTCAGGTCTGGTATGGAATTTAAGGGGAACCCCGTGCCAAATTTTAAAAAAATGGCGTGGCGCCCCCCCCCCCCCAAATCCAAACCAGACCCTTATCCGAGCACCCAGCCCTGGCATTGCAAGAGGGGGGGGGATGAACAATTGCCCCCTCCCCTTTGAACTATACCAGACCACATGCCCTCAACATGGGGAGGATGCTTTGAGGTTGCCCCCAAAGCACCTTGACCCCATGTTGATGGGGAGAAGGGCCTCATCCCCACAACCCTGGCCAGTGGTTGTGGGGGTCTGCGGGCAGGGGGCTTATCAGAATCTGGAAGCCACCTTTAATAAGGGTGCCCCCAGATCCCACCCCCCATGTAAATAGGTTTGGGGTACATTGTACCCCTACCCATTCACCAAAAAAGGAGTGTAGTGTAAAAAAAAACAAGAGGCAGTTTTTGACAAGTCCTTTATTTTGTAAAATAGCTCTTTCTTCTTTCTTCCTCCATCTTTTCCTGGCCCGGTCCTTCTTCTGGTCTTCTTTTAGTCTTCTTGCTTCCTCTCTTTGTCTTCAATCTTCATCTACATCTTCTTTCTTCTTTCACCGCCGCCGCTCTCTCCGCTGATGCAGCCCGGCCCCTGCGTGTCTTGCAGGATGGGCGGTCTTCACGATGACAGTACTTTTATAAGAAGGGCCGTTGGCCACCCAGTGATGTAACTGATTGAACCCGCCCCCTTCTGACATTGTGATGTCAGGTGGCGGGTCACCCATTTACGCCACCGGGTGGCCCCGCCCCTTCTTATAAAAGAACTGTCATTGTGAAGACCGCCCATTCGGCAAGACGCGCAGGGGTCAGACTGCAGCAGCGGAGAGAGCGGCGGTGGTGAAAGAAGATGTAGATGAAGATTGAAGACAAAGAGAGGAAGCAAGAAGACTAAAAGAAGAAGCCAAAGACCAGAAGAAGGACTGGGCCAGGAGAAGATGGAGGAAGAAAGAAGAAAGAGCTATTTTACAAAATAAAGGACTTGTCAAAAACTGCCTCTTGTTTTTTTTTTACACTACACTCCTTTTTTGTTGAATGGGTAGGGGTACAATGTACCCCAAACCTATTCACATAGGGGGGGGTCGGGATCTGGGGGGGATCTTCCAGATTCCAATAAGCCCCCCCACCCGCAGACCCCCACAAGCACCGGCCAGGTTTGTGGGGAAGAGGCTCTTGTCTTCATCAACATGGGGGCAAGGTGCTTTGAGGTGGGGTGGCAGAGACCCCCTCCCCCAAAGCACCCATACTCCTCATGTTGAGGGCATGTAGCCTGGTATGGTTCAGGAGAGGGGGAGGCGCTCGCTCATCCCTCCCCCATCCTAACCGACCAGAGCTGCATGCTCGGATAAGGGTCTGGTTTGGATTTCAGGGGACCCCCATGTCAATTTTTTTTAAAATTTGGCGCGGGTTCCCCTTAATAACCAAACCAGACCCAAAGAGCCTGGTTTGGACTGGGGGGTACCCCAGGCACTTGTTTTCAGCGTTATTTTTTTGTATATTGCCGGGAATCGGCAATACATTACAGCCGTGATTTTAAATGACAATTTTTCATATGGAAATGTCATTTTGCTCTGGCTATGTTCTACACCTCACAGAGATGCACCCTTTTCCACACAGACTAAGGACACCCCCCAGGCACAATATTTAAAGGAATTATTAAAATCACTGCACCTCAAAAAAACTATTGATTTTAAAACTTTTTTTTTATTGATACATGTCCCCTAGGGCAGGACCCAGGTCCCCATACACTTTTTAAGGCAATAACATTGCATATAAGCCTTTAAAATGAGCACTTTTGATTTTTCATGTTCGGGTCCCGTAGACTTTAATGGTGTTTGCATGTTCGCTCTGAACTTTTTGTCTGTCCGCATGTTCTGGTGTAAACCGAACCGGGGGGTGTTCGGCCCACCCCTAGTCCTGTGAACAGATTCTCCCATCGGAGCTGTGGATCTCTGCAGCTCCTCCAGAGTTACCATGGTTTTCTGATTAATGTTCTCCTTGCCCGCCTTGTCAGTTTAGGTGGACGGCCATGTCTTGGTAGGTTTGCAGTTGTGCCATACCCTTTTCATTTTCAGATGATGGGTTGAACAGTGCTCCGTGAGATGTTCAAAGCTTGAGATATTTTTTATAAACGAACCCTGCTTTAAACTTCTCCACAACTTTATTCCTGACCTGTCTGGTGTGTTCCTTGGCCTTCATGATGCTGTTTGTTCACTAAGGTTCTCTAACTAACCTCTGAGGGCATCACAGAACAGCTGTATTTATACTGAGATTAAATTGCACATAAGTGAACTCTATTTACTAATTAGGGGATTTCTGAATTAGTTCCACTAGATTGTGGTTAGTGGTATCAGAGTACAGGGGGCTGAATACAAATATACCACACACTAAACTGCGCTAAAAGTCCCAAAGAGAGCTGCAGCAAAAATGCTAAATGTATATAATCAATAAGCAAAACAAAAGCTGCGCTAAATAGTACTCTTGAGCATTAAAGTTGCAAATGACAGAGTAAGAAGTCCAAACGGTGTAGTGTTCCTTCCACCACTATAATTAATCCGTGCTGTTCCAAAAGGTCATATTAGCACCTCAAGTGCACTGGTAAGTAAAGGAGAGTCCACCACCAATATATATAAGGAGGCTTACCAGAACACTGTGTGTTCAGCTACGGTGAATCCCCGACCTGGGATGTAGAACCACCAAAATCTTCAACTCAGGTCTGTATGTTCCTCACATAGATACACCATCCAAATGATTGATCTCTAGAAGCTTAGAATCTCTTTCGATGTGAACCACGTTTCCCAGTACTCAACTCATATATGCGTGCGTCCTTCAGAACTTGTTTGGCTTCAGGCGTTTTTGAGTGGAGATGTGAACGGACTCAATAGAGAATTTCTAATCTCTAATACAAATGCACGACACACTTTTCAAATATTTATTTGTAAAAAATTTTGAAAAAAATGTATAATTTTCCTTTCACTTCACAATTTTGTGCCACTTTCTATTGGTCTATCACATAAAATCCCAATAAAATACATTGACGTTTTTGGTTGTAAAATTACAAGATGTGGTAAATTTCAAGGGGTATAAATACTTTTTCAAGGCACTTTACCCGGACTGACCAGTGTTATACAGCATGACATAATTATGGAACCAAGTGTCCATGTAAATGTAAAGCCCTATAAAATACCCGAGACTAGGCGGGAAGCAGTTGCAAATGAATTAAAAAACATGTTAGAGTTGGACGTGATAGAGGAGTCCCACAGTGACTGGTCAAGTCCCAGTGTTGGACCCAAACCCAGATGGAACTATAAGGTTTTGTAATGATTTCAGAAACTTGAATAGCGTGTCCAAATTCGATGCATGCCTAATGCCTCAGGTCGACAAGCTTGTTGACAGATTGGGAAGTGGCTGGTACATAACTACTTTAGATCTGACTAAAAGTTATTGGCAGATACCCCTAACAGAAGCTGCAAAAGAGAAGATGGATTTTTATTACCCCTGATGGGTCATTCCAGTATAAGTGGACGCCT
>BLSH010159714.1:101505-117705 GCA_018402905.1 Glandirana rugosa
ATAGGAGGGAGTAGAAGGAGGGGGGGGAAATAGGGGGGTGTGAGGCTCGGTTGGAGCCAAGGCGATGTGCTGAAGGGAGGGTCTGATTTGGTAGGCGACCAGGTTGAGTAGAAAAATCGATCATTCAGAGGTTGAAGGGTGGTTTATTATGGGAGGTGAGGGATGTGATGAGATGGCGAGTCTAAAAGTTAAGTATTTGTAGTTGAAGCATTATTTAGGGGGTTTTTCAAAAGCCATTCCGACCATATCTTAGTGAATTTGGCGGGGCAATCTTGAGCGATTGCAATTAGTTCTTCCATTTTCGCTATGTGGTTAATTTGATTGTGCCATTCCGTAAGTGTAGGTATGTTCTGGGAACCCCAGTGTCTTGGGATGCATAATTTTGCTGCGTTGATCAGATGCATGGTTAGAGATTTGCGATACAGGTTGTGTGGAAGTGGTTGGATGTGTAATAAAAACATTTCAGGTTTGCTCGGTAGATTTTGTGAAGTAATGGAATTTATCTGATTTCTAACTGCTTCCCAGAATGGGGCAAGGATTTCACATTCCCACCAGATATGTAGAAGGTTCCCTCTGTCCTGCTGGCATCTCCAGCAATTATCGCTGATGTTAGGATTGAAGTGATGGAGGGTGGTGGGGGTTCGATACCAGCGGGACAGAAGTTTAAAATTGTTTTCCTGTGTGGAGATGTTGGTGGAGCCTTTGTGTACTAGGTCAAAAACTTGACCCCATTGTTTATCTGTAATCTCAATTTGAAGATCTTTACACCAAGCCCGGCAGAATTTGTTTTTGTTAATGTCCCCCGAGTTCTCCCAAAGGAGAGTGTACAATGTTGAAATAGTATGTTGTACGGGCTCCCCTTTGGAACAGATATTGTCAAATGTTGAGAGCGGTTGTTGGAGATTGTCCAGTTTAAGTTTTGAGTTGAAGAAACTCCGTATTTGAAAATATTTCCAGAAGTTAAGGGAGGCATCTGGCCATCTGGATTGCATCTCAGAGAGGGATGGTAAGCTGCCCTTTGGAGCAAGGTGATGTAAGCGTACATCAATTTGTGAGCTGGAGTCTCCAAAAAAAGCTCTGTCTCTTCCCGGTGGGAATTGTGGGTTGTAAAGAATTGGGGTCATTGGGCCGGAGGGGTCGGAGATTTTCCTTGAAATAGAGGCTTTTTTAAAGGTGTGTAGAGCAGGGCCGACAATGGGATGTCTTTTGAGGTCTTGTGGTAAATGTGTGGCGTGTATCCAAGGGGACAGGTGTAGGGGAATGTCGAATAAGTTTTTTTCAAGCATAACCCAGTCTTTAGTTTTATGGTGGGTGTTCCAGTCAATCACTTTTTGGAGTTGACAGGCCCAATAGTAGAGTTTAAAGTCAGGAACACCTAGGCCTCCAAGTAGCTTAGGAGTGGTAAGTTGTGTATAGTTAATTCTAGGTGGTTTTTTGTTCCATAAAAATTGGGTACAAAGAGTTCTGAGGTTGGTAAAGAATGTGAGGGGGATGGCGATAGGGACTGTTTGAAACAGGTAAAGGATACGAGGGAGAATATTCATTTTTATAATGGCGGCTCGGCCAAACCATGAGAAGTGGGGTTTAAGCCACCTGTTAATGTCATTTTTAATGTTCTGTAGTAAGGGTAGAAAGTTTTTGTTGAAGAGATTGGCTGGTGAGGCGGTAAGGTAAATAACTAGATATTTGATGGCGCTTTTTTGCCAGGAGAATGGAAAGCTACGTTCGCAGAGTTCGACCAGGCGTGTAGGAAGAGAAACATTTAAGGCTTCAGATTTGGATAGATTGATTTTGAAGTGTGCAATATATTGGAACTCAGCGAAATCTTTTAGAATATTGGGTAGTGAGGTGAGGGGTTCAGTCAAAAAGAGTAGTATGTCATCCGCAAATGCGGTTATTTTGTACTTGCTTTCTTTGATTTGGACTCCTTTAATGTCATTATTTTGTCTTAATTTTTGGAGGAATGGTTCAAGCGTGAGAATGAACAGAAGGGGAGAAAGAGGGCAACCTTGGCGTGTGCCATTGTGAATGGTAAAGGCGTTTGATAGACTGCCATTGACTTTAACCTTGGCTGTTGTATCATGGTACAAAGCCATAATGAAAGAGATTAATCTGTGGCCTAGACCCAGATTCCGAAGGGTTGCTTCTAAGTAGTCCCAGGCCAGTCTATCAAACGCCTTTTCAGCATCAAGTGAGAGCAGAAACCCAGGAATTTTATTTATGGAAAGCCAGTGTTGGATATTAATAGTTTTTATGGTATTATCCCTCGCCTCACGACCCGGTACAAATCCCACTTGATCTTTGTGGACTAGGGCCGGAACGAGGGGGAGTATTCTGTTTGCGAGGATTTTCGCAAAGATTTTTAGATCAGTATTTAATAAGGAGATAGGGCGATAACTGGCTGTTTGTGATGGGTCTTTGTCTGGTTTGGGAATAATAGAAATGTGTGCTTCTAGTAAGTTTTTATGGGGGGAATCCCTTGCAGATAATAGGTTGAAGGCTTTGACAAACGGTTTAGCTAGAATGTTTGAGAAGGTTTTGTAGTATGCCGCCGAAAACCCATCAGGTCCTGGGCTTTTGCCTGCCTTCATATGTTTAAGTGCCATTTGGAATTCCTCTTCAGTCAAAGGCCCATCTAAATCATCAGCCATCTCTTTTTTTAATGTGTTTTGTGTGTATTGTTTTAGGAAGTTATTGATGATGGAATGTCTAGTGCCCTCTAAACTTGGGGGAAGGGACTCAGGAGGGAGATTGTATAGGTCTGTGTAGTATTCTGCAAATTGGTTTGCGATACCTTCATTTGTGGAGGTTAGGGATCCGTTTCGTGTGCGTATCTGTCTAATAGTGGTGCTTGCTCTCTTTTCTTGGAGTGCCCTGGCCAAGTATTTACCGCTCTTGTTGCTATGTTCGTAAAAAAGTTTTTGAGTTAAGATATATTTTCTTTTGATCTTGAAGCCTAATTCTTCAGTGAGTTTTGCTCTCGTTTCGGTGAGTTCCACCATGGTGCATGTAGCATTAGTTTTTTGTGGGATTGTTCTAGCCTTCGAACCTTCTCTATAAGTGTATTTATTATCGCCTGTCTAATGTTTGACTGGGTACTCTACTGTCCCAAATTAGAGATGGGGAAGAGCACCCAGTGGTCTACCTGAGCAGAAAGCTTAACAGACATGAGAAAAACTGCCATTGTTGAGAAGGAATGTTTAGCTATCTAATGGGCCTTAGATGCCCTGAAATATTACCTGTTGGGGAGACCATTCAAACTAGTCGCTGATCATGCCCCTCTCAAATGAATGTGTGATAACAAGGAGAAAAACAGTTGTGTGACAAGGTGGTTCCTTGCTTTTCAAGCATTTAAGTTTACAGTGGAGCATAGAGCTAATAAACTTCAGAATAATGCAGATGCCCTTTTCCGTGTCCATTGTCTGGTTGGGCAGTTGATCAGCTGCAGGGGCTTGAGCAGAGGAGGGGATATGTGACATTATGAAAGGCGAGGTGTTTGAATGTTATTTCTCCTACGTTCACTGACAGACGCAGCTCTTCATGACGTGGGTTTATGCTAGTCCTATTAGGAGTTAACTAGGCAGGGAAAAGAACAAGCTGGCCCCTCCCACGGGGCTGTCCTCTCTTCCCACATAAACCCCCCACCCTGCATAGCTCAGCAGTTTTAAAATGCTTAGTGCAAGGAGTTGACCTGGCTCCCTTAGGGGACCTGCAGATCACATTTTTGCTACCGCACTTTTTATTTTTCTCAAGACTTCTGATGAAGACTGCTATCAAGAAGCCAGCTGGGGCATAGAGGATCAATACAAAAGATCCTGTACTTTCCCCAGCGCGGCCGACCGATGCGAGCAGGTCCCGACATATGGGGTCCCACCGCATCGTGCCCGTTCTGTGCGGGCGGCCGGGGAGGTACCCCAATTGCGCCCAGGTCCCAGACCGCGGCCGGTGTGGTGGCGTTTTTGGCCAGCAGCATCCCACCTGGGCAGGGGCGGAAGGTCTGCGACCAGGTGGCTACCCGCTACGCCCGACAGGGTGTCCTAGCAATTCAGGGAGTAGCCACCGGTGGTGGTCTCCTGGGGGACGTTTTCTGGGGTTCGCAGACCAGTGGACTGCCCGCATTTCCGACCGGTGGGTTCAGGAAGTGGTGTCCACCGGGTACAGGATAGAGTTCAGCACTCTACCCCCAGACAGGTTCCTCCCATCGACCTTGAGACTCCCGCAGGGGCGTCGAGAGGCCCTTTTCGGGGCTGTTCAAGCACTCTCCGACCAAGGGGTGATCGTGCCAGTACCTGCAACGGAGAGGTTTCGAGGTTTTTACTCGAACCTGTTTGTGGTCCCCAAAAAAGGAGGGGGTCCGGCCAGTTCTGGACCTGAAGGCTCTGAACCGCTATGTAAAAGCGTGGAAATTCCTGATGGAATCAATTCGCTCGGTTGTGGCCGCCCTCCATCAGGGGGACTTCCTGGCGTCTCTGGATATCAGGGACGCGTACCTCCATGTTCCCATTTGCCCATGGCATCAGCGTTTTCTTTGCTTTGCAGTGGGGGACCTCCATTACCAATTTGTGGCACTCCCCTTCGGTCTGGCCTCAGCTCCTCGGGTCTTCACCAAACTGGTGGCCCCAGTACTGGCGTTACTGCGGCAGAGAGGCATTGCGGGGGTAGCTTACCTCGACGACCTGCTCCTGAGAGCGGAGTTCGCCTCGCATCTGGAGGAGAATGTGAGAATCACCATGACCTCGTTGCAGGAATTCGGTTGGTTGATCAACCTGCAAAAGTCGGCGGTGTCTCCGTCCCGTCGCCTGGAGTACCTGGGTCTGATTCTCGACACAGAGCAGGCGAAGGTGTTCATACCTCTGAACAAGCTGCTGTCATTGCAGTCGGCGGTGCGAACCTTACTGTCACACCAGCAGTCGTCATTACGGTTTTGTATGCGGGTGCTGGGGCTTATGGTCTCGACCTTCGAGGCGGTCCCTTACGCCCAGAGCCACACGCGGGCTCTCCAGCGAGCAATTCTGTTTCGGTGGGACAGGTCTCCCCAGTCCTTGGATCTCCTGATCTGCTTGAACCCTCAGGCCAGGGGCTCTCTGACCTGGTGGCTTCGGGACCCAGCACTGGCTCAGGGAAAGTCATTCCTGCCCTCTTCACTGGGTGATAATCATGACGGACGCCAGCCTGTTGGGCTGGGGTGGGGTCCTGGGGCAGCTGTCTGCCCAGGGCCGTTGGTCCGCTCAGGAAGCACGCCTTCCAATCAATGTGCTAGAGCTGAGGGCGATCAGGCTGTGCCTATCTCACTGGATGGCGAAGTTGAAAGGTCGTCCGATTCGGGTTCAGTCGGACAATGTCACAGCAGTGGCATATGTGAACCACCAGGGCGGAACGAAGAGTTTAGCAGCTGCGGCGGAAGCAGCTCTGATCCTCCGTTGGGCCGAACTTCACGTCCCGGCAATCTCCGCCGCTTATGTTCCAGGCATAGAAAACTGGCAGGCGGACTTTCTCAGTCGCCAGACGCTAGATCAGTGAGAGTGGTCTCTCCATCCAGAAGTGTTCAGTCAGATTTGCCACAAGTGGGGGGCACCGGATGTGGATCTCATGGCGTCACGGTTCAGTCACAAAGTGAAGACCTTTGTGTGCAGGACGAGAGACCCGTTGGCGGTCACCACGGACGCTCTCCTGGCCCTTGGGGCCGGTATCATCTGCCGTACGCTTTCCCTCTAATCAAGCTTCTTCCGCGGTTGCTACGCAGGGTAGAAGCGGAGGGAATTCCAATGATCCTGGTGGCTCCGGATTGGCCTCGGCATCCGTGGTACGCCGACGTGGTGTGAATGGTGGTGGATGTTCCCTGGCGGCTTCCGCTGCGAGGCGATCTACTGTCTCAGGGACCCATCTTGCACCCTGCTTTACCATCGCTGGTTTTGACGGTCTGGCTATTGAGTCCCAGGTGCTGAGGGATAGGGGCGTCGCAGACTCCGTGATCCCTACCATGCTAATAGCACGCAAGTGCACTTCTCGCAAAATTTATCACCGCAACTGGAAGGCTTACATCGCATGGTGTGAGGCGGAGGGTTACAACCCTCGCTCTTACGTGGTGTCCATGGTCCTGACCTTTCTACAGCAAGGCCTGAACAAGGAGCTGGCCCTGAGTACTCTCAAGGGCCAGATATCGGCTCTGGTTATTCTCTTTCAGAGACCTCTGGCATCACATTCATTGATTCGCACCTTTGTTCAGGGTGGGCGCCATGTGGCGCCTCGGGTACGGTCACCTATTGCACCTTGGGATTTGAATTTGGTGCTTTCTGTGCTTCAGACACCGCCATATGAGAAGACCAGGGAAATCCCCCTACAGCTGCTGTCGCAGAAGGTGGTTTTCTTGGTGGCCATTACATCCGCTAGGCGGGTGTCTGAGTTGGCTGCATTGTCTTGCAAGTCTCCCTATCTGGTCCTGCACAAGGACAAGGCGGTATTGCGCCCACCTCCTTCATTTCTCCCGAAGGTGGTTTCTTCTTTTCACATTAATGAAGATATTGTTCTTCCTTCATTGTGCCCGCGTCCCTCACATCCTAAGGAATTTGAGTTACATTCCCTGGATGTAGTGAGGGCCTTGCGAGTGTATTTGAATACTACAGCTTCCTTCCGGAAGTCTGACTTTTTGTTTGTACTGACGGATGGTCCGCGCAAAGGTTTGGCGGCTTCGTTGGCTACTGTTTCCCGTTGGATCAGACAGACCGTGACCCATGCGTATTTTGTTCGGGGCAAGGTTCTCACTTTTCCGGTCACGGCTTATTCTACCAGGGCTGTTAGCACTTCCTGGTCTTTCAGACACCAGGCCTCGGTGTCACAGGTGTGCAAGGCGGCTACTTGGGCCTCGGTACACACCTTCACTAAGTTTTATAAGGTTGATGTGTCCGCATCCTCGGATGCTGCTTTTGGCCGTAAAGTTTTACAGGCGGCAGTGTAGGCGCGTTTGCGCCTCCTAAGAGGATTCTGTTGGGTACAGTTGTTATCATTTACCCACCCCACACAGCTTTGGGACATCCCCACATGTCATGAAGATCTGCGTCTGTCAGTGAATGTAGGAGAAAAAGGGATTTTATTAAAACTTACCGTAAAATCCTTTTCTCTGAGTTCACTGACAGACGCAGCACCCGCCCTTCTGCGCTCTTTTTGGTACGGCTTGTTATGAACTGCTGAGCTATGCAGGGTGGGGGGTTTATGTGGGAAGAGAGGACAGCCATGTGGGAGGGGCCAGCTTGTTCTTTTCCCTGCCTAGTTAACTCCTAATAGGACTAGCATAAACCCACATGTTATGAAGAGCTGTGTCTGTCAGTGAACTCGGAGAAAAGGATTTTACGGTAAGTTTTAATAAAATCCCTTTATTTCACCTCGCATGCGTTTATTTGCAGACAACTAAGGTCAAATCTGGTCCGTGTTTTACTAGCCACCTTGGCAGGGTTGTTTCCGGACCAGATTTTGCGGTCCACTTGTGTCCACCAACAGGTAGTATAAATAAAGCCGGACTGGACCAAAGAATTGCTCTTTGCCTGGGTCTCAGGAAGCCAAAACCTGAGAGAGCTGCTTATGTGAAGTTTGCTTTGTGAGAGAAAAGGTATACATTATCTTTGTTTTGTAGGTGACTAGGAGAAGCCCTTCACCTGTGAGTTAGAACCCCAGCAATGTTTAGTTAGTGCCTGGAAGGCAAGAATTTATTTTCTGTTTTTGTTTTATTTTCATGCAACCCTTTAAAATAAAACTTGGCTACAAGTCAGATTTTAAGAAAACCTGCCGTTTGGACTACCATTTTACCAGGGAAGGTGATCCCCATTGAGCTTACCCCTGACAAAGGGTACATATTAATTCCTCCTTAGCTGTTCTGTGGCTGTAATTTTAGTTATAGCACCTTCTGACCTTCGCTCACTATTGGCTATCACTTCCTCTTATCCCTCCCCTTGCCACCTATTTTAATAACCCCTCCAGCTTTTTGCCATCTTCTCCCCCAACAGAGTTTTACCCTCCCCATTAAAGTACAGTCCGTGCCTACTATAGAGCCGGTAACTGACTGAGAAGTCAGCCCATTTCTCCAGGAACCACCCTTCTTCCTGCACCAGTTCCTCAGCAACTTGTTAAAGCAGAACTCCACACTATTCCGATATGGCTATGACAGGAGAAAGTTACAGAGCGGTGTTCACATGGCGAGCATGCCAGACATTCCAGAAATACTAGGCATATCATAGCAGGATCTGCTCTTTCTGGAATGCCTGGCATGCTTGCTATGTGAGCAACGCTCTGTAACTTTCTCCTGTTTTAGCCATATCGGAACAGTGCTCTCTGCGCTGTATATCACAATACGGCTGTGACAGGAGAAAGTTACAGAGCAGTGTTCACATAGCAAGCATGCCAGGCATTCCAAAAATACCAGGCATGTCATAGCAGGAGATCTCTATCATTGATGAGAGATGGTGGGCGCCGGGGGTGGGGGGGGGGGTCACCGCACTGATATGCACTGATAAGCGGCACTGGTGGGCATGGTGTCACCTCACTGATGGGCACTGATAAGCGGCACTGGTGTGACTGCACTGCTAAGCATCACTGGTGGGCATGGTGTGACCGCACTGATGGGCACTGATAAGCGGCACTGTTGTGATCACACTGATGGGCACTGATAAGCTGCACTGGTGGACACGGTGTGACTGCACTGATAGGCACTGATAAGCAGCACTGGTGGGCACTGTGTGACTGCGCAAATAGGCACTGTGTGACCGCACTGATGGTCGCTGATAAGCGGCACTGGCGGGCACACCACTGCCGCACTGATAAGCGGCAATGGCGGGCACTGGTGTGACCGCACTGATAAGAGGCACTGCTGGGCAAAGTGTAACCGCACTGATAAGCGGCACTGGTGAGACCGCACTGATGGGCACGGATAAGTGGCACTGGTGTGACCGCACTGATAAGTGGCACTGGTGAGACCGCACTGATGGGCACTGATAAGCGGCACTGATGAGGGCTGATAGGCTGCACTGCTTACTGACACCGTACACGTCCATATATCTGTAGGAGGGATTTCCACCATCCCTGCAAATGTCATTTTTATGTCTTATTTTCAGTGTGATGTGTATTATGTGTGATGTTACATATCAGAGACCGGTATTGTAATAATATTGAAGTTTATTGAGATTTTCATGCATTAGAGGGTTCCGCCATTATTGTGTTTTTGATTAGCAAATTAGCGCTGTACTTTTTTTTTTTTCTTATGCGGACATTTACTTGTGTCACATGCTGATAGAAAACATCACGGCTCTTTCTTTCTGTATTGCGGCTAGGGATGTTCTCATATACACCATACCAGCACTGATTGTTGTTAGAAAGATCTCAAAGCTACAGCAGGAGGAGGAATATTTCTAATAGTGAATTACAGCAGAGTATAGTGTGTATAATATATTGTTATGGGATGTGTGTACAGGTCAGTAATGATTACATAAAGTAAGGGCAATAAGTTTATCTCCAGTGGCTGAAGGGGAGAGAACAGGCATGTCGTGTGTCACTGAGTAGTGGGTCTGGCTGCAGAATGAGGGGCGTGATTCATGTTGAAGTGGGCTTGTTCACATTTACATGTACAGGCTAATGTACCTCCCACATTCATTTAAATGTGCAAAGCCTGATGGGAAATGTAGTGAAAAACAGAGAGAAGAGGATATGATGCAATCACTCTTCTAACAGAGCCTGCCTGGCAAAATAACTAATGCATCTTTCGAATCACAGAGCTGACTTCCTGTAAATTAAATTGGACATATCTATTCAAAGGTAAGGAATTTCACAAATGTAATAACTGTTTAGTGTAGGGAGGTGTACTAATGGGGATTTTTTGCCGAACCCGGAGTTCTGCTTTAAGTTGTCTGAGCTCCTGCTGCCTCTCTAGTGTCTTAAGGTACTGGCAGTATTTCTAAGAATACCACCTTGGAGGTACTTTTCTTCAATTTAGCCCCTAAGTCTTAAATCATACTTCGGGATGTTCCACTTTCCACTAACTTTGTCATTAGCACCAATGTGCACCATGACAGCTGGGTCCACTCTAGCCCCACCCAACAATCTGTTGATCCAATCTGTGGTGTGCCGAACCCGAGCACCCGGTAAAGAACATACCATTTGGCGATTATGGTCATTGTGACAGATTGCCCTATCTGTCCTTCTAATAATTAAGTCCCCTACCCCTAGTATCTGCCTAACCTTGCCGTATTATTGCCCCCCACCTTACTGTAGCAGTCATTTCCCTGGCAGCTAGGGGAGGGAGCCTGCTCAAGCAATGTCACTCCTGAGCTGATATCCCCAACATCATGCAACTTGGCATATTTATTGGGATGTACCAACTCAGGACTAGCCTATCTAAGGCTCTTCCCTCTACCCCTCCTAACTATCACCCAGCTACCTACCTCTGGCTTATGTACCACCATATCTCCTACCCCCTCTATACTGACCCCCAATAGCACCTGTGATTCTAGAGAAGCAACTAGCTCACATCCCGCACAGCAGTATTCGCCCTCGAACAGCACATGAAGGAACACATACATGGAGCAAGATTGCACTCTAATGGGGATATTCCAGGAAAATTTTACTTTTTTTTCCCCCATGTATAGAGATGGACCAAACACTCCCCAGATCGTTTTGCGCCAGAACTCTCGAACATCGTGAAAGTTCGGGGCAGAATCACGAAGCCCATTAAAGGCTATGGGACCCGAACTGGAAAAATCAAAAGTGCCAATTTTGAGGGCTTAGAAGTTACTGGGCATACAAAAGGTATGGGGATCTGGATACTGCCCTGGGGGACATGTATCAATGAAAAAAAAGTTTGTAAAAAACATAATTTTTAAATGAACAGTGATTTACTGATGCTTAAAGTGAAACAATAAAAATGAAAAATTATTTTAAATATAGTGCCTGGGGGGTCCCCTTAGTCTGCCTGTAAAGTGGCGCATCTGTACCGTGTATAGAACCTGCTGCAGCAAAAATTACATTTATAAGAGCAAAAATATGGCATTTTCCCTTCAAGCTTTATTTTATAAACAACAGCTTGATGAGCCAGTCTGTATGACAATAGAGGTACTCTTGATGAAAGCAAGAATTGGCCTTGCTGTAAAATATTGGTCCTTGGGTGTGTTAGGAAAAGACTGTGCTTAAAATTGGCTTTGTGCACGCGCGCTCCCCGGAAACAGCACCAACCGGCTTCATTTAAGCTCACAACGCCCAGCAGCCAGTGCTGTCCATTCTACAGCATGTGAGTGTTTCTGAGCTACCTGATTTCCTGAGTTCCTGTGACCCGGTTTGATCTTGACCTTGTTGATCTCCGCCTGCACCGACCCCCAGCTTGCCCATGACAGCTCTTCTGCCTGATCCCTGTGTACTTTTGCTGCCAGCCCGTTGACGGCCCTGCCTGCACCTGACGACACTTCTGCCTGGATCCTTTGTACCGCATTGCCAGCTAGTTACCGACCCAGCCTGCACGACCACCCGCTACCTGCACAAGCCATTACTGGACCCTTCACACCACCACCAGTGATCCTATCCCCCCGTGCTCCTGTGCTCCCTTTCTGCTCTACCAGGGGACCTTGAACCAGGGCCACAAGAGTGGTTGCTTCTTGCATAAGACAGACTCCACCACCATGTGCGTGACCATAACGGACAGTCATGTCTGAGTCTGCGCAGAGAGCACCCTCTGCTATGGATGAACTGTGTGTCCATCTGGCCGGCCTCACACGGGTGGTCCAGAGCCTGCAAGAGGGCTATACCCAGCTGGAAGAACAGGTTGAGGAGCTTGCTACACCCGCGGCCCCCGGAGCTAGCCAGGCCACAGGCCGCACCATTGTGGCCCTGCCATCTGAGTCCAAAGTCCCTCTGCCTGATAAGTTTGCTGGGGACCATCGCAAATTTAGAGCCTTTCGGAACGCATGTGAGCTATACTTCGGCCTCCAGCCCCGTACCTTCTCACTTGAGGGACTTATTTCATTACTGCAAGAGGAGCCCCAGTCCTGGGCCCACCGACTTTGGGTGCAGAGGGCCCCAGAAGTCGCCACCCTAGCCTCATACTAACAAGCCATGGCTCTGCTTTGTGAAGATCCCCACCAGGTCGCTACAGCGGAGGCCTCACTACACACCCTCCAGCAAGGCCGCCGGTCAGCGGAGGACTACGTGGCGGAGTTCCGGAGATGGAGTGCAGACACGGTCTGGAACGATGCTGCACTCTGTTACCAGTTCCGCCTGGGCCTGTCTGAGTCCCTCAAGGATGAGCTGGCTCTCGTGTAGGGTTGCCCCACACCCTGGAAGCACTCATCAATCTGGCTATCCAGATCGATCAGCGTCTCCGGGAATGCCACGCCGAAAGAACCTCGGGACCCCTGCGTCCCACCTGGATGCTGCCCCATGTTCTTAGTTACCCAAGCCTGGCTCCTTTCCCACCAACGACCTCCCCCTCCTCTCCTTTGGATCAACTGGAGGCTATGCAAATAGGACTACTGCGCCCTTCACTGACCCCTGAAAAGAGGCAACGGAGGTTCTTCTTGAATCTGTGTCTGTATTGCGGGGAACCGGGGCATGTAGTGAGATTCTGTCCCGCCAAACGCGGTAAATGCCCGCCAGCTTCCTCAGTAGGAATGTATGCTATGCCAAGTCAGATTTCTCACTTTATCTCCCTTTTCCTACAGCTCCCCGGAGGGACTACCCAGGTCCCAGCAATTGTTGATTCAGGAGCATGCAGTTGCCTTGTGGATGAAGCCTTCGCAGCCTCGCATCACATCTCTCTCCAACCCAAGACACATAAAATGACCATCCACCTGGCGGATGGATCCCCCATCAAATCCGGCACAGTCACCCATGAGACCGCTCCCCAATCGCTACCACAGCTGACGGCCATCAGGAGCTGCTTCTTATGGACACTATAGCATCACCAATGTTCCCCATCATTCTGGGTCTGCCCTGGCTCCGGGAACATGACCCCAGTATTCACTGGACCACCGGAACCATCAAATTTTGGTCCAGCTACTGCCACCAAAATTGCCTAAATCGTACTAGTGGTGCTACTCCCACCTTGCTCAGCCTAAACCCAGATCCTGACCCTGACGTCTGACTAGCTGTGCCCTCTGTCTATCGCAGCTTTCTAGACGTCTTCAGCAAGAAAGGGGTGGAGCAGTTACCATCTCACAGATCGTACGATTGCCCCATTGAGCTTTTACTGGGAGCAGAAGTACCCTTTGGGAGGATCTATCCCCTGTCCGAACCAGAGTTAGCCGCCCTCAAGGCCTATCTGGACGACAACTTGGATAAAGGCTTTATAAGACCCTCCACATCTCCTGCGGGGGCAGGTATCTTCTTCGTGGAGAAGAAGGACCGATCTCTGCGACCTAGCATAGATTACAGGGAGCTCAATCAAATTACAGTTAAGAATCGTTATCCCCTACCCTTGGTTCTGGAACTGTTCCAAAGACTGGGCTCCGCTGTCATCTTCACCAAACTGGACCTGGAATTATGTGTTTCGGGACTATTTGGACTTATTTGTCATCATTTACTTGGATGATATTTTGATTTTCTCTTCCTCCCTTGAGGAGCACCGCAGACATGTCGCTCTATTTCTGAGCCGCCTTCAGCAACATGAGCTGTATGCCAAAGAGGAGAAATGCTCCTTTGAACAGTCCAGCATCCACTTCCTTGGGTTATTCATCTCTGTCACAGACATCAACATGGATCCTCAAAAGGTCTCCACTATCTTGGACTGGCCGGCACCATCTGATAAAAAAGGGGTCCAACGTTTCGTGGGCTTTGCAAATTTTTATAGAAAATGTATTAAGGGGTTCTCCGCCATCATCACCCCAATCACCCAACTCCTGAAACAAAACGCCCAATTCCACTGGTCCACCGAAGCCCAGGCAGCTTTCCAGACTTTAAAAGAGTTGTTCATGTCAGCCCCCATCCTGAAGCATCCTCCTAACCCAGCATTTCCTTACGTCCTGGAAGTGGACGCATCTGAGACTGCTGTGGGGGCTGTCCTCTCCCAAAGACAAGGCTCCAAAGTTCTGCTCCATCCGGTATCTTTCTTCTCCCGTTAGTTGTCCGCACCGGAAAATAATTACAACGTGGGAGACAGGGAACTCCTGGCCATTAATTCATATCTGAAAGAATGGCGGTGTTTTCTTGAGGGGGCCACGCACCCCATTCATATACACCGACCATAAAAATCTGGAGAACCTGAGAGCGGCAAAAAGATTAAAACCAAGGCAAGCCCGCTGGGCTCTTTTCTTCACAAGGTCCCAGTTCCACCTAACTTACAGGCCCGGGTCAAAAAACGTCAAACCGGACACCCTCTATCGTATGTTCAGCAAACCTGGAGATTCCACACCACTCGTCACAAATCTTCCGTCACGCAACTTTCTGCTCACCCAGGAAGACTTGCTATCGCAGATCAGGTGATCCCTGGCAGGCTCTTCTGGCCCCTCTGATTCCAGGTTGCAGGCGAAGAATGGCCTATGGTGGTATGGCAATAAGATCTTTGTGCCAGCTGGTCAACGTGTGGTTGTTTTAGGACTCTGCCATGACCACAAACTGGTTGGGCATTTTGGGGCACGCAAGACGGCCGAATTGCTCTACCGCACCTTCTGGTGGCCGAGAGCCGAAGAAGATTGCAAGAGCTACACCAATACTTGCTCTGTTTGTGTCTGCAACAAGACTGATAAGGCCAAGGCTTGGGGCCTCCTGAATCCGCTCCCGGTACCTGAGCACCCATGGTCCCAAATAGCCATGGACTTTATTGTAGAGTTACCCCCCTCTCAAGGGTACTCTAATATATTTATGGTCGTTGACAGCATGACAAAGATGGCCCATTTCCTTCCCATGAATGGCACACCCACAGCTTCTGAGGCAGCAGAGATTTTTATCAAGGAGATTTATCAAGTCTGGCTTCATGGGGTTCCCATCAACATCGTCTCGGAGCGTGGAGTCCAATTCACCTCCAGGTTTTGGAAAGCTCTATAGTCATCTCTGGAAATCAAGTTGTCTTACTCCTCCGCTTATCATCCCCAGACCAACGGCCAAACTGAAAGAACGAACCAGACGCTTGAGCAGTACATCCAATGCTTTTCTTCCTTTTCTCCAGATGACTGGACTTCACTGCTGCCATTGGCCGAATTTGCGTACAATAACACTATCCACTCGGCCACTAAACAGTCTCCATTTTGGGCCAATTATGGTTCCCACCCACATTTCTTCCTGCTCTGTCCATGAAGAATACAGTGCTAGCAGCTCAAAGGGCCACGGACTTCTTTGAAACCAATAACCGACTCCTACAGGACACCCTGTCCAGGACTCAAGAGTTGAACAAGGAGGCCTTCGACAAGAGAAGGCGGGGGAGCTGGAATTGCAACCAGGCCACCAAGTCTGCCTTTCTACTCGGAACCTGAGACTGGCATGCCCTTCTAAGAAGCTGGGCCCAAGGTTCATTGGGCCTTTTACTGTGAAGAGAAGGATTAATAGGGTGGCATTTGAGCTCGACCTCCCTCCATCTCTACGTATCCACCCCGTTTTCCACATCACCTTGCTGAAACCGGCGGGTCTGGTTTCCGGGACGAAGAACGGACCCACCTGAACCAATATTAGTAAATGGAGAGGAGGAGTTTGAGGTGGAGGCCATCATGGATTGCCAGAGAAGAGGCGGTTCCACCCAGTTTCTGGTTAAGTGGAAGGGGTATGGCCCCAAGGAAAGTTCCTGGGAACTAGAAACAAATATCCATGCAGAAGAACTGATTCAAGCTTTTATAAGGAACCGCCAAGGAAAAAGTGCCTGCCTGGGCATCCGGAGGCTGCCCCTTGGGAAGGGGGCAATGTTAGGAAAAGACTGTGCTTAAAAATGGCTTTGTGCGCGTTTGTGTGCGCCTGTGCCGAAAACGGCGCCAATTGGCTCCATTTAAGCTCACAGCGCCCAGCAGCCGGTGCTGTCCATTCTACAACGTGTGAGTGTTCCTGATTTCCAGAGTATCTGTTCCTGTGACCCAGCTTGACCTTGTTGATCTCCGCCTGCACCGACCCCCAGCTTGCCCACGACAACCCTTCTGCCTGATCCCTGTGTACTTTTGCTGCCAGTCTGTTGACGACCCTGCCTGCACCTGATGACTCTTCTTCCTGGACCCTTTGTACCGCATTGCCAACTAGTTACTGACCCAGCCTGCA
>BLSH010159714.1:126589-139841 GCA_018402905.1 Glandirana rugosa
CCTAAAGGTCGAAATCCTGGCCTCGGGAAAAACGCTAAGCCGTGACGCAGCGAAATTGACTGTTAACGCGCCCGCACACGCAAATTTCGTTTGGGTACAACGTCGCACGCCCGCGCAATTGTCAGTTAAAGCGACGCAGTGCCGAATCGCAAAAAGGGCTCCGGTCCTAAAGCTGGAAATCCTTCCGGTCCTTAAGTGGTTAATTAATGTGTCAATTTCTTTTTCTTTTTTCTTTTGGGAGCCCCATTTCATTAGGTCACCTCTGATTACGAATTTGTGTGTTTCCCAGTTGTTAAGAGGGTTGGTGTCTTTGCTTAAATTTGTTTCAAAAAATGCTTGAATTTTGTTGTGGATATCAGAATAGATTCTTTTATCTGTAAGTAGGGATACGTTAAGTCTCCAATTGAAGTTTGGTTTTAATTTAGGTTTCCTCTTGAGTGATAGTGTCGTAGGGGCATGATCTGATAAAGTGATGTTTCCTATTTGTGCTTTTGCTATAAATTTCAGATCTTTTTGTGATCTGAAAATCATGTCAATTCTGGAGTATCTTTTATGGGGTTTAGAGAAGTAAGTGAAATCCTTGTTTGTGGGGTGGGTGAGTCTCCAGGTGTCTACAAGTGTTAAAGATTTGAGGAGTGTCTTAATTCTTTTTAGGATCTTGTAAGCAACAAGCGTATGTCCGTTAGAAGTATCATATCTGGGGTCCATGGGTAGGTTAAAATCTCCTCCTAAAATGATGCAGCCTTTGGCGAACCATTTTAATTCGTTCACTATTTTGGAACAAAAGTTGATCTGAGATTTGTTTGGGAAGTATACATTTGCGAGGGTGAGGGGTTCACCCGCCCATGTGCCCCTTAAGAACAGATAACGGCCACCTGGGTCTATAAGTTGTTGTGAGAGTGAGAATGGTGCATTTTTGTTTATTAGAATGGAGACTCCCTTTGTTTTAGCTTTCGGGTTTGTAGCATGGTATGCGTGTGTAAAAGTGTTATCAGTAATTTTGGGGATATTTGTACTTTTGAAATGTGTTTCTTGGAGGAAAACAATTTTTGGGTTAATCTTTTTGAGTTCAGAGAGTAATTTGGTTCTCTTTTGGGGAATGTTAAGTCCATTCATGTTGTGCGAAATGATGTCTGGGGATTTGTGCTAAGAAGTGTAGGCCATGATGGCTGTTTTTCAGAAAATTTAGTAAATGTGAAGAGATAGAGAAGGAGGAGTAGAGAGGGAAGTGTAGAAGGAAGGTATAGAAAAAGAGAGAAAAACTTTTTACAAAGTTTCAAAGATTTGAACCACTGCTAACGGTATATTAGTGAGCTCATGCACTGAGCTCAAGGGAAGTGGTTCTTAAACAATTAAAGAATAACTGTATAACTAGAATATCGTTCTTTCTGTTGTATCTTCAATTGTTTGTTTTTGGCGGGTGGTGGCGTAGCGTTCACTTCTAGGTGAGATTGAGAGTCACTTCATAAGAAGTGTTGTGAGGTAATAAACATATCGGTCAGAGATGAATTTTGCAGACCTGAGGGTGTTCGGTCGCAAGAAGTCAATAATAGGTGTATAAAATAAATGGTTCTAATTAAAATAGTGTAAATGAGTTACTCACACCAGAGGAGGAACAGGATGTACAATGATGAGCAGAATATCGTTCGGATCTCACTGATTTGAATCAGTCTTGTTCGATGAAGATCTCTGCTAGCAATAAACCAGGTGTAATAACAAAATTAATGTCAACAATAAACATTTATAATGATAGTCTTTTATGAAGGCCTAGCCCTCATGTCCTCTTCCCTTATTCATCTCTCCAGGGAGGAGACATCCCACTGCAGAGGGATTTCCTCCATGAAGAAATGTGATAAACCTATGAATTCAGATCAAAACCTTCAACTGATATAGATGTAGGCCTCATTATGGCTGAGAAGACCTTTAGCGATCCACATTCTTTTTCCTCTTCTGCTCCATGAGTGTATTCCCATTGTGGTCAAGTCAGTTTGCTAACCTTCAGAGTGAATACCTTTTATATGAATCATCAGGCGTATGGAGCAATATCTTTATCTATTTGGACATTATAACCCAAAGAGAGTAAGTCTGGATATAGCTTTCCTTTGAAAAAGACGTATTCAACTCTATAATAAGAGTATCGTTAATGTTCACTGTGTGCTTAGAACTCAAAATTTAGTTGTAGGATATGATATGTTTTCTAAAGTCTGAACCCCTCGCATTGTGAGATGAACAGTTCATCCACTTAGGTGAGGATAATGGTACGAGATTAAACAAGAGCGGTGTAATATCCAATTTGTTGTAATCATGAGAGATCATTGAGATTTCAGTGTTATTTACCCTGTAAATTTATTAATGGTAAGAGGGAGTAGAAGAGGTTTTATCCGGTCTTCTCTTATTGTCCGTTGTTCTGTCTGTGTTAGGGATAGTAAAGCAATTATAAGAATTTTTGCAAATGAAAGAGATCTTTTAAGGAAGTAATGTTGTTCAATGGTGTGGCATATTAGACATGGGATTTAAGCCTGTGGTTTAAATGTTAGATGAGAGATCAGTGAGATTTCTGATAAGAGTGGAGTATAGATCAAAGTAAGGAAAAGGAAGATCTATTATGCTTTTTCCTTAATGATGTTCTCTTGTCCTTGGTGTTTTAGCTGCAGGAGAGTGTTTCCCATTGTGGCTCAGTTTCCTGTTCTGTTTCCCTTTTGAGTTTGGGGAGCAGGAAGGGGAAGGACTGGAGGAGGCTGCGTCTTGACAGAATATTTGCGGGTTGATGAATTCTGCATACCAATCAGGGAGTGGTATATAATCCAAGTGGAGGTTTTCGTAGAAGGATGTCAGCTCGTCCGGGGTGCGGAGAAAGAATTGTTTACCTTGGAAGGTTGCTTGGAGGGCGAAGGGGAATTTCCATCTGTAGGAAATATTTTTTTCCTTCAAAATTTCTAGTAGGGGTTTGAGCGCCCTTCTATTTTTAAGAGTTATAGGAGATAAATCCTGAAAGAGAAGTATCTCTTTTTCATTGAAAATGATGGCATCATTTTGTCTTGCTCTTTGAAGAATTTCCTCTTTCAAGGTGAAGTTGGGAAGGCAGCAAATGATGTCTCTCGGCGGAGCTTCCTCTGAAGGTCTGGGTTTTAAGGCTCTATGTGCTCGGTCAAACTCAATTGGTGATTCCGCGGGTCTGTCGGTTAGGTTGTTAAATATTGAGGTGAGTGCGGGTCTGATTTGTTCCGTTGTGATGGATTCCGCGTACTCTAATATTATTCCTCCTCCCCCTGTTGTCTAAATCCTCCAATTGTCTATTCATGGTGATTAGGTGTTGGGAATGGGAGTCTATGATTGTGTCAATTCTTGCAATAGCTCTGTCCCTCCTCCTACCTGCGCGTTCATTAGTTGTCATTTGTTCCATGAGCATAAGAATGTCTGCTTTCAGGTCAGTAATTGCGGTGGAAAAATAATTTTTTATATCAGCAGCAATTTCTGTCATGTCAGCATAGGTTAGTGGAGAGTCATGGTGTATGTTACGTCTTACCATTTCCTCTAATGCTGCGAGTGAGATATCATCATCTTCATCTTCGTTCTCTTTAGGTGTTTTCTTTGTGGGTGCCATTTTTCTGGCTGTTCCTTTTTCTTTGAAAGAGTACTTCTGAAAGTATGCAGGAGATTGCTTGTTATTAGCAGATGAAGAAGAGCGTAATGAGCGGCCAGGTGTGTTGGTGTTATATGTTATGAATTTGTCCATCTCCACTGTGCAGTAACAGCTTGTTATAGCAAGAACCAGTAGTTGCTTACTTGCCCTCGGGCTGCAAAAGGGGTGTATTTACCGCTGCATGTTGGCTTTTTAGGGCTTGTAAATCTGAGAGCCCTGCGGGGGTATTGATGGGCGCTGGAGTATATCCCTGTGTTTTGGGGATAATGTATGTGTCCCAAGAGGAGATATTAAGTCTGGGCTTGTGGATGGTAGGGGTCCAGCACCGTTACTTTCTATCTATCCAGAGGGAGAAAGGTGCAGTAGGCCTCTTAAGGTAGGATAAGATCCGGCTTTTTGTTTCCCAGTGTTGGATTCAGAGATTTAATGAGGTGCCTCTGTCTGGCTGAAAATTTAGCCTGGGGACTAGGTAGCGGCCTGTTCGTGGCCTTGTAAGAGTGGTTTCAGTCTTAATTGAGCCCTGTCTGAAGGCTTACTTTTAGTGACCAGGAGCAGGGAAAATTCAGTTGAAAGATAATGTGTGTCGGACAGATTGCGCCTGTACGGCCCAAAATTTAGCCCGGTGCTTCGGCCACGGCCTAGTCCGTTGCAGGTCAATGCCGATTTAAAGCCTCAGACTTATATAATTCGGTGGCTGACAGTCTTATAAATGATCTGGGGATGAGATTACCTCAATACAGCGCTTCTGTACCAAGGATGGCAGTAGAATGAGGGATTGCTAGACGGAGCTTCTCCTCTGTGCATCCGACCTCTCCGCTCACCTAGCACCTTATGAAATTTGCACATGCACTTTTTTGTAATAGTAATATATACCTTGATATTTACCCACTTCCATTTATACTGAGAATTTTGTTTTTCTTACCTACATCCATTTAACCCTGGAGACGTGTAAGTGAATAAAGCAGGGCATAGTTATTTGTTTTTTGGTTATAAGAGGGCATACTGTATCAATAATATTGTCCTGAATAGAGTGGCACCACTTCCTCTGCTTCAATGCCTCCAAAACTGCCAGAATCCTCTTCCTCCTCTTGTGTGTTCTGTGGTGTCGCAAGAATGGTGTCTGCATAAAGCAGGCCTTGAGATGAAAGTCCTCCTATTCCTCCCGTTGCTGTGCCCTGTCCATAATGCCACATAGTCTGCTCCAGCAGGACTACAACAGGGATTGTGTCACTGATACATGCATTGTCACGTCTCACCATCCTTGTCACCTCCCCAAATGGTGACCATATAGTGCATGCATCCTTTATCAGCAGCCATTGGCGTGGGGAAAAAAACTGAGCCAGCCTGAGCCTGTCTTTATGCTATACTCACACAGGAACTCGGTGACGGCCCTCTGCTGCATGTGCAGCTGCTGCAGCATTGCCAAAGTTGAGTTCCACCTGGTAGGCATGTCACAAATCAGCTGGTTTATGGGAAGGTGGAATTCCTGCTGAATTTCAGTCAACCGAGCACTGGCTGTGTATGGCTGCCTGAAATGGCTATAGACTCTTCTGGCCTGCTTTAGCAGATCTACCAACCCTTGGTACCTGTTTAATAAATGCTGTACCACCAAATTGAGGACATGTGAACAGGTGTGAACTTTCCCTGTCTAAGGGCGGACAGGAGGTTAGTGCCATTATCATATACCACCATTCCTTACTCCAGCTGGCATGGCGTGAACCACCTCTGGGCCTGCCCCTGCAGAGCTGAAAGAATCTCTGCTCTAGTGTGGCTCCTGTCCCCTAAACAGACCAACTGATATGTACATCAATTTTACATTTTATTATTATTGTATATAGGGGGTTTTACCACAATTTGTACATTGCAGCTCTGCAATATTATTAACTTTTGCAGAGAGGATGACATCATCACCACAATGTTCTAATACACCGGTTGATTTTCATTTCTACTGTTGTTCTTGTATGTAGAGGGTTTCAGTATTATTTGCATATTGCAGCTCTGCAATTTTTCAACATTTTTGCAGAGAGGGTAACAACATCACTACTATAATTCAATACATTGGTTGATTTGCACTGGAGATTCGTTTATAGGTTTTACCATTGCACAAAGTCCATTTGTAGAATTGTATAAAGGAAATGTAGGGTTGAGCTGCATTTTTTGGCTTTTTATTGATAGGCCATAAGGTGAAGCTATATTTCATTTAATCCTGTTCCCATATTTTGGGCACTAAATTCTTTTCATTCCAGTAAAAAGATCTATTGGTTTTGAGCGAGAAAATAAAAGTACTCCATGTGTAATCCTGCAGTATATTTTTTATTAGCGTTCAAAGTTGGCAATAGTTCCTTTCTCGCGTAATCATATTTTAATCATGAGTGATGAGGCTTTGTGGAGCAATCATCACATGCTTCCTGCTAGACCAATGAGGTGGCCACTTTTTTGAACAACATGCAAACATAAGTCAAAGATGTCTGTGCCCTTGTCGTCAATATTGAGTAGCAAAGAGGAGGAAATTACTGCCAGACCTTTCAAACTCCGTAAAAAGGATTATAAACAATGCTATATGCATCTGACGTCCATAAAGAAAGAAGAAATAAAGGATTTTACCCGCACATTGTGTGATACGTTAAGAAACCGCATCAAAAGGTGACTGGCAGGGTGAGAGTCAGAGAATAGCAGAAACATACAAGCATTGTCTAGAAATCGAGTTTAGCAATGTTCCCAAAGACACTGGGTTTACTCCACTTGCTACAGGCGTTACATTGACAAAAAATGCTAGGATACGGCAGAGAAACGGGTTACACAGCGACCTGAATATGATAATGATCACAAAGGCCAGTCTGTGTCATAGGGGAGTAGTTCTTCAACAATTCAAATGTGCATTCCAGGACAAAACAATGGATGTTTTGTGTGCAAATGATAAATTTGACAAAATGTGTTCCAAATATGTAGACTTTGTGAAAAGAAGTAGTGCAAAAAACCCAACGTTTGCCTTTTTGAGTTCATATATTGACATGGTACAGATACTCCTATTTGTGAGAGCATCACAAATCAGACTGGCAGCTTCACCTGTCAACAGTGTGCTTGATGATGCTATTTTTCTTTTGCGAATTATTTCCACCCTAGATTCCATGCTGAATCATTTTGACACACACACAAAGATGGCTTTATATGTATTAGCTCTGGGACAGTTGCAGCTGAAGAAACCATGAGAGATTTGCTTGCAGTGCCAGAAAAGGGGGAAAGCGCTGTCAAAGGGTTTATGAACCAAAGACTGTTATCACCATCAGTTGACATATTTTCTCCTATTGAAAAACACAAAAATTGAAGACCTTTAGTGACCAAGCAAAGACCAAAAAGAAATCAGCGGAGGGTTAGGAATTGAAATGAGGCATGTGTGACATGGCTAGCAAATTAGTCAGTGTTTGAAAAGAGTATGTTTATTCTCTTAGAACCATTAGTAACACAACATCTTGTATGTGCCTACTGCTATATGTCGTGGTACTCATGGTTCTAAGAGAATAAACATACACTTTTCAAACATTGACTAATTTGCTAGCCATGTCACACATGCCTCATTTAAAGTCCCAACCTTCCTCTTTTATATAGATATAGAGATGAATGCGCATGGATCATACGTCTCATTTAAAGTCCCAATACCCTTCTTTAGATCATTCACTGATAGGGGTGGAGGTGTGCGAGTGGCTGTTATGCAGTTTGCGACTATCCACCCACTGTTTCCATGTAATCTATGGCGGCCCCTATTGTGGTCTGTTCACATTTCTCAAGCTTTCATAGGACACACTAAGTTTACATCATTATTTTTAGCACCCTGCTCCATGTGGATTCTTGTTTGTTTAGTGCTATGTGATCTGAGGTTGTTGGGCTGACATTTGTCTGTTGCCCAGGAGCTGTGAAGCGCACTTGGCGCCCCTCTCCTACCTGCTCTGGCTGGATGCGGCTGTTCGGGTGGGCGTGTCAGCCAGCACTTGCTTTACTGCCATATTGGCTGACACTTGGGGAGTTGCGTCTGAGCCTTGGGGGGCAGCTGAAGTCACTCCGGCGAAGACTCCTCTCTTCCTTCGTCATGCCTGTGTGACATTGGGAGGGACCCACTGGACATGCTGGGAGTATATAACACCCCCCATTTGGTGGTAGCAAGTACTTTTGGCAGCACACCCTGTGCACACTGCACTTTTGACTTTGGACTATGGCTCTCTGCAGCACTATAAGATAACCACTCTGTGAGTTCTATTTCATTCACCTTTATGGTTTCCATGCATCTGTCTTCATTTCTTTTCTCTTGATGTTATGTAGAGTTGTTTCCTTACGTTACATCACATATTAGTTTCATGATTTTTTCCTGACACTATGGTCACACTTTTTGGACATTTTCCACATCTAGTCTATGTTCTATATACTATTTAGTTATGGGCTCCTCTTACTTTCATCGATATACTACTATTATACACTCATTATATTTATTTACAGAATTAGAGTCCATACTCGCCATCATTTGAATATTTTTTTCTTTGGGAATTATACATATGCTTCCGGTCCTCCCACAGGCCCCTGTTACCACAATTCCCGTGACATACATTTCAAACAGCCATGTTTTCCAGCTTCACACACACAGCTTACATGTGAAAATTCAAAGGGATGGGTAACTTCGTCCCCCCTCATTTACATTTGTTTCCCCAATATTTGGGTACATTATTAGACCACATTAGTATATGTATGTCTTTCTTTAGATTATTGATGCATCTGCCCACCATACAATGCAATGTGCTATGTCGTCATTGATATGTATACTGTATATGGTTTGCAACATGTTATTGATATGTGTATTTGATATATGATCATACGTCTCATTTAACTGGTTCCCGACCACGTACTGTACATTTACTGCTGCAGAGTGGCAGCATCCTGCGAATTTCCGTATATAAGCGGCGGCTCACACGTGCGCAGCCAGCGGGTGGGAGTGCACTGCTGGTGGCACGCTCTCGTGCCCGCCGCACTCTGCAGGAGTGTGGCCGCTGCTCGGGCGAACCCGATGTCCACCGGCGAGCCATGATGACCTAGTAGAGAGAAAGAATGGGGAACCCGCCGATGTAAACACGGAGGTTCCCTGCTCTGTCAGTGGGCTGTCACTGGGATCAGTTAGATCTCTTATGCCCCTGGTAGCCCAGCCCCCTCACATTTAGAACATGCCTAGGGAACACAGTTAACCCCTAGATCTCCCCCTGCAGGTTAACCCATTCACTGCCAATGACATTTATACAGTAATAGGTGGATATTTAAATTTCTGATTGCTGTATAAATGTCATTGGTCCCAAAAAAGTGTCAAAAATGTCCGACATGTCCACCCCAATATCGCAGTTCCGATAAAAATCGCAGATTGCCGCCATTACTAGTAAAAAAAAACAAAATTTTAAAAACGCCAGAAATGAATTCTCATGGTTTGTAAACGCGGCAACTTTTGCGCAAACCAATCAAACGCCGATTGCAAATTTTTTTTTTTACCAAAAATATGAGGAAGAATATAAATCAGCCAAAACCGATGAATACATTTGTTTTTTTTATATATATTTTTTTGGATTTGTATTTAAGCAAAAAGTAAGAAATTGTTTTTTTTTTTGCAAAATTGACGCTCTTTTTTTTGTTTATAGCGGTGATCAGAAATGACGCAGAGGGGATCAAATACCACCAAAAGAAAGCTCTATTTCTGGGAAAAAAGGACGGAAATTTCCTTTGGGTACAACGTCGCATGACCGCGCAATTGTCTGTTAAAGCGACGCAATGCTGAATCGCAAAAAGTGCTCTGGTCCTAAAATGGGAAATCCTTCCGGGGGTGAAGTGGTTAAAGTCCCAATTACCCCTCTTTAGTTCAAAAAGAAATCTACAGCAGGCAAGGAAGTGATTCTGAAGAAGCTGTTCTGCAGATTACTCATCATAGGTAAAAGTAGAAAGATAGACAGGGCTGCTGATAAGGGGGGAACCCCTGGTGTACAGGGCCTGGGCTTATCAGTTCAGGAGGAGGGCCCGGGAAGGCTAACAAGTCCATCTGTAGCTGCCAATCTCCACTTCGTTTCATAGCCTCCTGTGTCCTGTCATTTTCTCAGAGCGGCTCAGTGCTCTGATGATAGCTGCACTCCCAGTGTGACTCATTCATGTTGCCTTCTATCTACCTCTTATTGTAACTTTGTTTCTCCCCCCTTCCTCCTGCCAGATTCTTGTCCTCCTCACTCTGATATCACCCTCTCCCTGCAATTAAGCTCCGATCCTTGTCCCTGATATCTTATTGTGCCCCTCTGTCTCTCTACACTCCTGTATTCCTCCTTCTGTCCGATCTTTTGGGTCCCCTGTCAGCCCAGCCTATATAACTTCCCTGCTCTCCCCCCTGTCCTCTGCCTCACAGACACAGCCCATCAAATGTATTCCCTTCCTGCAGCAGTCTTATCTACTCCCAGGCAACTAAGTGTACTATTGTAGCTGGGCTTCCCACCCCTAGCCCCCAGTCTGCTTCCCTTCAGTTCACTGCTTCAAACCTCTCACTCCTCTATTCTATATTCTTCAAGTCCTTCTCCTCCCCTCCTCTGCTACATTTGGCATGTTATTTTTGGGGGGGGGGACCTGTGTTTGACTATTCAGGCTCATGCATGCACAGTGGGCATATAGTGGGCACAGCTGTTGAGCAGCCATAAGCAGCATAGCCAGTTGCCCACAGTTAAGATGCCAGCACTGGGAACCCGAAGATTACTAAAGAACTAGCACTGGATCCCTAAACAGGTAATTATTCTGTTGTCAAAAGTCAGCAGCTACAGGATTTGTTGCTGCAGACTTCTAATTATTTTTTTCCAGAGCGAAGGACAGCGTTAATGTGTCCCATCACCTACAGTTCAGATCTAGCAATATTATAAGATTCCTAATTGAATTTCACTGCTAGTCCAATTTCTTTCACACTTCTAGGTCTGTCCGATTTGCTTACCTAGAATAACCTTAACCCAGGTTCACACTGAGGTGTCTGTTTATCAAGGAGCGGTAAATTACAGCTCCTGACTTCTCAGGCATTCTCAGAGGAGATCGCTCTCCTCTGAGTGGCCATTTACCAACCTTTGGAGATCGATTCTCATACTGAGTATTGAAACGATCTCCAAACGCCGGGGAACTCCAGAGAGCCGCTCCTGTCACTGTAATCTGATACAGCGGGATTAGGCTCCATGCACACTGTCATAAAAAAACTTTGCTTGTACAGGAGTTTTGTGTTCTGCCTGTAGAAGCAGCTCAATGTTATATCCTAGGTGTCCATGCAGATTAGGACATTTAGAGGCATATTTTGAGATCAACGTTTAGAGGCAGTAAAAAAAAACCTTTTGGTTCGCGTTCCTGATTGGAGCTTACTGGCAGAAAAAATGTTAAACGCTCCTAAACCCGTCTAGATTTTGTACAAACAATGCTCTTTATGAATGTTTTTTACGCCCAAGAGAACAGACGTTTTTTTTAAGCCCAGTGTGCATGGAGCCTTACAGTAATGGAAAGTTAAAAATAGTAACGTTTAACATGAAGCACCACACATAATACACCTCATATTAATAAAAAAATAAGGTTACATTCCTCCTACATAATATACATTACCCCAATTAATAAAAAACATGTTTTTTATCAATATTTAACCACTTCAATACTGGGCACTTAAACCCCCTTCCTTCCCGGACCAATTTTCAGCTTTCAGCGCTGTTGCAGTTTGAATGACAATTGCGCGGTCGTGCGACGTTGTACCCATATGAAATTTTTATCATTTTTTTCACACAAATAGAGCTTTCTTTTGGTGGTATTTAATCACCCCTGGGTTTTTTATTTTTTGCGCTATAAATTAAAAATGACTAAAAATTTTCAAAAACAATGCATTTTTCTGCGTTTCTGTTATAAAATTTTGCAAATAAGTAATTTCTCTTCATAAATTTTGACCAAAAATGATACTGCTACATTTCTTTGGTAAAAATAACCCAAATTTGAGTTTATTTGGTGTTGGCGGACAGACAGATGTGACGGGGACTGTGACAGATGTGACGGGGACATACAGATGTTTTGTGTATGGTGACAGATGTGACGGGGACAGACAGATGTTTGGGGACTGTGACAGATGTTTTGGGGACATACAGATGTTTTGGGGACTGTGACAGATGTTGTGTATGGTGACAGATGTGATGGGGGACATACAGATGTTTTGGGGGCTGTTTTATGGGGACACTTATGTGTACAGGGACAGGGGTATCAGTGTGCTTGGTGCACTGTGTGGGGGGCGATCTGTGACAGCTTTCTGCATGAAATCCTCATCATGCAGAAAGCTGTCACAGAGCTGCAGCTCCCCCCTTCACCCCCCCCTCCCCCGCACTGAGCTCTCACTGAGCTCGGCGGGGGAGAACTGTCACAGAGACGTTCGTCTCTGTTTACAATATGACGGCTGTGATTGGACACAGCCGTCACATGATCGGGAGGGCCAGTCCCTGCGCCCGTATCCCGATCTCTGCTCAGTTGGATCCTGTGATCATAATGATCACCGGATCCAGCAACAGCGAGCTCCCGTTCTGCAGGACGATAATACACGTCATGTCAGAACGGGGAAACTCCCACCCGGCCGTATATGTACAGTGGCCGGGTGGGAGGTGTTTAAAGATCATACATGTGACTATTAATGTGAATGGTGTATAGTATGTCATGCAGCTATACACCATTCATCTAAATGAAAAATACATTTATAATTATTAAGAAGTCATTTTACTAAAGTACACAAATAAAAATAGTTATTAATAAATTAAAATAACATATGTTTTATAATTGGGAAACCCCTGTATAGAACAGTCCATAGTTAGAACCATATGTTAGGGTTTAATAAAAAAATTATATATATAATAGTCAATCAAAAATTGTAAAAACATTACTTTAATAGTATAATTTTAATGCAAGTAGAATAATATATATATATATATAAAGAATCATTAAAAACAGTGATTGAAAAAAAAAAAATATATATATATATATATATATATACAGTGGGGATCGAAAGTTTGGGCACCCCAGGTAAAAATTTGTATTAATGTGCATAAAGAGGCCAAGGAATGATGGAAAAATCTCCAAAAGGCATCAAATTACAGATTAGACATTCTTCTAATATGTCAATAAAAGTTAGATTTTATTTCCATCATTTACACTTTCAAAATAACAGAAAACAAAAAAATGGTGTCTGCAAAAGTTTGGGCACCCTGCAGAGATAATATCTTGTAATGCCCCCTTTGGCAAGTATCACAGCTTGTAAACGCTTTTTGTAGCCAACCAAGAGTCTTTCGATTCTTGTTTGAGGTATCTTTGCCCATTCTTACTTACAAAAGTCTTCCAGTTCTTTGAGATTTCTGGGCTGTCTGTCACGCACTGCTCTTTTAAGGTCTATCCATAGATTTTCAATTATGTTGAGGTCAGAAGATTGTAGGCCATGGCAAAACCTTCAGTTTACGCCTCTTGATGTAATCCCCCGTGGATTTCGAAGTGTGTTTAGGATCATTATCCATTTGTAGAAGCCATCCTCTCTTTAACTTCAGCTTTTTCACAGATGGC
>BLSH010159714.1:164732-183246 GCA_018402905.1 Glandirana rugosa
AAAACTGGGGCCTAGAGTATAAAACCTCCAGGACCGTACGAAAAAAGATAATGTGCCTTACAAATGTAAAGAACATTATCCTTTTTTTCACTAGTTTAAAAAAAAAAATTTTTCCACATTTTTATTTTTAATTTTTCATTTTATTTATCTTTGCAACATAAAAATCTCCATTGGCGACGTTTAAAAAATTCTACAGGTTAGCATTTTTGAGTTACAGAGGAGGTCTAGGGCTAGAATTATTGCTCTCGCTCTAACGATCACGGCGATACCTCACGTGTGGTTTGAACACCGTTTTCATATGTGGGTGGGACTTACGTATGCGTTCGCTTCTGCGCGCGAGCTCGCAAGGACGGTGCGCTTTAAAGTTTGTTTTTTTTTTAATTATTTATTTTACTTTTTAATTTTTATTTTTACACCTTTTTAAAAAAAAAAATTTGATCACTTTTTTTCCTATTACAAGAAATGTAAACATTCCGTGTAATAGAAAAAAGCATGCCAGGACCTCCAAAATATGAGATCCGGGGTCAAAAAGACCTCAGATCTCACATTTACACGGAAATGCATAAAAAAAAAAAATTTGGAAAAAAATGGCAAGGGAAAAAAAAAAAATGTCCCCTTTAAGAGCATTGGGCGGAAGCGACTTGTGACGTAGCTTCCGCCCAGCCATGTTATGGAACCGAGTGAACGGAGTGGAGCGGGTCCGGTAAGCGGCGGAGATGACCGGAAAGCGGCGGGGGTACCTCTCCCGCCGCTGATAAAAGTGATCTCGCGGCGAATCCTTTGCTAAGACCACTTTTATCTTGCAGGGAATCGCCTGCTGAAAAAATAGATTCTGGGGTTATGGTAGCTATCTGCTACCATAACAACGGTATTCCACTTCAAACTGCCGCCGTCAAACGACGTAAGGCGGTCCGGAAGTGGCTATAGAATATAGCTCTACCAAGAACAACAGAGAAGTGAACATGTTACATCGCCAAAAGTAGTGCAGGAACTACTTATGGAAATCTGTGCAGCGCCGGATGCCCTTGTTGGCAATACCCACCGAATTGGCATGCGATTTGACATGTCAAATCGCATGCCAAATCGGCCCAATGTGAACGTGGGCTTAGGGCTTGTTCACACTACTTGTGCAATTCCCTGCACTGCCACACTACCCTCTGCAGATGTGCGCAGCTGGCACAATACCATGTGGTTAGGTGCAACACAATTTTAAAAAATCATGCACGGGAGTGTGCGTGCGCAGAGTGACCAGGATGGACGTCTAGACTCGGAGCTCCGTCCCACTCCGGTCATTCCCGTCCCAAATTAGCCACCAGACAGGACTTGGATTCCCCCTACAGAGTGGTCCTAGCTGGGGAGGAGCCCATGCATGGACCGAGCTGCCCCAGATCCCGCAGGCAGCACCAGGAGTACCGCTAACGGCCACGGCCGGCCAGGCTAGGCCGTGGCTTGGGCCTACGTGCTCTTCTAATAGCTACAGCATGATCGTAAAGGAGAAAGCCGTGCAGCCACCCTGGAAAGACAGGAGGAAGCTGCGTGTGGACGATCCTTTTACATCTCTATACACCTTGGCGCCCCTTCTAAGAGACAGTTGAACTTCTCTAAGATAGTTGCACCCTCAGCCCTCCCCTTAGTACCTGGGTAGGGGATGCTCTCCAGCACGCTATAAATCTTGGGATGCACGTTTTGGGGGAGCGGCAGGAGAAGGTGCCCATGCACACGGCGGTCAGGATGGACATATCCCGCCAGCCAGGCTTTAACTATCAGGCCACTAAGGTCACCCACAAGGCTTCCAGGGTACATCAAGAATTGGCGGACAGGGGTGAGGATATGGAGGCTGGTGCAGAAGGGGGCGCACAGATTCTACCCTCGTCAGGGTCGCTAACAGTGGATCATAACATTTACCAAGCACTTTCGCCTGCTTCCACAGTGTCTCTCTAAGGGCTTTAGATGAACTGATCGCCACTCCTATAAGGGACCAGGCTAGCAACCCTTCGCTCGCTGGAATTATGGGGTCTAATTCTCCACCACTACACCCCGACTTTCAAATCATGATGGAAACTTTCTCCAAAATGCTCTCTAAGGGACTGGCTCAAATGGCCTCACAAATTACCTCCACTATCCAAGCTGACCTACAAATTTAGGATCCAGGATTGACGCCATAGAACAAAAAACAGACCAAACAATAGCTAGAACCAACCAGAATACATCACGCATTCAAGATTTACAAGACCAAATAGACACAGCTCTCTCCAAGATTGACGATCTCGAAAATCATTCTCGTCGATATAACTTCCGGATCAGGAGTCTTCCAGAAACTATCACAGATGTCCGAGCAGCTGTTTGTTCCCTCGTCTAAGAAGTTATTCCTGACATTCCGGAGCATCGATTGGAACTTGATAGAGCTCACAGAGCGCTTCAACCCCCACGCTCAGACAGATTGCCCAGAGACTTAGTGGTTAAGCCACATAACTATGGAGTAAAGGAGGAGGTTATGTGTGTCTCCAGGAACTCCGCTCAGCTACTAATCCAAGGGCACCCAATTCAAATATTTGCAGGCCTATCCCCTTCCACTATCCAGAGGAGAAGATCCTTGAAACCACTGCTAGAGGTTTTAGCCCAAAAATCCATCAAGGTCTGGTGGCCCTTCCCTTTTCACCTTTCCTTTATACACAAAGGCAAGACACACCGTTTCTCAACGTTCCAGGACAGCGAGCAACTACTGATCCACCTGAACCTCATCTCTTTGGAGCCGACTGTGCCCTTGAACCACAAAAACGCTAGCTCCTCCTAGCGTCCATCCCCACAGAGCCCAATAACCCGATATGGCGGAATCAACAATCAAAGAGGTCCAAGGACTCCCATCCACCATGACATTCTAGAGTCGCTCCCTTATCTTTCCATACAGGTTGAGTTTCAGGCTCCCACCTTTTAGTAACCCCACACCCTCAGATGGTTGTCTATTTACTCCCGATAGAGCATTCTTTCAGTTACCAATTTACCCAGTTCCCCCCGCAAAATGTTACCGTTGCCCCTGGAAGCACTTTAAAGGTCCTTGCTTGTTTGATATTCTAATCCTTATAGACTGTCTCCCTTGGCTACCTTAAGTTGACAGGGTACCCCCGGAGTCCAGGAGAAATTTTCTCTGGTCCTGTCAGTTAGGCCTCCCCCCTAAGGTATCCTTCTGGTCTTTCCGGGACTTTAGATGGTTATACCCTCTGTGTAGCTAGTTTTAATTGTCACTTTGACATTTGGTTCTCCGATTGTTATTTTTCACGTGCTGGCAAGGGTTAGGAGTTCATGTGTTTATTGTATCCCGTATATATCTCTGGTCAGGGCAGGCTGGGCTTAGCTGGTGTTCCATTTAGGGGTGCCTCAGAGCAGGTAGTGTCACCAGCACACCAGGATCTTCAAATGAGTCCAATCTTAAATGAAATGATCACATTGTTACAGCAAAGAGCGACGTTTCGGAGCCGCACAGGACCCCTTCATCAGGCATGTGACATTTTTTGTCACATGCCTGATGAAGGGGTCCTGCGTGGCTCCGAAACGTCGCTCTTTGCTGTAACGATGTGATCATTTCATTAAAGATTGGACTCATTTGAAGATCCTGGTGTGCTGGTGACACTACCTACTCTGATGACATGCGGTTCCAGCCGTTTAAAGGTCACTTCAGCACCCGCACTACAAGTAAGCCATCTGTAAAAGCAGGAACGTGTGCGTTGGGAATTTCAGAACTGAGCCATTTAGGGGTGCCTCTCTCTCCGGCTGCTCCAGAGCAGAGACCTCTTACCCCAGAGGGGTAAGATCTGGAGGATTCTCTCTTTAAAAATTGACTGGGGGATCTCCTTTTTTATCGCGTAATACGGGGCAGTTGTTTTGACCGGATCGGAAGTAATACTCCTCCCTCTGCCTCTGGGTACCAAATGTTGGCACACCCAAAGGCAGATGTAGTTCTGCCATTTTGGCGGATCTTTTTTTGGTTTATCTTGGCATGTGGCGGATGCTTCAGCTCCCATCCCCCGGGTACCGAGGGGTGCAACGACAGATTTACGCTGTGCCCCTCCCAGGTTCTCTCTAACTTCTGTTCCCTGTCTCTATCCTTTAGTTTCCTTTCTCTTGCTCTTTCTGTATTTTTCTAGGCACCACGGAGGCTCCAAGTTTTCAAGAACATGGAGGAACAACCCTGAGCTTGCCTCCAGAAACAGGCTTCTCATATCCTACATTTGGAAGCAGGTGGGTCTCTTCTCAGTGATGCATAAAACTACAATTAGGTCTGGAAACCTCATCAAATAATCACTTGGCAACTCACAGCACCTGGACGTTCTCCTCCTCCAAGAAACCCATTTCCCCACCCAATATAACCCTAAATCTGTACACCCAAAATTTCCCCAATTCTTTTTAGCAAATGCACCAGACAAAACCAAATGGGCATTTTTTTTTTGCTAAAGGCACAGCTTTCACTCCTCAGAAGGAAATTAGAGACCCGGAGGGCAGATATATTCTTCTGGCAGGGACACTGGGTGGCTCCTTATATGCCTTTGTATCGTACTATGTTCCGAGCCGGGGACAGGCACAATTCTTCCAATCTATGTTCAGCCCCCTTTCTCCTCATTGTGTGGGAACATTAATAATGGGAGTGGATTCTAATATAGCATTAGATTACATGCTAGACAAGTCAGGGATGGGTCAGTCCCGCCTCCTTCACCCCCCAAAACATAGTCTTAAGATTGCTAAGCTCCTTCATTCACTAGGCCTAGTAGATGTCTGGAGGGAATTTAACCCAAGGGTAACAGACTACTTCTCGGTCCCCCACCAGACCCTAGCAAGAATAGATCACATCTTTGTGGCAGCCCCTACCATCTCGACTATCTCCAAGTCTTTTATTAGAGACTCCCCTCTATCGGATCACTCAATGGTAATATTCTATTTTAAGTCCTTGTCTGCCCCAAAGGCAAAAGCCCAATGGCGCCTAAATGAATCTCTTTTAAATAACCCAGTACACTGTACTTTGTTAGAGAAAGACATAAGGGAATATTTCAGGCTCAATGATAATGGGGAAGTCTCTCCTTCAACTTTATGAGCTGCCCACAAAGTAGTGATGAGGGGCAAAATTATCCAACTGTCAACTAAGCTCAAAAGGGAAAGGAAGACCGACATAGAGAAACTAGAACAGGATTTCCACAAACTTGCTAGGTCCCATAGGACAAACCCAACCCTCCACTCTCGAGCCTTGTTGGAATCAGGGAGGGTGGCCTTAAATCTCGCCCTAACTACCCAAGCCAAAAAATATATCCAATGGTCCAAGGCCCAATTCTACCTCCAAAAAGATCAAATGGGTCACCAAGTTGACTCCCAAGCTCCGGACCTTCTCCTTTCCACAAATCCAGGATAACAAGGGGGACCTTACAAAGAGCCCCCAACGGATCATGGCTGCATTCCCCTACCCTTCCCAATTTCCTTGATGGCATCCCTCTCCCTAAATTAGATGAGGGACATAGGCTCTCCCTTGAAGAACCGATCACGGAAGTGTAGGTTCTAGATGTAATAAAAAAGCTCAAGCAGGGTTTGCCCCGGGCCCGGGTGGCTTCTCAACGGGTTACTATAAAGTGCTTGGACCCACTATCACCCCATTCTTAACAAAAAATGTTAACTCCCTCCAAGGGGGTTCTACCCTGAACAGGGAAACTAATATAGCCTATGTATCAGTTATCCCCAAACCTGGCACAGACCTCTCCGATGTCAGCAATTATAGACCTATTTCCCTGCTCAATAATGATCTAAAAATTCTGAACAAATTTATGGCCACTAGATTGTCCACATTTATAGGGAAATATGTCCATAGGGATCAGGTGGGCTTTATCCCGGGGAGGCAAGGCCCAGATCAGATTTGTAGAGCTGTAGACATCATCTCAATTTTAAAATCTAGCTGGGATGGGGGACCACATCAGGAGGGGATCCTTTTATGCGTGGATCTACAAAAAGTGTTTGATTCGGTAGATTGGTCATATTTATTCGAAGTCCTTAGTAGATGGGGTTTTGGACCTCGGTTCCTGCAGACCCTAAGAGCACTATATACAAACCCCGGGGCTCAGATCAAACTTCAACACTACTATTCAGAAATGTTCCCCATCTTTAAGGGAACCAAACAGGGTTTCCCCCTCTCTCCACTAATTTTTGCCGCTGCGATTGAAACTGCAGCGGTAGCTATTAGAGAAACATCCCGGAATCCTGGGAGTGAAATGTGGCTCACCTCACATACGCATAAATGTGCATTATTCGCAGGCGATCAGCTGCTTTTTATTACATCCCCCCTTGTGTCAATCCCGAACATATATAAACTCCTACTGCGGTTTGGGAGGGTCCCTGGGCTTCGGGTAAATATGGCCAAATCAGCGGCCTTAAACGCCTCTACTTCCCAGCAAATAGTACATCAGCTAAAGGAGCAATTTGGATTTACTTGGAACTCCACTGATATTCCATATCTTGGCATCAACAATTATACGCCGCTAACTATCCTCCCTTGTTTCGAAAATTAACTGATGATCTCGCTAGTTGGGGGAGGGAGGCTTGTCCTGGCTAGGAAGGGTGCATTCTGTTAAGATGACTCTGTTTCCTAGAATTTTATATCTTTTTAGGTCCCTTCCCATACCAGTTAAGAAATCTCACCTGCAAAAATTCCAATCTCAGATTTTGAAGTTTATATGGGGCAACAAAGGATTTAGGTGCACTTCAAGTGTCGTCCTTAGGAGACGCAATCAGGGAGGTTTAGGTTTACCGAACCTATGGAAATATTATCAAGCAGCTCAACTGGCCTCAGTTAATTACGCTCCAAGCAATAGACCAGACTGGGTTAGAATGGAGAGACAAGCAGTCCCTCTAAACACCATTGATTTCTTGGCTGTGGCCCCCCCTAAATCGAGACCCCCAATTTTTGCTCCTACTTTGTCCCACTCGCTGGCCCTCTGTGACTCTCTATATAATTCTCCCTCTTTAGTCTCAGGCTGTCGTCCTCTCAGACATCTACCGTATATACTCGTGTATAAGTCGACCCGTGTATAAGCCAAAGCCCCTACTTTTGCCCAAAAAATATGGGAAAACTTATTGACTCACGTATAAGCCTAAGTGGGAAATGCAGCAGCCACTGGTAAATTTCAAAAATAAAAATAGATACCAAAAAAAAATTACCAATGAGGCATCAGTAGGTTAAATATTTTTCAATATTTATTTCAAATAAAAACAGTAAACTAGCTCTGTAAATGTAAAAGAGGGTCAACAAAAACAAAATTACCGTACAGAAAACCTTAGCTCAACCAGTAACCAAGGTAAAATCCAAAAGTTAAAATCCTTCAAAACTGGATTCCTCTTCATCATCTGTATGTCCAAACAGAGCTTCAGCTGCATCTTTTGTGAGGCTATCAGCATAAACGTTGTCATCATCACTAGTTTCGCAAACATCACCATCACTGCTGTCATTCTCATACAAAGCACTGTCTTCGCTGCCATCCATAGCATTACTAATGCCACATTTCTTGAAGGCGCGTTGCACCATTTCCTCTGAAATCTCTTCCCATGCATCACGAACCCATTTGGCTATCAGTTCTATTTCAGGCTTTTTCAGATTTCCAACTTTTGTCAGTTGGGCTTGACCAGATGACATCCATTCATGCCACATGTTTCGCACACGGTCTTTAAAAGGTTTATTCAAACACACATCTAGGGGCTGCAATACAGATGTAAGGCCACCTGGAATAACAGCCAAAGTAACTTGAGAAGACTTTGCCAATTTTTTTATGTCATCATATGTGTGAGCTCTGAACATATCCCAAACCAGCAATGATGGTTTTTTCTTCAAGGCTGCTCCTGGTCATCCGTTCCAAATTTCTTCTATCCATTTTTTTGTTCCGTCTTCATCCATCCAGCCTTTAATGTGTGCGCGCACTGTAATTCGTGGTGGGAATTTGACCTTTTTAGGCAAGGTCTTCCTTTTAAAAATAATGACAGGCCTCAGCTTAGTTCCATTAGCCAAACATGACAGAACGACTGTGAAATTTTTTTTTTCATTTTCTGTGGTTCTTAGAAAAATAGTTTTCTCTCCCAAACTTGCCACAGTTTTGTTGCTGGGAAGATCAAAGGTCATAGGTGTTTCATCCATATTCCCAATATCTCCCAGGTCATAGTTATGGATTCTTCTTTGTTTTATGATGAACGAATGGAATGACATCATTTTTTCATCAAGGTCTTTTGGCAACTTCTGAGAAATCTTTGTTCTTTGCCGCAAACATAGAGCAAACCTATTCATGAAGCGGGAGCACCATCCTGCTGACGCAACAAAATTTTCAATACCTGGTGCTTTTAGTTTGTCATCTTTAGCCATTTGAAGGGCACGTAAGCGAATTCCCATGCGTGCTACTACCATTTTGATGACACTCCATAACCCATTTATGCAATTCAGCCTCTAGAGCCCCATATGAAGTCGTTGCACCACGTCAAGCTTTTTTTGCCTTCGGAATCTTTTCCAAGTCATCTTTCATTTTCCGCCAATCCCTCATTTGTTTTTCATGAACAGAAAATTCTCTACCTGCAATACTGTTATTGCTTTCTTCTGCCCTTAACACAACTTTAAGTTTGAAACCAGCTTCGTATGACCTGCGTTTTTGTTTTGACTCGGGATTAGGAGTAGCGGGATCCATTTCTAACATGATAAAAAAAAAAAAAGACTTCAAAAAGAATGCCGTACCATAGCGATTTAATTCTCAATAGAGCAGCCTGTGTCAGAGCTCATGATATACAGTACACGCTGCATTGCCTACGCACTGTTACTGCATGTGCTGTGTTACTGCATACGCAGCATTACCGCATATGTATGGCAGTCATTGGAAGGTATAGACTGATACCGATTATCGGCCGCATTTTGGGCCAATAACCGATATCAGATGACCGATATTTACGGTATTCCTGTACATTCAAAATGTGTACCGTATGCTTATTTTTTGTACATTTAAAACTACCATATTTCTGTATGTACCAAAAAGACATTACAGTTTTTTTTTTTTAATGACAGGTCCTCTTTAGAAGAGATTTGGGGTCTAAAAGACCCCAAATCCGTCTAGGGACCCTAACATAGGAAGTGGCCATGTAATCGGGAGTGTGTGTGTGTGTGTGTGTATGTACAACTGTTTTTTTTTTACAGTACAGTATACTTACTTCCTATGTATTGAATAAGGCTGCTGTGTTCTTCACATATGTCAAATGCAAAGAAAAAAAAACACAGTTTTGTCATTTGAATATCTGACCATATTAACCCTTATTGTTCACACAATAAGTGTTAATATGGTTAGTTAATCGAATTGCCAAACTGTTTTCTTTTCTTTTACATTTACATAAGAAGGACACGGCAGCCTTATTCCATTCATAGGAAGTGCCTGTGTCCTCTGCCCTTACCTTCAGCCCAGTCACGTCGCAAGTGTGACTGAGCTGAAGTTCCGCCCTCCAGCAGGCCGTCAGCGGACGTGACGGCATCCCTGGAATGCATCTCAGCCGCCGCGGGTGCCCACGGAATGTTTCCCCGCGCTCGTACCGGCTGTTGACTTGCGTATAAGACGAATCTCGGTTTTTTTGACACAAAATCCGTGTCAAAAAACTCGACTTATACGCGAGTATATACGGTATTTAATAATTCCCAATTTCCTCCAGGCATGGACATCCGGGTATTTAAGTGGTGGACGGATAAGGACCTATACAGAATTGGCCACTTTTTGTCTCTTACGGGTCCTATGACATTAAGTCAGTGTATCAGCAAGTTAGACATGCCTATGTCAGAAAGATTTAGTTTCCAGCAAATCCACCATTTCATGTCCACTATATGAAAGTCCAATTCTGCTCCTACAGGCATCACCTCATACAAAAAATGGTGCTCAGAATCTGCTGATCAAAGAGGAGGCATTTCCCTTGTTTATGCATCACTGACGGAGAACCCAGAAAAGCCGCCATACGCCAGGAACTTGGAAAGGGACTTGGATGTCGATTGGGAGGCGGATAAGTGGTTTTCCACTTTCCAAAAATCCTTCAAGGGGCAAGTAAATATCTCCTTGATGGAAGTGAGCATTAAGGTAATTACCCGCTGGTACCTGGTCCCCTCTTGACTGGCAATCATGTTCCCGAACTCCTTCTCATTATGCTTTAGAGGGTGCAGTCTCCAGGGCTCCTTCATACCTGGTGGGAATGCCCCTGAATTTGGGGTTTTTGGAATATAATTTTTTATTTGCTGCGCAAGGTCACGGGCCAGGCTATCCAGAAGTCCCCAGAGTTAGCACTACTAAACCATAGGCCTCCCGGGCTCTCTAAACCCTTGCTGAAACGTACCCATTTCATACTACTGGGAGCTAAGACTACAATCACCTGTGCCTGGAAACAACCAACGGTCTCATTCACGGCTGCCAAGCAGAAAATCTCTTGGATCATGGCCCAGGAGAGGATTGCTAATCTTATCCTGGACTCCTCAGTTAAAGTTGACTCTGTTTGGGAGCCTTGCAAGAAGTACCTAAAACTGCCCTCCTGATTTATGATGGTGACTCTCTGGTGCCTTTTGATCTTCTTTTCTTACTGTCTATCTTCTTTGTTTCTTTGATTTTGTTAGTTTAATTTGGTGTACTTTAACCGCTTCAACCCTGGAAGGATTTCCCACTGTAGGACAGGAGCACTTTTTGCGATTCGGCACTGCGTCGCTGTAACTGACAATTGCGTGGTTGTGCGACGTTGTACAGAAACAAAATTTGCGTCCTTTTTTACCACAAATAGAGCTTTCTTTTGGTGGTATTTGATCACCTCTGTGTCATTTCTGATCATGACTATAAACAAAATAAGAGTGTCAATTTTGCAAAAAAAAACAAGATTTCTTACTTTTTGCTAAAATACAAATCCAAAAAAAATATAAAAAAAATGAATTTATTCATCGGTTTTGGCCGATTTATATTTTCATATTTTTGGTTAAAAAAAAATCGCAAAGGGGTGTTTGATTGATTTTGCGCAAAAGTTGCTGCATTTACAAACCATGAGAATTCATTTCTGGCGTTTTTTTTTTTTGTTTTTACTAGTAATGGTGGCGATCTGCATTTTTATTTGGACTTCGATATTGGGTCGGACATTTTTGACACTTTTTTGGGACCAATGACATTTGTACAGCGATCAGAAATTTTAAATATCCACTGTTTACTGTATATATGTCATTGGCAGTGAAGGGGTTAACCTGCAGGGGGAGATCTAGGGGTTAACTGTGTTCCCTAGGCGTGCTCTAACTGTGAGGGGGCTGGGCTACCATGGGCATAAGAGATTTAACTGATCCCAGTGACAGGGATCAGTAGATCTCTTAGATGCCCATTGACAGAGTGGGGAACCACCGTGTTTACATCGGCGGTTCCCCGTTCTTTCTCTCTGGCAGGTCATCGGAGCTCGCTGGCGGACATCGCGTCTGCCTGGGCCCCCAGGCACACTCCTGCAGAGTGCGGCAGGCACGAGAGCACGCCGCCGGCAGCGTGCTCCCGCCCGCTAAGTGCGCACGCGTGGATCGCCGCTTATATATGGCAATTTGCGGAATAGAGCCTCACTGCTACCGTACATATACAGTAGGTGCTCGGCAAGTGGTTAAAGCATACTCGGACCAAATACATTAGACTATACAGCTTGTCAATTCCCGCTCAGTAGGACGTTTTTGAATCCTTGTAAGAGACGTCAAGATGTTAAAGTTGCCACGACATTCCTCCCAGGTGACACAGTTTGATCCCATGGGGGGTGTCCAGGGAGGATGCAAGATACGCTTTATTAGGTTTTCCACAATTGTGCTAAGATTGGTTAAATTTATGTCTTGTCACTTATGATTGGATGTGTGATATCCCTTACTATCTTTTCTTGGATAAGTTGTGGCTTTTACGTTGTATTTTCTTTTTTCTTGTAAAACCCAATAAAAACTTTGAACCCAAAAAAAAAAAATCATGCACTTCCATGTGTTAGGCAGTCCATTGAAATGAATGGGCTGTCGAAAAAATATATTGTAAAAAATGCCACATTCACACAGGTGCTCTGGCCCTTACAGTAACATGAATGAGTGGGTTGTGCCTGTAGCTGGATCCATCTGTTACACTATGGAGACACAGCAGCTGTACGAACACAGCCACAAAATGTAATCTGATAGGTGTGTGGGTTCAAATGAGTGGCCATAAATGCACACTGTCTGTGTTCAGGGCCGTACACCTGCACCCACATGCTTGTCAAACTATTTTGTTGTGTCTGTGTCCGCAAATAAACGATTTTAGTATATTTTTAGTGAAAATATAAATTTTGATATTTTCTGGGGGGGCACCCTGTCAGGTAGGCTGTATGGGGCCCCGTGATATCTAACAATGGCCCTGAAGATAGACCTTCGGGAAATTCTGTCCTACTCTTTGGGAGCTATCTCATATCCTTTAGCTAGTGCTGGTGGTTCACTTGCTAAAACAAACAAGTCAGCTCTTCTGGATCTATTGGAAACCAAATGTGGAGATTGTTAGGTTGACAAAGTCCTGGCTGATGAAGCTATTCTCTTCGATGACATGGCAGTCATTCAAGCCATTCGGTACATACCAAGTACCTTCAGAGAGCTAGCCAAGACAATAACGCAGTACATAGTCAAGCTTGCTCTGAAACACAACTGTACACGAATAGACTTTGTGATTGACTGGTATACTGAAATGAGTATTAAAAATCTAGAATGATCACGTAGAGCTGGCGGTGGTACACAACAGGTAAATAGTTATGGATGAGATCAGGAAACACCAACACAATGGAAAAAGATGGAACACATGGAACAAACAGAGGCACTGGCAGAATTCCTCTGTTGAGTGGCGAGATGCTGATCTTACAACTGTGGATTAAGAATTAAGCTTGTACATAGCACATGGAGACCTGTATCACTGTGTGACTGTAATGGATGGTTTACAAACTCTTAGTGAAGTTGAAGATCTGACGTGATCATGGGGAATGTGACACCAGAGTGTTTTTTCATGCAAAACATGCTGCACAGAAGCATCGATCTGTAGTCATCAAGAGCCCTGATACTGACGTGGGAGTGGTTGCTTTAAGGCCTGTTTCACACGGCCGTTCTGTCAGCGGGCTACGTTTAGCTCAGCGGGGATCGCTTCGCTGATCCCTCCTGAGCCGACGGATGACTGATCCATCTCTGCTCTCTGTGCAGAGACGAATCCGTCAGAGTCCCCGCTCTCCCCTATGGCAAATCAGATGACAATGGATCCATCTGTCGTTTGTCATCCGATCCGATTTGCAGAGGGATGGAAAAATGGGGTTTCCATCAGTCAGACTTTATGGGTCTGGAGCGGATCGGAGAGCGACAGGTCCGCTGACATCCGTCACTCTATAGGGGTGCATGGATGGTCTGTTCAGGTCGGCCTAAAAAAACGGACAGGCGGACCTGAACGGAACGTCCGTGTGAAAGGGGCCTAAAGCCGCGCACACACGGTGCAACGGTCGTATGACCGAACTGACCAAATTGCATGTTGGCTGATGTATCTCGCGTACTGACATGCACTAAGCGATCGTACAACCAAGCTGAACGTAGTAACGTGTTATGAACATATAAAGAGGAAGCTCAGGTGCATGTAATTTGTGAAGTAAGAACATAGGTTTACACGAACCGACACTTCCAAGCGTTCCTGACTTCGAAGCATGCGTGTTTTGCACAGTACAACTTGTTGGACCAGCTTCTCTGTACACACAATACAACGGTCGTACAACCGCTTGTTGGTACAACCAAAGTTTTCTAGTCCGCTCATCCAACTTCAGTTGTACGCCTGTTGTACATCGGCTGTTCTAATCGCGCATACCAACGTTCAGATGGTCGTACGACCGTTTGCATACGACCGTTGCACTGTGTGTACGAGGCTTTAGTCTTCAGCAAGATTTGCCATGTAGGTTGTATTTTTTCACAGGGGTTGACAACAAAACAAGGATCATTGACTTAACTAATGTCAGAACAGCAAGAAAAAAAAAGATGGACTTTGAAGGCATGGATTAAAATGATGAAGTAACAGCAATTTTATTGATACACATCAATTCATCAGATAATTTATCATACAGACAATTCATACAAAATACGTTATAAAAAACGATTCTACAATAAAAAGCTGGCAGCCATTCAAAAAGGCAAGCACCTGGGCTGCCAATTCCAGACCCCAGGTGCATGCATCCCAAGGATACGCTATGGGAATCAAAGAGGGGGGAGAAGAACAGATCCCTCCTATGATGTTCCTGTTTGGAATAGCCAGTGATACAATGCCACACTGAGTGTACCCAAACATCAGGATAGGGAGGTGTCCAATACACCCAGTTGATTCCCAATAAATGTAGGTAGATATTCGCTAAACTAGTTTCGCTTCCTATGTTGACGCTTCTTCTGGAGCGGGAAACAAAATCTTAAAAAAAAAAAAACATGTATATGAATGAACAGAGACAATTTATCATTCAGTTAGTTTTGTGATTACAGTTTACTTTTTAATAATGACTCAACTGTCCTGTATATATCAAAACAATTGTTTGCCAGTCGAACTATGTCCACTCGCAAACTTTACTTACAAGGTAGGTATAAGATACGGCTCTGTCCGTCAGTGAGCAGGCATACTTCCCAGAAGAATATCTCCCAGACCCCGGGGTCAATCAGAGTTGGACGCATATAGGTGCACATAACTGTCTAACTGGATGCATATAGGTGCACATAACTGTCCAAATAAAGATATATATATTTTTTAATGGATGTTTTAAAGGTGAGTCTATCACCAAATATATAAACCAAAGTTTTCACCCCTGGGCATGCGCAAAAGTATGCACATACACCTGAGTATCCCCATTGGATGCATTATGATTAGACACAAGGGTATGGTATCAAACCATGCTATACCTACCCCCATGTAAAAGAACCCCCCATTATCCCACAAAGCAATAATGGTTTGCATAGTTACCTTTAAATGCAATTATCTGTGTATAAATGTTCTCAGCAGGGGAACTCTTGATAAGTATGTGTTACTCAAAGTATGTGCCGCAATGGGCTTACCTGGAAATGCCCAGTGGTCAGGAATCCCTTATGACTCTGTGGTTCTGAAAAAGGTGTATGCGTATGCACATGCGTATCCCCATTGGATGCATCATGATTATACATAAGGGTATGGTATTAAACCGTGCTGCGCCCACCCCCCCATATAAAAAACACCATTATGCCACAATGCAGTAATAGTTTGCATAGTTACCTTTTAGATGTAGTTATCTGTGTATAAGCGTTCCCAGTGAGGGAGCTCTTGATGGGTATGTGTTTCTCAAAGTATATGCCGCAATGGGCTCACCTGGGAATGCCTGGTGGTCAAAATTCCCTTATGACTCTGTGGTTCTGAAAAAAACATAGCCAAGGGAGGGGGGTTTTAATTGCTTGCACTCTCTCAATTAACAGTACAATACAATACAGTATCTAGTGTATCTCCCACCGTGATCATCACAGCGGGGGGTGCCACCAATTACTGCAAAAAAAAAAAAACCTTATCCTTGTCTCAAAGGAATAAGGGTGCTGACTCACCAGTGTGTGTGTGTGTGTGTGACATTTCAAAGTCCAGTATAAATGGATGGTCCGAGCCTGCTCAGCTGCTGCAGCTTGATGGAAGAGCTGTCTCTTATTTCTATGCATCCTGATCAGGGACATCTGTAGCAAAATACGCCGATGGGAGAGTGATGTCACTGACCTGGCTGATTGCCGGCTCCCCTGTCTTCAACTGCATCTGCACCTGTACCAATGAACAACCCAGAAGTGTCCATGGCTGTAGGTCAGATAGCAGGAAGAGCAGGGACCAGCGATACAAGGAGGTACACCGAGGGCACAGCGCCTCCTGGTGTACACTGCAAGCGGCGCAGGTGTCAATTCTCTCAAAGATGGATTATAGAGAGAAAAAACAAAAGGGACATCTGCGGCGCCTTCAGCCGCATGTCCACTCTTAGGAACAACCCATCTAGGTATGGGAAGAAAACCACAACCTCCTCCTGTAATGCTTGTGACACTGACCCACAGAGCAGTTTACAATCTTAATGGAAAAATGAAAACTATATACGGTAAATACATACATATCGAAGGGGAAAGATGTCTATATATGAATATAATTGTAGCGACAATATACATGTAGATGATGATGATGATAAGTACCAAAAGGGAAGAGGTATAGAAAGAGATGGTGACACAAAAGGGTTGCATACATATACCTATGACATTTATAATTCGTGTTCTTATTATTCTATTCTACAATTTTATATCAGAGGTTTATGGAATAGAACCAAAGATATATAGATTGAATGTAATGTTTTATTTTGTCTAGCTATTAAATAGAAAAGCCTGAAGATAACGCAGACTGAAAAAATGATCACACCCGTGGGGAAAGTGCTCACATCCTCTCTATAAAAAAGGTCTGTAAGATAATACTTCATTTAAACCTGGAGGCTTGGTTGCCTCCAGTCTTTCTATAAAGAGGGTTTCCCTTTGTAGGATGATCTTAAACCAAGGACCACCGCTGGAGTTTTGGGGTATTGTTTCCAATATAATAAAAGTTGCAGCCCTTGTATCAAACCTGTGATATAGGTCCAAGTGGCGACTCACGGGTGTGATCATTTTTCCATTGCCTGAGTAGTAGACATGGTCTGAAATTCTTTGTCTAAATTCATGTATGGTTTTCCCTACTTAGAATGACCCACATATGCAGGTCATCAAATAGACAACTCCTTGAGTGTGGCAATTAGCTGAAATCGGGTACAAAAGTTTTCCCCATTAGGTAATATGAAATGGGTGCTCTCTCTTACCCAAGAGCACAAATCACAAGTGCCACATTTCTGAATGCCCCAACAATGATGAGAACTGTTTTGTTTGGTAGGGTTATAGTGACTGAGTCAATTGGTCACGAAGAGAAGTGTTTCTATGGTAGACCACTTCAAGTTTACTTTTTACATATTTAGCAACCGTGGGATCCTCTGTTAAAAGGTGCCAGTGTTTTTGTAAAGACAAACACACCAATTAATGGTGAGCTGAAAATTTGGTAATGAATTTGACTGTGGTCTGTTTTTCTTTGGATTTGGATTTGGGGGGTGGTATACCATGGCATTTCTGTCCTGGAGCAAAGCTTTATAATAGGCCCTTTTAAGGAGTGATTTGCTATATCTCCTTTGTTGTAGTCTGTCTCACAACTTAGCCGCTTGTATGATAAAGTCTTGTAACTGTGTGCAATTTTGCCTAAAGCTTTGTACACACCGTGCAACGGTCGTATGACCGGACGTCCAAAATCGTATGTTGTCTGTTGTGTCTCACGTACTGACGCGCACTAAGCGATCGTACGACCAAGCCTAACATGGTGACGTGCTACGAGAGTATTAAGAGGAAGTTCAGGTGAATGTGATATGTGAATTAGGAATGTAGGTTTACACGAACGGACACTTCTGGGTGTTCTTGACTTCTGAGCATGCGTGTTTTGCACGTACAGCTTTGTTGGCCCAACGTCTCTGTACACACGGTACAACAGTCGTACAACCAAAGGTTTCTAGTCTGCTCATCCAACTTCTGTTGTACGACCGTTGCATGTTGGCTGTTTTAATCGCAGGTACTAACGGTCGGATGATCGTACAACACATGTGTACGGTCCTTAAGGCGCAAATATTGTGCATATGGTATGCTTTGTTTTATATGGGTGGGATGGGCACTCTCCGCATGCAAAATTGTGTTGCCTGCTGTCTCTGTTCGATGGAGGTTTGTGGTCCCATCTGTAAATCCAAAAATGTGATTTCAGTTGGGTGAACAGTCAAGGGAAATTTTGAGATTGTAGTTGGTATTATTTAAGCCGTAGATGAATTTGGTCATCTCCTCCATGGTTTCTGCCCAGATGACAAAAATTTAATCTATAAAGCAGTACCAGCAGAGGACCGACTCCGTAAACTCACTTAGAGATTCATCCAAGAAAATCTCTTTTTCCCACTCCCCCAGGTACAGGTTTGCGTATGTGGGCGCACAACGTGCGCAACGCACGCAACTCCCTGCACCTGGAGGTAATGGGATCCGAGAAACAAAAAACAATTGTGTGTCAGGATCAAGTAAAGAAGTCTGGTCATAAATTCGCCATATCGCCACTGGGTATGGTGTAATTCTCTCAAGAACGTCCGCACCACACTGATTCCCTGCTCGTGAGGGATGCTGGAGAAAAGGGCCTCCACATCCAAGGTCACGTGCAGGGCTCCAGCTGGCACAGACATTCCTTTGAGATAGCATTTTTGCTAGTAAACTAGGATTTATTAACCAAAATCGAGGGAATGTCCGTGCTCTGCTCGTGACCTTGGATGTGGAGGCCCTTTACTCCACCATCCCTCATGAGTGGGGAATCAGCGCGGTGTGGACGTTCGTGAGAGAATTACACCATACCAATTGGCGATATGGCAATTTTGTGACCAGACTTCT
>BLSH010159714.1:192302-202519 GCA_018402905.1 Glandirana rugosa
TGTTACGTCATTCCGGAGTATGTGTGTCCTGTAAAAAACTGACAAAAATCGTCGACAAAAGTCGACGTCTGTGTCTGCAGCTGAAAACAGCTGCTAAAAACAGTCAAAAAATGTCCTGTGTGTATGAGGCCTTACTGCATTGTGGCATAATGGTGTTTTTTATATGGGGGGTGGGCGCAGCACGGTTTCATACCCATACCCTTATGTATAATCATGATGCATCCAATGGGGATGCTGGGAGATATCCTTCTGGGAAGTATTCCTGCTCGCTGACCGACAGAGGCGTTATCTTATACCTACCTTGTAAGTAGGTCACCTACCTTGCGAGCGGACATAGTTCGACTGGTGAAAAATTGTTTTGATATATACAGGACATTGTAGATTCATAATTAGTTTTGTGATTACAGTTTACTTTTTAATAGACTGATAAATTATCTCTGTTCATTCATATACATGTTCTTTTTTGTTGGATTTTGTTTCCCGCTCCAGAATAAGCATCAACATAGGACGCAAAACTAGTAGAGCGAATATATACCTACATTTATTAATAATCAACTGGTTGTATTGGACACTTCCCTATCCTGACATTTGGGTACAGTCAGTGTGGTATTGTACCACTGTCTATTCCAAACAGGAACATCATAGGAGGGATCTGTTTTTCTCTTTCGTTCATTGACGGATGCAGCATCTCTTCATTATGCCTGGGGTTATGCCACCTTTCACTATGAGTGGACTAGGCAGAACTTCAGTTCAGCTAAAAAGCAGATACAGCCCCTCCCAGGGGGCGGTACTCCTTGGTATAACCCCCCACAAGCCAGCTCAGCCTTCAGTCTTTTTCTGCCTAGTGCAAGGAGTGGACAGGCCCCATGCTGGGACCTGTGGTTCCACATTTTTTTCTTTTCTTTTAAAAAAAAACATGTTTTTTTCTTTTCTTCTGATGAAGACTGCAATCAAGTAGCCGACTGGGTGACAGGCTGGATGATGTACAGTGGGGCAAAAAAGTATTTAGTCAGCCACCAATTGTGCAAGTTCTCCCACTTACAAAGATGAGAGAGACCTGTAATTTTCATCATAGATACACTTCAACTATGAGAGACAGAATGAGAAAAAAAAAATCCAGTAAATCACATTGTCTGATTTTTAAAGAATTTATTTGAAAATTATGGTGGAAAATAAGTATTTGGTCACCTACAAAAAAAAGCAAGATTTCTGGCTCTCACAGACCTGTAACTTCTTCTTTAAGAGGCTCCTCTGTCCTCTACTTGATGCCTGTATTATTGGCACCTGTTTGAACTCGTTATCAGTATAAAAGACACTTGTCCACAACCTCAAACAGTCAGACTCCAAACTCCACTATGGCCAAGACCAAAGAGCTGTCAAAGGACACCAGAAACAAATTTGTAGACCTGCACCAGGCTTGGAAGACTGAATCTGCAATAGGTAAGCAGCTTGGTGTGAAGAAATCAACTGTGGTAGTAATTATTAGAAAATGGAAGACATGCAAGACCACTGATAATCTCCCTCGATCTGGGGCTCCACGCAAGATCTCACCCCGTGGGGTCAAAATGATCACAAGAATGGTGAGCAAAAATCCCAGAACCACACGGGGGACCTAGTGAATGACCTACAGAGAGCTGGGACAAGTAACAAAGGCTACCATCAGTAACACACTACGCCGCCAGGGACTCAAATCCTGCAGTGCCAGACATGTCCCCCTGCATAAGCCAGTACACGTCCGGGCTGGGTCTTTCAGCATGACAATCATCCCAAACACACCGCCTGGGCAACGAAGGAGTGGCTTTGTAAGAAGCATTTCAAGGTCCTGGAGTGGCCTAGCCAGTCTCTAGCTCTCAACCCCATAGAAAATCTTTGGAGGGAGTTGAAAATCCATGTTGCCCAGCGACAGCCCCAAAACATCACTGCTCTAGAGGAGATCTACATGGAGGAATGGGATTTTTTTTCTCATTCTGTCTCTCATAGTTGAAGTGTACCTATGGTGAAAATTACAGGCCTCTCTCATCTTTTTAAGTGGGAGAACGTGCACAATTGGTGGCTGACTAAATACTTTTTTGCTTCACTGTAGATCCAGGGAGTCTCCCCAGCTTGGCCAACGGACCGAGCCGACCATAGCTCTGCGCGCTTAAGACCGGGTGTTCAGGTCCACGTCACGGGTGTCGCTTGGCCGGCAGCTCCCCCTGTAGGAATAGACAGGGAGGCATGTCTGTCTCGGGTGGATACCCGCTCCGCCCGTCTGGATGGGTAAGCACTCCTCCCCCCCCTGACCGGGACGTGGGGGGCTGGCGGGTTTCCCCCCACTCCCTGGGGTGTCTGGCAGTGCTCCTTCCTCCATCCCTATCCCCCCATCCTCCACCCTTATGCCTCGGTCTGCCTGCACTGCAGAAAAAGAAAAAAAAAAGTTTTTTCTTTTTATCCCCTGCAGGGCTGGTATCGCCGTGGGGGGGGGGGCTGGAGGGGTTTCCTACCCCCCCCCCCCCCCCCCCCCCCCCCCCCCCCCGTCGCTTCAGCGGCCGCTTTGTGCGGCGGTCGGGAACCGGCCCGGCCGTCATTTTGCTGAAGCCGGCCGCATGTTTCCATACGGCCGCCATTTTGCGGGAGTCAACTGCTCGTTTTGGCCTCTAGTATGCACGGCAGCCATTTTTGATTGGTTGGCCGTACATTAAAGGCTATAGCTGGAGGGGTGGGCGGTCCCTGAGCGCTTCCTGGTCCGAGAGCACATGTGAAGACGCTGGGAACGGCAGCAGCAGCAGCAACGCTTTTGCTGTTTATACAGGCAGACTCAGCAGCTTGAGACTGCTTCTCCTGGAGTAGGGTGCAGGCTACGGTGCGGTCCTCCTGGGTGTAACTACAGGGATCCCTGACCGGTGTGCCTGGGATGGGGCGCCTATTTCCGGTACCTAGGCTTCTATTGGGCGTGGGTGTCCGGTGCGGGTGGCGCAATGGCGGATGAAGCTAGCGCTTCTGCGGCGGGGACCTCCACTGGGGCTGAGGGTGTGCTGGGTCTTGTGGTGCCTCTAGCTACTTTGACTTAGGTCCTGGAGTCCTTTTTTTCCCGGGCAGAGCTGGGCCGTGACCGCAGAGCGGACAAGAGGCGGCCGCCTCCTCCTTCCCCTTCATCTGGGGATTCAGACCTTAAGTCGGATGGGGAGTTCTGGGATTCTTCTGATGGGGAGGAAGATTTTTCAGGGCAGACCATTGTGCATGAAAAGGCTTTGGTGGGCTCCTTAATCTCATCTGTTCGTGAGACGCTAAAGCTGGGGACAGCGGGTGACTCACAGGAGACGGCTGTGGTCTTTGGATCACATAGGCCGGTTCACACCCCTAAGGTGTTCCCTTATGTACCTTTCTTTGATCAGTTTGTGTACAAAGAGTGGCAGCGGCCACAGAGCCCTCTGCCTCTACCAAGACGGTTTGCTGTACGTTATCCTTTTGAGGACTGTATGGCGCAGAAATGGGTCTCCCCCAAGGTAGACCCCCCGTGTCCTGCCTGAGCAAGGCAACCACTATTCCGGTGGAGGGCCCGCTGTCTTTTAAGGATCCGGCTGAGAGGAGGGCCGAGGCAGTTGCCAAGGCCATGTTTGTCTTGACTGGGTCGGCCATGCGGCCGACGTTAGCGTCGGCGTTTGTGGCACAAGCTCTGACGGAATGGGCTGTGGTGTTGCATCGTGATTTGAGCGCATGTCCCGCCTGAAACCGTGGAGCTGGCTGAATAGCTCACCCAGGGACTGAGGTATCTCTGTGATGCGGCCCTGGACATAGCTCCCATACAGTCAAAACTGTCCCGCCTTCGCTGTAGTGATTAGGTGTGTACTCTGGTTGAAGTGCTGGTCTGGGGACCTGGAATCAAAGGCGGCGCTTACTGACTTGCCTTTTCAGGGAGGGCGCCTCTTCGGAACTTCTCTGGATGAGATCATCATGGATCTCATGGGGGAAAGAGTACCTTTCTTCCCGAGCCTAAGAGGAGTAAGGAGCCTCATCGCACCTCGTTTTCTGGTCAGAAAAATTTTTTTCGTGCCCCCCGTTCGGTGGGCAAGGGTGTTAAGCCCTCCAAGGCTGCTGCAGGAGGTCAGAAGCGACCGTGGCAGCATAAGCAAGAGAAGTCGGACGGGAAGCCCTCCTCCACATGATGGGTTGCCCCCGCCCGTCGCTTGTTTGGGGGGTCGCCTGCTGGAGTTCGCGGAACAATGGACCTCTCACATTTCAGATTCCTGGGTGTGCGAGGTGGTCTCCGCGGGGTACAAGATAGAATTCCATGCCATGCCTCCAGACAGGTTCTTTGCCTCCAATCTGAGGCTTCCCCCAGGGCTTTCCCCAGGGCGACGGTTGGTCCTACTGGGGGCCGTGCAGGATCTGCTCTACAAGGGGGTGGTTGTGCCGGTGTCGGCCATGGAACGTTTCCATGGTTTTTACTCCAACCTGTTTGTGGTCCCAAAGAAGGATGGGGTTAGACCCATTCTGGATCTGAAGGCGCTCAACATTTATGTTCAGGCGTGGAAATTCAGGATGGAGTTATTTTGCTCGGTGGTAGCGGCCCATCTCCAGGGGGACTTGCTAGCATCCTTGGATATCAAGGATGCGTATCTGCATGTCCCCATCTGTGTCTCACACAAACGTTTACTTTGTTTCATGGTGGCCAATCAACACTACCAGTTTGTGGCCTTGCCGTTCAGCCTGGCCTCGGCCCCTAGGGTTTTCACCAAGCTCCTGGCCCCAGTGTTGGCTCTATTGCGACAGAGGGGCATTGCAGTTCTGGCATATCTGGACGACCTGCTTCTGCGGGCAGTCTCGGCTTCAGCTCTGAGTGACAACATAGCCATCACATTGCACACCCTACAGGAGTTCGGATGGGTGATCAATCGGCCGAAGTCTGTGTTGATTCCGTCATACCGCCTGGAGTACCTGGGTTTGACCTTGGACTCGGTCAGGGCAAACGTTTTTCTCCCTTCAGGAAAACTGCAGACGCTGCAGCAGGAAGTGAGGTCTCTTCTGACAGAGAAGTGGCCCTCTCTGAGGTTTTGCATGCGGGTCCTGGGGCTCATGGTGTCCATCTTCGAAGCGGTTCCGTATGCCCAGAGTCATACCCGGTCCCTGCAGCGCTTGATTCTGCTGCGGTGGGACAAATCTCCTCTGTCCCTGGATCGCTTGGTCAAACTAGACCGCGAGGCCAGGGACTCTCTAATTTATGGTTAAGGGCCTCGGCCCTGAAGGAGGGGAAGTCCTTTCTCCCCATGATGTTGTCCGTGGTGACCACAGATGCCAGTCTAAGTGGCTGGGGGGGAGTCCTAGGGTTGTTGTCAACCCAGGGTCGTTGGTCTTGGGAGGAAAGTCGGCTCCCGATCAATGTGCTGGAACTTCGGGCCATCAGACATTGCCTCTCCCATTGGTCGGGAAGGCTGCGAGGGAGCCCTGTCAGAGTCCAGTCGGACAATGCCATGGCATATGTGAACCATCAGGGCGGAACGAGAGCGTGGCAGCAGCATTAGAGGTGGCTCACATTCTGCGGAGGGCAGAGCTTCATGTGCCGGCTCTCTCCGCCGTGTACATTCCGGGCATAGAAAATTGGCAAGCGGATTACCTCAGCCGACAGAGGTTGGATCAGGGAGAGTGGTTCCTGCATCCGGATATGTTCAGACAACTTTGCCGAAAATGGGGCACTCCAGACGTAGATCTGCTGGCGTCCCGGCTCAATCGAAAGGTTCAGACCTTCGTGAGCAGAGCAAGGGATCCGCTGGCGGACGCCCTTGTAGCTCCGTGGAGCCAGCATCGGCTCATCTATGCTTTTCCCTCTCTCAAACCGATTCCGCATCTGTTGCGCAGGATAGGGATGGAGGGGATTCCAACCATTCTGGCGGCTCCGGATTGGCCTCGGAGTCCGTGGTACGCCGACATGGTGCGGATGGTGGTGGATACTCCCTGGCGTCTCCCGCTTCGCGAGGACCTTCTGTCCCAGGGCCCCATCTTGCACCCTGCTTTACCCTCTCTGGCTTTGATGGCCTGGCTATTGAATCCCAGGTCTTGAGGGATCGGGGGTCTCCGCTTCGGTGATTCCCACCATGCTCAAGGCACGTAAGTGCACTTCTAGGAAGATAAACCATCGCACCTGGAGAGCGCATATCGCCTGGTGCGAAGGGGGGGGGTGGAACCCCCGTTCCTTTTCGGTGTCCCGGGTGCTAGCTTTTCTTCAGCAAGGCCTGGACCGTAAACTAGCATTGAGCACTATCAAGGGTCAGGTTTCTGCCTTGGCTATCTTTTTTCAGCGTCCTTTGGCGATGCATTCGTTGATTCGCACCTTTATTCAGGGGGTCCGACATGTCGCTCCCCAGGTGCGTACGCCTTTGGTGCCTTAGGACCTCAATCTGGTCCTTTCTGGGCTTCAGAAGCCTCCCTTTGAAAATATCAGGGAAATTCCCTTACAACTGTTTTCGCAGAAGGTGGCCTTTCTGGTAGCCATCACTTCTGCCAGACGTGTAGGTGTCCGTATCTGGTCCTACACAAGGATAAGGCGGTTTTGCGCCTGTCACCTTCCTTCTTGCCGAAGGTGGTCTCTTCTTTTCACATTAACGAGGACATTGTCCTTCCTTCGCTATGTCCACGTCCGTCCCATCCTAAGAAGATTGCCTTGCATTCCTTGGATGTGGTTAGGGCTTTGCGGGTGTACCTGGCGACCACGGCCTCTTTTTGGAGGTCGGATGCACTCTTTGTCGTGGTGGATGGACCACGCAAGGGCTTGGCGGCCTCTTCGGCCACCATTTCTCGATGGATTCGACAGACCGTGACCCGTGCGTATGACTTGCGGGGTCTCGAGCCCCCCTTTCCGGTCACGGCTCACTCTGCCAGGGTGATTAGCACTTCCTGGGCTTTGCGTCATCAAGCGTCGGTTTCTCAAGTGTGAAGAGCGGCTACATGGTCCTCAGCGCACACCTTTACTAACTTTTACAAAGTTGATGTTTCAGCATCCTCGGATGCTGCTTTCGGCAACAAGGTTTTGCAGGCCGCTGTGTGAGGTACCTCCAAGCCATTGTGGAGAATTCCCCCGTTGGGGTGAAATTTTGTTTTTGCGTTACCCACCCCTCTTTTGACACTGCTTTGGGATGTCCCCAGGCGTAATGAAGAGATTCTGCATCCGTCAATGAACGAAAGAGAAAATAGAATTTTTTAACTCACCGTAAAATCCTTTTCTCTGAGTTCATTGACGGATGCAGCACCCACCCCTTTGTTTGGTTCGAGCTTGCACTGCTCGTTACGGACTGAAGGCTGAGCTGGCTGGTGGGGGGTTATACCAAGGAGGACCGCCCCCTGGGAGGGGCTGTGTCTGCTTTTTAGCTGAACTGAAGTTCTGCCTAGTCCACTCCTAGTGAAAGGTGGCATAACCCCAGGCGTAATGAAGAGATGCTGCATCCATCAATGAACTCAGAGAAAAGGATTTTACGGTGAGTTAAAAAATCCTATTTTCTTCCCCCTCTTTGATTCCCATAGGGAGGCACGCACCTGGGGTCTGGAATTGGCAGCCCAGGTGCTTGCCTTTTTGAATGGCTGTCCGCTTTTTATTGTAGAATTGTGTTTTTTAATGTATTTTGTATGAATTGTCTGTTTTGTCCTTTTTGTCCTGATGAATTGATGTGTATTGATAAAATTGCTGTTACTTCATCATTTTAATCCATGCCTTCAAAGTCCATCTTTTTTTTCTTGCTGTTCTACCAATAGTTTAAACATAGGATGTGGCATGTAACTACCCAGTAACCTACCTGCAGCACCACCCTGTGTGGTATTAGGTTTTTGTTCCCTTTCTCCATTTCAGAGACTTAGCTAATGTGTCATCAGCTCTTGGCACGATTGTGTGTTTGGCACTTATTGGGATCCATACCTTCTCAGGTTGTTACTCTACAATCACCTTTTAGGCAAATGCAAAAGAAAGGCATTTTCTGTCGCTTGCAAGAAAGAGGAATACCTGACTGCATTTACAAATCTGGGTAGCAGTTTTAACCTGGGCCAGTCTACCTTTGAACTACTTTGCGAATATGTGTGCCACCTGTATGAGCAATCATCTGCAAAAAATGTGAAAGATGCAATGGCATCGCCAGCTTTGCCAGAACTATCCATGCCTGCGACAAGTGATGCCCTTTACCAGCACTGTAAAAGGGGCAAACTGCTAAGCAGCCATGGCGAGACATTCTCTGAAAGGTATAATGGTTGCCCCATCACCCATTGGCAATGGATGGCACCTCGACGATGGGATGTTAACAGTGTCCTGAATGACTAGAAATCCTGCAGTTGTAAGCAAGGCAAATGTGAGACTGGAAGATGTTCCTGTATGTCTGCAAGACTGTCTTGTACTGATTTATGTCAGTGCAAAAATTGTGCAAATGTTTCCCAAGAAAAACAGGAAAGAGCCTACATTGGACGATAGCTCTGATGACAGTGATAGGGATGAGATTGATGAGTGAATTTTGATGAATACAACATCTCTGTTTTGATATATTTACAATGTGTATGTTTAATTTTGCTTGGTGCCAATCTGAAGTTGAAGCATATTTTCTACAACTTTACCATATTTCATGGTCTACATTCACTCTTGAGTAGGGATGGTCCCCCGGTTCGAGTCGAACACATGTTCGACTCGAACATCGGGGGTTCGCCTGTTTGGCGCATTTTGAATGTTATGGGACATTCACGGGAAATTTGAGCTCCCCATAATGCAGTAAAATCATGCCGCCCGCTGATTGGCCAAAGCATGCACATGACCTGCATGCTTTGGCAAATCGCAGCACGCTCTGCTGTGAAAGCCATGATTTGGCCAATCATGGATCAGGGGTTTCAGTCCACACCCACACTATATAAAGCCACTTGTACAGCAGCTCTATGTAGTGTGTGTGGCATGGAGAGAGCTAGTTTAGCTAGTGGCGTGTAGGCAATTTAGTGTAGAGACATATACTAGGTAGATAGTGAGATCTATATACAGTTAGTACAGGCAGTGTAGACTATATACAGCTAATTCAGTGTATAGTATATAGAGTCTGTTCAGGCAGTGTAAGAATATATAAGTACCGTAAATAGTGTGTGTATGTATGTGTGTGTGTGTATGTATATATATATATATATATATATATATATATATATATATATATATATATATATACATACAGTCAGGTCCATAAATATTGGGACATCAACACAATTCTAATGTTTTTGGCTCTATACACCACCACAATGGATTTGAACTGAAACAAACAAGATGTGTTTTAACTGCAGACTTTCAGCTTTAATTTGAGGCTATTTATATCCAAATCAGGTGAACGGTGTAGGAATTACAACAGTTTGTATATGTGCCTCCCACTTTTTAAGGGACCAAAAGTAATGGGACAATTGGCTGCTCAGCTGTTCCATGGCCAGGTGTGTGTTATTCCCTCATTATCCCATTTACAAGGAGCAGATAAAAGGTCCAGAGTTCATTTCAAGTGTGCCATTTGCATTTGGAATCTGTTACTGTCAACTCTCAATATGAGATCCAAAGAGCTGTCCCTATCAGTAAAGCAAGCCATCATTAGGCTGAAAAAACAAAACACACCCATCAGAGAGATAGCAAAAATGTTAGGTGTGGCCAAATCAACTGTTTGGAACATCCTTAAAAAGAAAAAACGCACCGGTGAGCTCAGCAACACCAAAAGACCACGGAAAACAACTGTGGTGGATGACCGAAGAATTCTTTCCCTGGTGAAGAAAACAGCCTTCACACTCTCCAGGAGGTAGGTGTATGTGTGTCAAAGTCAACAATCAAGAGGAGACTTCACTAGAGTGAATACAGAGGGTTCACCACAAGATGTAAACCATTGGTGAGCCTCAAAAACAGGAAGGCCAGATTAGAGTTTGCCAAACAACATCTAAAAAAAGCCTTCACAGTTCTGGAACAACATCCTGTGGACAGATGAGAACAAGATCAACTTGTACAAGAGTGATGGGAAGAGAAGAGTATAAAGAAGGAAAGGAACTGCTCATGATCCAAAGCATACCACCTCATCAGTGAAGCATGGTGGTGGTAGCGTCATGGCGTGGGCATGTATGGCTGCCAATGGAACTGGTTCTCTTGTATTTATTGATGATGTGACTGCTGACAAAAGCAGCAGGATGAATTCTGAAGTGTTTTGGGCAATATTATCTGCTCATATTCAGCCAAATGCTTCAGAACTCATTGGACGGCGCTT
>BLSH010159714.1:249663-266203 GCA_018402905.1 Glandirana rugosa
GGAAGAGGGCGTAATGTTAGACTTTAGAAATTTGAGGCGACACTTGAGGCTCGGAACAACGATCATCTGAAGAAGTCTACTAGCAACAAGGCTCGGAGTTCACAGCGGAGTTTAAAGATTTCAGATTGTAATGCGGGAGAAGGATTTAATTTATTTTGAGAGTTTGCTGTCTCAATTGCTGTTGTGAGCTCTGTTAGACGCTGCAGCCTTTTCCTTTTCATTTTGGAGCCTAGTTGAATGAAAAACCCTCTGATATATGCCTTGTGAGTGTTCCACAAAATTGCCGGGTCGGACACCGAGCCTTTATTGGTAGAGAAAAATTCCTCCAATCATTTGGATAGGAATTCTAAATTGGTATAGTTTTGTAGGGGAAAGTTGTTTACTCTCCATAGGTAAGATTGAGGTTGAGTGGCTTTGTTCATTATTTCCATGCTGATAGGTGCATGGTCCGACCAGGCAATAGTGTGGATTTTTGACGATTTAATATTTTGTAACAACCATTTATCTGAAATAAAAAGGTCAATGCGAGAATATGTGTTGTGACGCGGAGAGAGGTTCGTGTAGTCCCTCTCCTCCGCGTAGCAACATTTCCATACATCGTATACATCGTATTCTGACGTAAGCTTGTTCAAAGGTGATGCAAATCTTTTGGGACCAGAGGACGTGTCTAGTTCGTAGTCAGGTACTATGTTGAAATCTCCGCATATCAGTAAGTGACCTTGTTGAAGGTCTTTGATTTTCTTGAACGTGGATTTCAAAAAGGACATTTGACGTTGGTTGGGAGCATATAGAGAGGCTATTGTGTATGTGGAGTTCTCTATAGTACAGTTGAGGATAACAAATCTCCCTTCTGGATCAATTGTGCATTTCTGAAGTTGGAACGATATAGTGTCTCTGATAGCGATCAGGACTCCTCTCTGTTTTTTTGAGTAACTGGACTTAAAAATGTAGGGAAAGGATTTGTGCTGGCATGTTGGAGAAGACCCAAGGGCAAAGTGCATTTCCTGGACGCATAATATATCACAGTTATTTGATAATGCGGTTTTCCATAGCGATGCCCTTTTCACTGGATGATTTAGCCCTTTTGTGTTGAGGGATAAAATGTTGATGGACATGTTGCTAAGTAATTAGTTAGTGGGTATAGCTGGACAGACTTACGTTTAGGTGGTTCAGAGGTCTCTTGTCAATCTTTCGAAGGGTTGGGCAGCTGACTTCCCCTTTATTCGGCTGGTTCGGCGACGTGAATATACAGTATCTCCTTTTTCGTTTCCTTGGACTGAGTTGTAGGGTCCTTGGATCTGTTTTCTGTGGTACCGGTAGACTTGCTGAACTGAAGAGTTGTTGAAATAAGTAACACAGTTGTGAACAGGTTAGAAGGCAAAACGAAACAACATAAGAGAAAAAAAGTAAAAAAAAAAAAAAACCACGAACGGTCAGCTAATTAAAGCTCGAAAAGCAGCTGACAGGATTGGGGGTAGAGTTCTGGGCCTTGAGTGCATTGAGCCAAAGGCCCGATCGAAGAGACGGAAGTTATTGTATGTGTAAGGTAATGTGGAGATTCAACCTTGTTTGGGTGCCTGGTTTTGATGCCTGCGCCTCTCGTATTGAGGAGGGTGAGGGTGCACATTTTTATCATGGTCTTCTCGTGATAGGTCAGGCACTATTCCCCATGAATGGAGTAGTTTCATTCCATTGTCAATGGTGGAAATTGCATATTGTGTGCCGTTCCTAGTTATCACCAGAGTCGCAGGGTGGCACCATTTCTACATCAGCTTATGGTTGTTGAGGGCTTTAGTTACCATTTTAAGTTGTCTTCTTAATTGTAGCGTGTGTTGGGACAAGTCAGAGTATATTTGGATACCTGTGAATGGGTCTGAGAAAGGAGTCATGGTTCTTGCTTTTGTTAAGATTTGTTCCTTAGCTTGGAAGAAATGGATTCTCAGTAGGACATCTCTGGGAATAGAGTCATTCAGATGTCTTGGTTTGGGGATCCTATGGATCCTGTCTATGGTAAGTTCTATCGGTGTTAACTCTGGTACAATAATTGAGAATAATTTAGTGGCATAGGAGTGCAGCTCTGAAGGAGGGATACTTTCCAGGATCCCCCGGATTTGTAGGTGGTTCCGCCTCAAGCGGTCTTCTAGGTCAGCTAGTTTGGATTTTATCCATATGGTTTCCTCTTTCTGGTCTGTGTAGGCGTCAACCAGGTCGTTTACTGTGTCTGTACACTCCCCCATTTTGTTTTCTATGTGGTGGACTCTTTCATCTATGTTTTTTAATTCAGTTGAGAATTTATTGAGGACAGCAGTGAAACTGGATGTGAGTGAGTTCTGCAGGGATAGAAGCATGTCCTTCAACGTGGAGTCTAAGACAGGTTGCCCAGTGGTGGGAAAGGATGCTATAGATTGGTATAGCTGTGGAAGTGAGGGGTCCTTGCTACCTTTATCCTGGTTAGGAGGATCCAGTCTCATCTTTGATTTGGCTGGGCTTTGCGATGATGGGCTAGTTGGTGGGGACTGGATGGGAGAGGATGGTAGTAACGCTACATTGCCTTCTCCCAAATCGGCATTGGGATGGTCGGTGTATGCTGCTGGCTGACTAGATGAGTGGGTGCCAGAAATTTCATGATCTTTCCTTCTGATGCTATCAGACCATTGAAAAAAAGCGGTGAGTTTTTTGGGATCTCCTTCTTCCTTTCTTTTGCGTGACATTGTTATCAGGTGGTTGAGTTTATTTATGAGTTGATCAGCAGATAATAAGTGATGTGTATTACTCCTCCACTTGCTGTACGGTATCGATCGGGCTTATTAGGGCTCACTTCTAGTGTGCCATTGTGTGGAGATTTTTCCCGTTTTAGGATTCTGTGCCCCAGTGATTGGTTTGGTTGCTGCTTAGATCCGGACTGTGGTCCGGTGTTCCCCTTTTTTGGTCCCTCTGTTGCTTGGAGTAGCTATCACTTTAGAGTGGACTGTGGTACACCTCAGGGCCCTGGGTGTATGCTAAATCAAGTCCGTAGGCCTCAAAGATAGCGGTTGTTGTAGGCCCGGGCGGCCGAATATCAGGCCGCTGGAAGTTTCAGACCCTAGGGTATGTAGCCTGGCAAAGAAGGTGGTTTAGTCAATGAGGTAGGGGCCTCAGAGAGTACTGTGTTCTCTCTTGTGTGTGTGCGGTATAGTTCCAGAGGCAGTGCTATGTGCTCCGGCGTCAGTAGGCCGCAAAGCCGCGGCCTCAATTTTCGGCTGTGCGGGAGTCGGCCATCAATTCGCCTGATATTGGGCTCAAAATGTAGCTGGGGATGTGTGTGTGTCCGATGGGGTGTTTAGGTGTCTCACCCTTTAGTCCTGATTCAGGATTCCCCTGGATTCGTCTCGGTTCTGGCGGAGCTCTGTGGATGAGCGTCCGCTCGTGTCGACGTCAGGCCACGCCCCCATCCTGGCTCTCTCTTAATGGATCTGATTTATTTGTTTATGATCAGGCCTGGCAAACACAGTCAGACCTCTTGGGACTTGGCCACATGACCAAGGAATTCCTAACCTCACGGAGGGGGAAGAGGGGTAAGGTCATTGCAAGGTGCCTGTCTCCTTAGAGCTGAAACCTGTCATGGCGTACATTTGACAAAATGGTTGAAAGTTTTGTGTGTCCCGCACGTGATATCATTACATCTCCCCCATTAGGTGGTTGCATGGGAGGGGACTGCAATTTCCCTCCTGACGCAACCGACTCCTGCGGGCTCAACTTGCCGCGACAACCCATCAGCATTGCCATGGGTGCCTTTCTTGTGCTGGATGGTGAAATCATATTGCTTAAGGATTAAGCTCCAACAAAGTAGCTTGACATTCTCCCCAGCAACACGATTTAGCCAGCTCAAGGGATTGTGATCGGTGATCAGAGTGAAGTGACTCCTATAAAGATACGTTTGTAACTTCTGGAGAACCCACACGATCGCAAGACACACGATCCACTTTTTGATCGTGGCCTATACTACTACCCTGGGAAGCAGCTCCCAGCTCAGGTAGATAATGGAATGTTCCTCTCCAGCATCATCCACTTGGCTCAGGACTGCACCCAACCCATAGGCAGAGGCATCAGTCTGCACTAGGAAATGGCGGGTGAAGTCTGGAGCCTGTAGCACAGGGGCGCTGGCCAGCGCCCCCTTCAGGGCCTGAAATGCTCTCTCGCATTCTGGTGTCCAAGACACTAGTTTGGGCAGTTTCTTTTTGGCTAGGTCAGTCAAAGGTTTTGCCAGGCTACTATAGTTACATACAAACTTCCTATAGTAGCCGGCTGTCCCCAAGAATGACATAACCTGCTTCTCGGTGAGAGGTGGGCCAGGCCAGGATGGCCTCCACCTTCCCTGTCTCGGGTCTCAGAGTGCCTCCTCCTACCTGGTGTCCCAAGTACTGGACATCAGTCATGCCGATCTGACACTTACTGGGCTTTACAGTCAGATTGGCAGCTGTCAGTTGGTCCAGGACCTGTGACAGGTGCACCAGGTGTTCCTCCCAGGTAGGGCTGAACACAGCGCTGTTGGCCACGACAAAGGTTTCCAGCCCCTCCAGTAGGTCATTTGTGGCCCTCTGGAAGGTAGCTGGGGCGTTCTTCATCCCAAACGGCATGACGATAAATTCGAACAAACTGAATGGGGTGATGAAGACTGACTTTTCCCGAATATCAAAGGCCAGAGTAATTTGCCATTACCCTCTGCTCAGATCCATGATCGTGATATAGTGGCCAGCCGCCAGCCTATCCAACCAGCCTATCCAACAACTCATCCATCAGGGACATGGGGTAGGCATCTGCAGTGGTGATAGCATTCAGCTTTTGGTAGTCCACACAGAACCCGGTCATCTGATCCTTTTTGGGTACCAGGACCACTGGTACATTTCCTCCACCTCCCTCTTCACGTCGGCCAGCACCTCCAGAGAGATGCAATAGGCCAACTGTTTAATGGGGGGATGCGCTCCAGTGTCCACCTGGTGGACAGCGAGGTCCGTTCACCCAGGTTTCCCCGTAAATCGGCTACCATGTACCGCCAACATTTCCTTCAGCCCAGGTACCTGTGTGGGGGTAATATTGGGGTTTATCAGGAGGTCAGAGTCTACCTCCCTGGTGTCAGTTAACAGGTCTGGGAGTGGATCAGCCAATTCAGGCTCCGGACTGCTGCAGACCGGAATGACATAGGCCGTGAGCTCATGATGGGCTTTGATCATGTTCAGATGATTCAGATGATTCAAAGCCTTCTGCCTTCTACTCCCTTCTCCCAACCTGACTAGGTAGGTGACATCATTCAGAAGCTGGGTGATGGTGTTCTGACGCAAGGGAAGCAGAACATACACCAGCTGACCAATGTTATATGTCCTCCCTAGCATTGCGGTCATACCACCATTTCTACCTGGTCTGGGCCTGGGTCATGTTTTCCCGCACAGTCCCCACCAATGTCTCCATTTCATCCCGGAATCTTAGGACGTTATATACAACAGAGACCTCTGGGTTGGCAATCTTGCCCTCCCAGGTCTCACAGATTAGGACCAGGGGTCCTCTTACCCTCTGTCCGTACAGCAGTTCAAATTGCGTAAAGCCTGTGGACTCCTGGGGCACCTCCCTGTAAGCAAACAGCAGATGAGGCAGATATAGTTCCCTGTCCTTGCCCTGGGACTCCACAAAGGTGAGCAACATTTGTTTCAGGGTACCATTGAAACGCTCGCACAAGCCATTCGTTTGTGGATGATAAGGTCTGGCCATGATATGCGTCATCTGTATTTTCTGGCAGAGCGCGTGCATCAAGTCAGACACAAACTGGGTGCCTTGATCGCTAATGAGCTTGGCCAGAAATCCCACTCTTGTGAAGATTCCCAGCAGAGCATCAGCAACCTTGTCTGCATGGAGGGAGGACTGAGCCACCGCCTCCGGATAACGCGTGGCATAGTCAACGACTGTCAGGATAAAACGTTTGCCTGAATTAATAGGGATGGCTAGAGGCCCAACAACATCCACTGCCACTCTCTTAAGAGGTTCATAAATCACAGGCAAAGGCTTTAGCGGAGCCCTGTGTACATCTCCTACCTTGACAACCCATTGGCAGGTAACTCCGGACCGACAGTAATCAGCTATGTCCGTAAGCATGGTAGGCTAATAAAAGTTATGTATTAACAGCCCCCGGGTCTTGGTGATCCCCAAGTGACCTGCTAGGGGAATCCCGTGAGCCACCTTTAGTAGCTGTCCCCGGAACTGACTGGGCACCACAAGCTGCCTGCTACCTAAATCAGCTTCGTTCCCCTCTGTAGACAAACTCTCCCTGTACAGTTTTCCTTTGTCCCAGTAAAACTTTTGTTTGTCATTCTCTGCAGGGGGGCTATCAGCTAGACTCCTGAGCTGTGCTAGTGTTTGGTCTGTCTGCAGTGCTGCTTCAAAGGCGGAACCACAAGTCCCAGCAAGCAATCCTGGGGCAAACGAGGACAGCTGCTGAGGCTCAACAGAGGTGGAGTCCACTGGGTCAGAACAAGGAGAGGGCCCAGAGACCTCATCCTGTTGTTCTGCGACCCAGGCCTGTACCTCTGCAGCCCTTGCAGCACTGCGAATGACTACCAGTATTCGTAATACATTATCATCATCATCAACATTACATTCAACAGGTACTGGTGTAGCATCATTGGAACATACATTATTTACCTTTACAAGCAACGAGGTCTCTTCTTTGAAGAAGGAGGACCTTGCACTTCTTCTTAACCCTCCCCTTCCCCAGGTTGCCCAGATATAAAACCCACATCTGCACACAGTACCTTGGGGGGTCCAGAGGCTTCCGAGGGGGCGTCCTCAGCAGGGGCATAATAGGATACAAGGGTTCCTAAATCTGCACCCAGCATCACACCAGTGGGGATCTCCTCAGAAACTCCCACCTCTCTCATCCCACTCCTGGCACCCCAATCAATGAACACATAGGCACGGGGTATGCAGGAACGGGTTCCCCAACTCCGGTGAGGGTAAGGAACTTTTCGGGGATGATGTCTTTTTCTTCTATCATCTCCGGTCTGACCAAGGTGATTTCTGCTCCAGTGTCCCGGAAACCCGTTACAGTCCGGTGGCCCACGATTACTGGCTGCAAGTTGGCATTGGTTCCTTGTGGTTTCCCGCTGATGAACAGCACAGCAGAAGGGTTGCTGCCCGGTTTGCCAGGTCATGTCGTCGTCTTTTGCTCAGGGCACTGTGTTTGAAGATGGCCAGGCTTGCCACAGGAGTAACACTTGCGGTTGTCAGTCAGGGAGGGCTTGGCACCAGGAGCTGCAGGTTCAGACCGCTGAGAAGCTTGGTTGGCGGGCAGAAGAGGGGTTGCCACATGCGATTCTCCCCCTTTCCAGCCATTCAGTGGGGCCTTGTGATGGCCCTATACCCGAGTGCTGATGAAGGTATCTGCCAGTTCTGCTGCAGCTTTAGCAGAACCGGGCTTCCGCTCTAACACAAACCGTCTGATGTCTGGAGAACAGATGTGCAAAAGCTGATCTTCAATCATGATATCTTCCAGGGCCTCAAAAGAATTGGCTTTCAGGCCCCTAGTCCACTGTTGGAAGGTGGTACGTAAACGGATTACCACATACATATAGGAGTCCCCAGGCCCTTTTTGCAGGGACCTAAATTGATTTCAGTACACTTCCGAGGTTAGTCAATATTTCTGAATGATCGCAGCCTTTATGGCTTCATAGTCTTTGTCCTGCTCTTCTGGCAGGTCGACATACGCATCCAGGGCCTTGGCTTGTAGCCCTGACATCAGGTACCGGGCCCATTGTACTGGGGGCAAATGGTACTGACGACAAGTCTTGAGTAGAAGTTTGGCGGCTGGGCTCGCAGGCAGAGAGGTGTCCCTGTGCTCTAGGGATCCAAGGTTCTGAGCCTGTCATTGCTGCTGGAGTCTCAACATCTCCAGTTCGTGCCGACAATCGGCCTCTCTCTCAGCCTGGCATTCTGCAGCCTCTCTCTCTTAGCCACAGCCTGGCATTCCTCTCTCTTAGCCTGGCGTTCCAGAAACTGCAGGTACATGATCCATTTCGCTGAGGTGCTGTAGTGTTTCCTGCAATTGAGGAGAGTCTATGCTGGTTGCATACAATCTGGGGCTGGCCTGCTCCTGCTTCTGCTGTGGCCTAGAGGGGACATTCAGTGGTATTCCCGTGTGCCTATCCTGTGAGGCTGTTGAGTCTGAACCACTGGGCTCTGAAGTACCGGGAGCCTCTTCAGCTTCAAGTTCCCCCGAGTTCTGGTCTGCTTAGATACCGTATCATGTCTCCACGAGTTTTGTCCCTGACGTCAAGGCCTCTTGTTGTACACTCAGCAGTCAGGTCATCTTTGCTCATCTTCTTATACCCTGATGCCCAAGACATTTTGCAAGCAGAAAAGATAGAACAGAAAGCAGAGATAGAAAGGAGCTGTAGGAAGGAGTTGTTGCTGTATGTCGCTTTAAAAAACAAAAATATGCACCAGCTTGTCTCTAAGGACTGTTCCAACAAATGTTACAATCCTTCGGAGCAGAGCTAATTCCTAACAATTCACTGAATGCACTATCCCTCATGCTGCCAGCCAATATGTGACGAACACGGATATCACTTCCCTCCTCACTAACTTGTGACAGAGGACCCCCTAATCTCACACCGAGCTTGTCACTAACGTTACAATACCACTCTCAGCTGCTTCCAGCACAAAGATTTTCCAGCTTGCGGGACCACTGTCTAAGTGCCAGCCGCCTGAGAGCGATTGCTACCGGGCTAATTCAAGCAATTAACCCTTTCACTACCACCACCTCTGGATATCGGGCCCAAGAGTTTAGCAATGCCACTTATGATTTTAGAATAATCACCTGTTACACACGCTATCACCACAGACAGGAATATTTAGATGATTTATCCCAAACAGTAGCACTCTTCAAAGGAACAGGTTCTTTATAGCTTGCATTAAGAGCTTTAGGGACAAGATTAACACTTATCAGAATAAGGTTTAATAATAAAAAGGTCAAAATTGGTGCAGATAAAATATTTACAGAAAAGTGGTGTTTTACAAGTACACATATACTGTATATGGTGTGACTACTCAAGTCACCACTAGAGTGTATCACAGCGATTTTTAAGGTCCATCTAAGAGTCCATCAGGAGAGGGGTACAAGAAGTCCCAGAAACACCAGTCTTGCAGTGAGGACAGCTGCGGGAAAGCAGGGCACCAATCACCAAGGAAGGGATGTTTTCACCACGTGCGGCACCCCAATACACAAACTGCTTACCAGAAATACAGTGTTCTGGCTTAGTCATCGGCTTTGAAATTAATCCAACCCGCATCTGTGCCCCCCGGCAACCTCCTCTGGTCCGGTCACTCAGTCATAAGAGAGAGACTCGACATATTGTAATTCTGTATCAAACTCCTTTTATTGCCAACCCCCTTAAAATAGCACTTACAAAATTCACAGAATAAAATAGCCGATATCACAATCACTTATGCAGGCGTCTCACCGCTCCAAATGTCAACACAGCGTGTACATCCACTGTCACCGCGCGTCTTGGAACGCAGACATCACTTCTGGCGCGTTTCGTCATCACGACTTCTACGGAGGGCGTGACCCCACGATCAACACCTCTCAATAAAAACAAACAGAACTAGGGAGGAGTTTATGTCCCCGCCCCTCGGAGACCAGCTGTACTTGCGCCGTATATTTACCTAACTGGTATTCTTGCGTATAGCCCATATATCAGCTAATTAATATACGCAGATAATACCCTTCTTGTATTTGTCACCATACTTAATTATATATATATATATAGTGCCAATCGGTAAAATTAGCTATTGTTAGTAACTAGAACGGTCAGCTGATACCCTCCTAGTTCTGATAATGCATATAAAAGAACACATTTTATACATCTTTATATTATTGTGTTTCCTGCAGAACACTCTACCATCTGGTGTACTGTGAACCTTACTAGAATTCAAACTTGTTGTATTTTAGTAGCCTTCTCATAAAACAGTCTATACATTAACTCCCAAATGAAGTGTTGTCGTTTGCAACACATATATCTATAGGAGGATACAATTAATTACATCAGAAGTGCTCGCTAATTACCAGCAAGCCAGCCCATTTAGAAAGGTAACTTAAAAATATATACACATATGATCAATATTATCATAAAAACGATCAATTATTAATACAAATTGATCGATCAATAAAAACAGACAATCATAAATAAAAACTCAAACTCAAAATGTACCCCCGGACACATTAGATTCAATTTTCACATGGAGGCAGTGGAAAATTACTAGAGGAGGTCAGCTACTTCAACAAATGCAGGTATCTCCATTATCAACATGTAATTTCAACAACATGCCCTTATATATGATATAGTAAAGTAGGGGGAGCAGAAGTATATAACATCAGCTGACATCAGTACCATACCTCTGAAATTTAGATATATTGAGGCCCATAAACAATGAACCCCTAGTGGGAACTTGCAGACATATAGAACCTTAACCGAATAATTGGCTAATTATAGTCCCCTCTCAACTAAAATAAATGAATGGTAATATAAACTAAGAGGAGTGACTTAATCGTTATGATATAATACAATATAAGAAGAGTGACTTAATCGTTATAATATTCAACCCAAAAATGACAGGGGATTGGTAACTGTCACCCGACAAGGAGAATAGACCCATCTCTCAACATGGTAGGTGAAATTATTCTCCCCGTCAGAGACACAGCCACCACCCCTCAAATACAATAAGACATGGGCAACCAGGTATTTTATCGTCTCCATTTTTAACCACTTCCTTACTGGGCACTTAAACCCCCCTCCTGCCCAGACCAATTTTCAGGTTTCATCGCTGTCGCATTTTGAATGACAATTGCGCGGTCGTGCGACGTTGTACCCGAATAAAATTGATGTCCTTTTTTCCCCACAAATAGAGTTTTCTTTTGGTGGTATTTGATCACCTCTGCGGTTTTTATTTTTTGCGCTATAAACAAACAAAGAGCGACGATTTTGAAAAAAGAACAATATTTTTTACTTTTTGCTATAATAAATATCCAAAAATAAAAAATAAAAAAAACAATTATTCATCAGTTTTGGCCGATTTATATTCTTCTACATATTTTTGGTAAAAAAAAAATCGCACTCGGCGTTTATTGATTGGTTTGCGCAAAAGTTATCGCATCTACAAACTATGGGAATTGATTTATGGCGTTTTTATTATTTTTTTTTTTTTTACTGGTAATGGCGGCGATCTGCGGCGATCTGTAGAAATGTCATTGGCACTGAAGGGGGCAGTGAAGGGGTTAAATATGTTTCCTGGGTGTGTTCTAACTGTGGGGGGCGGGGTTGGCCGGGACATAACAGATCTAACTGATCCCAGTGACAGGGATCAGTAGATCTGTTTGTCCCCCTCTCACAGAACGGGGAACCGCCGTGTTTACACCGGCGGTTCCCCGTTCTACAGCTCTGTAAGGCGATCGCGGGTCAGGAGCGGACATAGAGTCCGCCTGACCCGCGGGCACGCCCACGCGCGAGTGCCGCCGCCGCTTGTGAGTGCGCGCAGGGGGCGTGTAAAGGGGCGGACGTCTATAGACGTCCTCCCGGAGATTCAGATCCGCGCTGTAGACGTCTTTCGTCTATAGCGCGGATCTCTACAGGTTAATCTATGTACATAATTGTAACTCTCTATTAATTATCACTAATGAAACAATTTAAGTCCACCTCTATGTTCAATCCCTTCGGATCCAAACTGTCGGTGAGATATATCCACTTAGTTTCTAGTTTTGAGACTTGTCTGACCTTGTTCACACCTCGCCATGATGGCTCCAATTTTTCAACACCCCAGAATTTCAGGCATAGAGGGTCTCTATTATGGACACGTCTAAAATGAAGGGAGACGCTATGCTCCTTGAACCCTTGTTTGATATTCTGAATGTGCTCCGCTATCCTCACTTTTAATTTCTGCTTAGTTCTACCTATGTAGATCAAATTACAAGGGCACATGAGGGCATATACTACATAACTGGTATTACATGTTATGAAATGGTTAATACGGAACGTCTTGTTATTGGTTGGAACTGTAAACTCTTCGAGTTTTCTTAGTGGTTCCCTTATTTCTCTACAAGCCCTACATTTTCTGCACGCATAAACCCATTACAATCCCAAAAAGTGAGCGGTTTATTGGGCGGATCTAAGATCTTTTTCACGATCTTATCACCTATACTTGGGGCCTTTCTGTAGATGAACTTCGGCACTGGTCTTAATACTTTACTCAGAGTCTTGTCCATACATAAAATATGCCAATGGGTGTGAAAAATCTTTTCAACTTCCTTGTATTGAGAGTGGAAGTTGGTGATGAAGCCAAATTGGTGGTCATCTTGGTTATTGTGTGTGACCTCTTTATCTTTCAAAAGGTCCTCCCTCGATAACACACTTATCTCCTCTATAGTTGAATCCAACTTCTGGTTTATACCCTTTTGCGACAAATCTCTGTTTAATTATTTGAGATTGTTCCAAAAATTCGGTCTCATTAGTACAATTTCTTTTTATTCGCATTAATTGGCCTTTTGGGATGTTACGTAGCCATGTTGGGTGATGGCCACTATATATGGGGAGGTAACTATTCCTGTCTGTTACTTTGAAGAACACTGATGTCTCAAATTTATTACCTCTTCTACAGATATTGAGGTCTAGGAAGTTCACCTTATCTCGACTGTAATTAGATGTTAATACAATGTTTTTGGTATTATTATTTAATTCTTTTAAGAATGATAATAGAAAATTTTCAGTACCCTCCCACACAAACAAGAGGTCATCTATGTACATGTATGTATAAACCTTCCTTGGTTTTCCAAAAATCTCCTTATCCTCCCATTCTGCCATAAAAAGATTGGCGAGGCTGGGCGCAAATTTAGCGCCCATCGCCTCACCAGTCTTCTGAGAGAAAAATTGATCCTGAAACCAGAAGTAATTATGTGCTAGACAAAAGTCTAGCACGTTTCTAAGGAATACCTTTTGCTCAAAAGGAATCTCCTCTCTTTGACTCAACGCCCAATTCAGGGCCAGGAGGGTATCCTCATGTTGTATTATTGTGTATAGTGAGGAGACGTCTGCTGTGACAAGAAACTTCTCCTCACCTTCATTGAGAACAACCTCTTGTAAAATCTGCAGCAAGTTTTTGGTGTCTTTTAAATATGCCTTAGTTTTAACTACGCTCCCTTGCAAAAACCGGTCCAGGTACTGCCCAATTCTAGCTGCCACCGAGCCTATGCTATTCACTATAGGCCTGGCGGGGGGGTTCACCTGGTCCTTATGTATTTTCGGCAAGGTGTAGATGGTTGGTATTCTACTGACACTAGCTACCAGATATTTCTTCTCTTTTTTGGTTAATACACAGGATCTATACCCTGCTTCAACTAAATTTGCTAATTCTTTGGTATACTGATTAGTGGGATCTCCGCTCAGTCTAATATACGTATCTGTATCTTTCAACATATCTGTCAGTTGTTCCATATAATATTGTTTGGTTAGGATCACCACCCCTCCCCCTTTGTCTGCTGGCCTCACAATAACTTCCTTATTGTTTTCCAATCTATTGATCTCTTTCCGAATGTACTGTGGGTTGATATTCTTAGCTGGTCTCACTCGCTCCAAATCCCTTAACACTGCGTTTTTAAAGACCTCTAGATGCTGGTTATTATTTTTTTGTGGGTTAAATACTGATTTGTTTTTTAATCCACTATTTAGACCGTTTATTGATCCTGAATTATTTCTTTGAGTGTAAGAGGCATTATTTAAAAAATATTTTTGATGTTTAACTTCCTCATATATTTATGTATATCGATATATACATTAAATTTGTTAACAGGTTGTTTCATTCCAAACTTCAAACCAAGATTTAATACTGCCCTTTCTTCTGGGGATAATTCAATACCACTCAAATTATATATACCATCTTGTGTATTTAATCTCCGTCTATCCTTCTTTTTTTGGACTTTTCTGCCTGCCTTACATCCTCTTTTCTTTCCCCTCTTAAATGTTGGGGTGCAGTGTAATCCCATCCGTAATCCGGTGCACTTTCATTGGGGGGCCTTCTTGGTATGTTTTGAGGTTGGTCGAATGGTGCCCAATATGGTGCTACTGGGGGACGTCCCTTCCTCCCAAACGACCCCCTCCAAGTCCACCCCCCCTTCTCCCTAAAAAAAGAGCTGAGGTCACCCGAGGGGTTCTCCCACGTTTGCAAGAGGTTGATATCTATTATATGTGGGTGTTTGTTGCAACTGTGGGTATTGGTATTGTGGGTTTTGATCATATTTCCCCAATCTTGGTCCCTTAAAGTGACCTCTTCCCCTTTTCCCACCCCTTACATTCCACCCATGTCGGTTCCCAAGGGGAGTACTGGGAATAGGGGAGTCCACCTGTAGAAAAGTGGTGTTACAAAGCAATTAGAGACATAATATGCAGCAGCAAAGAGATGAGGCAGATTTGAAGGGGAGAAAGATACTTGCAGTTAAATGTCCATGATTGATCAGAGATTCGTCAATGAGTCCACAGGTTCTCAGATGGAGTGAGAACTGAGCATTGTCTGGTGTATTCTCTTTTTCTCTGGAAGCAAATGGGTGGGGCCATCTACCCCTGACCACTCACATGGGTAAGGAGGGCCCGTGGGCTGTCCGGGGTGGACCGCGGAATAACAACCTTCCTTAATATGCAATTTGCAGTATAAAAATCATATCTCGGGATAGCATCACAGTGCATACTCAACATTAAGTAATTCAAGCTCAGCATGCAAAGTGTGTTAAAATAAGTCCAAACATGACAGATTTGTTACAATCCATTACCCTGGGAAGAGGGGAAACTATCAGTGGTTCCCTGGATGATCAGACTCTTCGACATTTGGATTCATTTTGTTCTGTATGAATGTCCGTATCCAAATGTGTACTTTTGATTAAGATGTCACGTTCCTATCTGGAGTTGGCATACCCATGCTCATGAGACATGGGTAAATTTCTTTTACCTTTCAATTAATTAGAGGTCTCTGAGAAGGTCACAGCTGCCTGGGTGTCTCCTTAGAGCTGAATCCTGTCGTGGCGTACGTTTCACAAAATGGTTACAAGTTTTGTGTGTCCAACACATGATATCATTACACCTCCCACTGTAGCTGTTCCGGTACAAACTGTGTTGCAGGCCATCACTGCTGCTGCTCCAGTCTCTGTGCAGGCAGCCGCCTTGAATATTACCTCTATAAGAGGTATGTCTGGTTCCACTCCACTTCCCCAGTGATTTGGGGGCAATCCAGTGCAATGCAGAGGCTTTCTCAACCAGGTTGGGATATACTTTGAAATGCTGCCCCAGGCGTTTCCCACAGACAGAAGCAAAGTAGGCTTTGTGATTTCTTTGCTTTCTGAGAGAGCCTTGGCCTGGGCAAACCCTCTATGGGAGACGCAAAAACCCACCGCCCTGAGTTACCCAGAGTTTGTGGCTTCCTTTAAAAGGGTATTTGAAATTCCCGCATGCTCCACTTCTGCTGCCAAGAGACTCATGTCCATCACAGTATGAGAACTGTTGCCGATTATGCCATTGAATTCCATACTCTGGCAGCAGAGGTTGCTTGGAACAATGAGGCCCTCGTGGCTGCTTTTTCTCATGATCTCTCAGATAACATCAAAGATGAGATAGCAGCCTGAGTCTGTAGTCTCATTGACTACAGACTCCGAGAGAGACCTTCCTTTTAAGGAGCGCTTGCGGAAGCCTCCTGTAAATTTGGCTCCGAGCTTTGCAGTCCCACCCTCACCTCCCATGCCTCCTGATACCGAGTCGGCCAGTGAAGTAGAACCCACGTGGTTGGGCTTCACACGTCTCTCTGCAGATGAGAGGGCCTTTAGGAGGAGGTAGAGATTATGCCTCTATTGTGGCCAGACAGGTCACTTTTTGAAGTATTGTCCTACCCGTCCAGGTAACGCCCACACCTTGAGGTCCTGTAGGGGACAGACTTTAGGTGGCATTGTTTCGTACCCAGTTATCCTGAAAGATAAGCCCTTGGTTCTGGTCCCCCTTTCTTGGTCTGAGTCGTCCATCAAGATACAGTCTCTAATCGACCCTGGGGCTGCCGGCCTGTTCATAGATGATGCCTTTGTGTCTAAGCACTTAATTCCGCTGCAGTTTCATGCCACGCCACTTGCCATTGAGGCTATTGATGGGAGACCTCTACAGCCTGCCCATGTAACTCACGAGACTGCTCCATTGGCCATGGTCATATAGGCTCTTCACCATGAGATAATCCAATTCCAAGTCATAACCTCATTTCCCGGTGGTTATTGGTTATACAGTGCCTTGTGAAAGTATTCGGCCCCCTTGAACTTTGTGACCTTTTGCCACATTTCAGGCTTCAAACATAAAGATATAAAACTGTAATTTTTTGTGAAGAAACAACAACAAGTGGGACACAATCATGAAGTGGAACAAAATTTATTGGATATTTCAAACTTTTTTAACAAATAAAAAACTGAAAAATTGGCGTGCAAAATTATTCAGCCCCTTTACTT
>BLSH010159714.1:267502-288920 GCA_018402905.1 Glandirana rugosa
ATTTTGTTGATTCTTCACAAAAAATTACAGTTTTATATCTTTATGTTTGAAGCCTGAAATGTGGCAAAAGGTCACAAAGTTCAAGGGGGCCGAATACTTTCGCAAGGCACTGTACTTGGTTACAGAGGCACAACCCTTCTTTTGATTGGCTTCATGCTGAGGTTCTTTCCTAGTCGCCACAATGCAGTAAGACATGTTTTCAGAAAGGCTAAGGTCTTGTGCACCTCTTCACTCTCCTCCCTGCTGGAAGAGTACTGTGAGTTTAGCGATGTCTTTGATAAAGGTCAAGCCAGTAGTTTGCCTCCACACCGGTCTTATGATTGCGCAATTGACTGTCATGGATCTGTACTAGCAATTTAGGTCCAATCTGTTTGCCTACCTCCTCTGCTGTGTGTTTCAGCCTGGGGACCGAGCCCTCACACCTGAATGATTAAGTAATCTACCAGCATGGCTTCACCCACAGGAAACAGTACTTAACTCTGTGTAGTGCAAGCCAAGCCTTGCCAGAGCAATAGAGCAATATTGTGTTTTCCTGCCATGTGCTTCAGTTTGTTTCCCTGTACCGATCCTTGGCCTGTTCTCTTGACTATTCCTGCCTACCTGATACCCTGACCTTTTGGTGTGCCTTCCTGACTTACCCTTAGCCCTGCTTGCTGCTTACTATCCACCAGAAGCCAGCCGTGAGCATGAGCTGTGAGACCCTGGGGGTCGCGACCTGGAGTCAGCTGCAAGAAAGTCCATTCTCACCATCAGAGGCTCTGGTGAATACCTGCTGGCTCTTAGACTCCGCTCCCTAGGGAATCTTATCCTCTAGCTCTCAGTGCAATCTGTGTCAGTGCTCCAGTGGCCCCACTTTCCTGAACCATTCAGAGCTCCATCCGAAGCGGTCAGCCGAAGGGTTCACTACCTTCGCGATGCGCTCCTAATATCAATGGAGTGCATCTGTCACCTGCCCTCAGGGGACCTGACAGTTTGCTCTGGCCATGGACCCAGCTGATGTGCCTCTACCTGCCGATGATCAGCTGCAAGGCATAGTCCACAGACTCGAGACCCAGGAATCTAGTCAGACCCAGGTGATGCGATTCCTCCAGGATTTGGCTTCCCGCTTTGAACAGCTTCAGGCCTTAGGACCTCTGGCTCGACAACCTCAACCGCAGCCTGCTGCTATGTTGGTTCCAATCATAGTCGCAGCCATGAATCCTTTGCACTTACCAGCTCCATCCCGTTACACTGGAGACCCCAAGGCCTGCAGGGAGTTTCAAAGCCAGTGCACCATTCACTTTGAACTCCAACCTCAAAATTTCCGGTCTGATCGGGCTAAGGTAGCCTATATTATTTCCCTCCTGTCCGGTGAGGCTTTAGCCTGGGCTGCCCCTCTGTGGGAGACAAATGATCCAGTTGTTTCTAGCTCATCTAACTTCTTGAAGCTCTTTTGGAATATCTTCGCTGAACCAGGTCGGGCCTCTTCAGCAACCAGAGTTCTTTTACGTCTCCGCCAAGAGTCCTCTTCAGTCGGACAGTATGCTGTTCAGTTTCGTATACTAACTGCTGAGCTGCGCTGGATTAAAGAGGCCTTAGTTGCAACTTTTGTACATGGCCTCTCTGACCGAGTGAAGGATGAATTGGTGGGAAGAACCAACCCTGCTAATCTGGACAATGTCATCTCCCTCTGTAACCAAATTGATATTCGCTTTCAGGAGAGGACCCTAGAAAAGAGACGCCAGCACCCCTTGGTCCTTAGTCAGCCTGAGTTCTCCTCTCTGCGACCCATGGAGCATCCTCTGCCAGCTGAGAAACCTATGCAGCTGGGCCGGACCAGGCAATTTCCAGAGGAATGTGCTAGATGCAGAACTCTGGGCCTGTGTCTCTACTGTGGGGCCAAAGGTCATTTTTGTGACACTTACTCGCTGCGTCCGGGAAACACTTGGGTCTAATACATCTGGAAGGTGGAGTATTGGACCCAGGAACATCAACTTTACATCTTCTTCTTTCGGCATTGCTTCATGTTGGTGCTTCATCTAATGCGGCCTTGGCATATCTGGATTCTGGAGCCGCCAGTAATTTTATGGACTGGGGAATTGCATCTTTTTGGAAGCTTACTCTTTCACCGCCTAATCACTCCACTAGTGGTCTCAGCGATTGATGGTACTGTTCTTCCAGGGGGTCCTATTCACTTCCAGACCCTTCCTGTTAAGATTTCGGTAGGGAAGCTCCACCAGGAGTGGATATCCTTCCTTATCCTACCAAAGGCCTCTACCCCCATTGTATTTTGTCTCCCTTGGTTACAGCTCCATTCCCCACACGTTGACTGTACTTCTGGGCAGATCCTGGCTTAGGGTTCCTCCTTTTTCTCATTCTACCTACTCAAGGTTGCCCCTAAAGAGAGACTTCCTAAGCATGGGTCTCGGCACAAGCTGCTCTGGACAGGGTCATAGCCTCTGTATCGGACAGAAAGTGCTTCTTTAACAAAATGGCATACTATGAGGAGGGTGAGCATACCGGTCGGCTCCTAGCAAAGCTTGCACATTCCCAACAATCATCCCCATCCATTGGAGCTCTGAAGCTCCCGACTGGGGGGGGGGGGATTACAGACTCTACAGATGGAGTGATGTCCACATTGGTGGACTATTATGCCAACTTATATACCTCCAAACAAAACTACTCAACTGAATCTTTGAATACCTATCCTGAGAGCATTGACTTGCCTCGCCTGTCGGATGTCTTTCGAAGACAACTAGATGCCCCCTTACTCTAGAAGGGTTGCAGAGGGCAACTGGTATGTTCCCTAACTCAAAGGCCCCATGGGATGATGGTTTGCCCATAGAAGTATATAAGCAGTATATGGAACAAGTTTTGCCCAAAATTCTGATGCTATTTAATGAGGCAAGAAAATTAGGACAACTTCCCACATCAATGACAAGGGCCAATATAGTGTTAATATTGAAACCTGACAAAGACCCCCCCCCCTTGACCCGGGATCATACAGGCCGATATCACTCATACAAAATGATTTCAAAATATTGGCTAAAGTATTGGCCCTACGCCTGAATACAGCCATTTCATCCATTATTCATGCAGACCAGGCAGGATTTATGCCCCAGAAGTCCACTGCCATCAACTTACGTAGGCAGCACTATTGTCTCATGATGCCCACAAAGCCTTTGACAGCATTGAATGGGAATATTTGTGGGCAGTTATGCAGAAGTTTGGCTTTGGGATTCACTTTATATCATGAGTCAAGATGCTATGTAGTGCTCCAGTAGCAGCTATAAGAGAGGCAAGAAAGGTGTCCCCAGACTTTCCATTATTTAGGGGCACTCGTCAGGGGTGCCCTCTGTCCCCATTCTTGTTTGCTCTGGCCATAGAGCCATTGGCAGCTGCGATTAGAGCAAACGGGAATATCCAGGGTCTTGCGTATCGGACGATCCACGAAAACGTAATGATGTACGCAGATGACACCATGCTTTTTCTAGGAGACACATCTGCATCCTTGACTGAGGCCACAAGGGTTATTCAGGAATTTGGCACATATTCAGGCCTTTTTATAAACTGGTCCAAATCATCTTTACTACCTCTAGATGAACAGAGAGACACTCTGGTTGGGAAGATGCATGAGATACCGGTTTCCTCGAAAATAAAATACCTAGGCATATGGATCACCCCTTCACCCCTAGATTATATTCCCCTTAACCTAACTCCACTTCTTAACAGATCCAGAGATAAGATTGGAGTTTGGATAAAACTAAAGCTCTCTCCGGTGGGCAGGGTCAATCTCATAAGATGATACTTATGCCCCAACTGTTATATGTGCTGCATAACACCCCAGTCATCATCCCCCTTAAAAAACTCAAAATTATTAACTACTCACTCTTTAGAACACTAATATGGGCGTCTAAATCAGCGAGAATAAAACTTGAACAGCTACAATGTCCCAAGGGTGCTGGGGGTTTTGCACTCCCCAACCCATGGGTATACTATCTGGCCTCACAGCTACAACATATAGCTAGGGCTATTAACCCACATACTGAATGTGCACTAAACCTGAGAGACTCAACCACACAACTTCTTAAACAGGCAATGGGTATGGAAGTGGCAGAGGACTTAGAGGCGCTGAGGTTTGGTAAATCGAACAGACTTTACCCTACCTACAACCTCATGCAAAAGGTTTGGAACAAAATCAGAACACTACAAAACATTATATGATTTACTAAGTTTAGTCCTATTTGGGACAATGCCCATTATCAGGAATTAATGAATTTGGGATGCGAGGCTATCTGAAAGCGACAGGGTATTACACATATGTCCCATATTTTTATGACTGGGCAATTGAGACCCTTTGTGGATCTTCAGGTCTCCTTCTCACTCCTGTCTCACATGCACTTTTATTATTTACAACTCCGCCATGCGGTGAATGCACAACGGAAGGTGGACACATGGACATTGGAGACTGCCCCCATTTTCAACTTTATACATGGGATCTCCACATATAAAGGCTTTATCTCTAATAGCTATGCAATGCTCCTAGACCTTATCCTACCAAATTCCAGTCTTAGAGCAGTGGCCCAGTGGGAGGGAGACCTAGGAGCCTTCGAGGAGGAACAATGGGAGGAGGCCCTACAGTCAGTCACGCAATGTTCCCTGAATGTAGCCCAACGTCTATCACAGCTATACATTGTGCTAAGAGTCCATTACACATCTGCCAAATTAGCGCATATGGATTTGCAATCTGATCCTATATGTACTAGATGCTGTAGAGATCACTTTGATATGATCCACATGCTATGGCAATGCCCCAAGCTCCACAGGTATTGGATATCTGTCATTAATACCATTAACCAGGCATTTCAAATACAAATCCCAGAGGATCCCAAATGTTGCCTATTAGGAATACTAGACGCTTTACAAATGGAGGATGTGCCCAGACAGGCCGTAGGGAGAACACTTTTCCAGGCTAGATTAGCAATACTAACCCACTAGAAATCTACTGAACCCCCTTAGTGAAAGAATGGTTGGCTAGAATGGGTGATGCACTCCGGTTGATGAAACTGATATACCAGCATAGGGGTACTGGTGGTAAATTTGAAAGACAAGGCTCCTTGGTTGAATGTACCGGGCTTGGCACCAGCTGATCTGACCATGGACAGACTGCTCATGTAAATTGTCCCTTGAGGAGGGGGGTGCAGAGGAAATCCCAGGGCAGTTGAATGAAGCAGATACAATATGTGCCTTTTATAATGGTCTATGCTCCAGAGTATTGGCTGGAATCCTTATTATTTAAGCTGACAAATCTTGTAGAATGTCTTTTTGTATTATTGTATGTTCACCTGGCATATATTGTTGATTCTATTATGCTTTGTGGATGCATACAGTCAGGTCCATAAATATTGGGACTTCGACACAATTGTAAGCTTTTTGGCTCTGTATACCACCACAATGGATTTGAAATGAAACGAACAAGATGTGCTTTAACTGCAGCCTTTCAGCTTTAATTTGAGGGTATTTACATCCAAATCAGGTGAACGGTGTAGGAATTACAACAGTGCCTCACACTTTTTAAGGGACCAAAAGTAATGGGACAGATTAACAATCATAAATCAAACTTTCACTTTTTAATACTTGGTTGCAAATCCTTTGCAGTCAATTACAGCCTGAAGTCTGGAACGCATAGACATCACCAGATGCTGGGTATCATCAATGGTGATGCTCTGCCAGGCCTCTACTGCAACTGTCTTCAGTTCCTGCTTGTTCTTGGGGCATTTTCCTTTCAGTTTTGTCTTCATCAAGTGAAATGCATGCTCAATCGGATTCAGGTCAGATGATTGACTTGGCCATTGCATAACATTCCACTTCTTTCCCTTAAAAAACTCTTTGGTTGCTTTCGCAGTATGCTTCGGGTCATTGTCCATCTGCACTGTGAAGCGCCGTCCAATGAGTTCTGAAACATTTGGCTGAATATCTGCAGATAATATTGCCCGAAACACTTCAGAGTTCATCCTGCTGCTTTTGTCAGCAGTTACATCATCAATAAATACAAGAGAACCAGTTCCATTGGCAGCCATACATGCCCACGCCATGACACTACCACCGCCATGCTTCACTGATGAGGTGGTATGCTTTTGATCATGAGCAGTTCCTTTCCTTCTCCATACTCTTCTCTTCCCATCACTCTGGTACAAGTTGATCTTGGTCTTCTGATGCTTTTTTAGATGTTGTTTGGCAAACTCTAATCTGGCCTTCCTGTTTTTGAGGTTCACCAATTGTTTACATCTTGTGGTGAAGTCTTCTCTTGATTGTTGACTTTGACACACATACACCTACCTCCTGGAGAGTGTTCTTGATCTGGCCAACTGTTGTGAAGGGTGTTTTCTTCACCAGGGAAAAAATTATTCGGTCATCCACCACAGTTGTTTTCCGTGGTCTTCTGGGTCTTTTGGTGTTGCTGAGCTCACCGGTGCGTTCTTTCTTTTTAAGAATGTTCCAAACAGTTGATTTGGCCACACCTAATGTTTTGCTATCTCTCTGATGGATTTGTTTTGTTTTTTCAGCCTAATGATGGCTTGCTTCACTGATAGTGTCAGCTCTTTGGATCTCATATTGAGAGTTGACAGCAACAGCTTCCAAATGCAAATAGCACACTTGAAATGAACTCTGGACCTTTCATCTGCTCCTTGTAAATGAGATAATGAGGGAATAACACACACCTGGCCATGGAACAGCTGAGCAGCCAGTTGTCCCATTACTTTTGGTCCCTTAAAAAGTGTGAGGCACATATACAAACTGTTCTAATTCCTACACCGTTCACCTAATTTGGATGTAAATACCCTCAAATTAAAGCTGAAAGTCTGCAGTTAAAGCAAATCTTGTTTGTTTCATTTCAAATCCATTGTGGTGGTGTATAGAGCCAAAAAGATTAGAATTGTGTTGATGTCCCAATATTTATGGACCTGACTGTTGCCACCACTTCAGCATCTTCTGCTCTTCCCGCTGCATATAGCGATTTCTGAGATGTGTTCTGCAAGATATCAGCTGAAGTGCTTCCTCCTCACAGGTCCTTTGACTGTACCATTGATCTTTGTTCCCAGAGCAACTCTGTCCAGGGGTCGTACCTACCCCCTGTCTATCTGAGAGACCCAGGCCATGACAGAGTATGTTGCTGAAAACCTAGAGAAAAGGTTCATCCAGAAATCCTCATCGCCTGTGGGAGCAGGAATCTTTTTTGTTGCACCTTGCATTGATTATCGAGGCTTAAACGCGGTGACAATCAAGAACCGATACCCCTTACCCTTAATATCTGAACTATTCGACAGATTGAAAGGTGCCTCCATTCTTACTAAGTTGGATCTCAGGGGTGCATACAATCTGATACGGATACGGGAGGGTGACAAATGGAAAACCACGTTTAACACTAGAGATGGGCATTACGAATACTTGGTTATGCCCTTTGCGCGTAACGCCCCAGCTGTGTTTCAAAACTTCATCAACTAAATCTTCAGGGATCTGCTTTATCAATTTGTTGTCATCTATCTGGACGACATTCCCATATTTCCGGAAAATCGGCTTGTTCTCAGAAACCATATCTGGGTTGTCCTTCAGAGAGAAAATAATCTGTATGCCAAGCTGGAGAAATGTTCTTTTGAGTGTTCTGAGGTCCTGTTTCTGGAATGCTTTGTCTCCAGTTTGGGGCTTCGTATGGATCCTGGAAAGGTCTCGGCAGTTCATTAAGAATTACTCTTCAATTGTTGTGCCTATTATTGCCTTGACCAAGAACGTTGCGAATGCCAAGGAGTGGCCTCCTGAAGCTGTCTCTGCTTTCCATGACTTGAAACAGGCCTTTGTTTCTGGACCTCTCTTGAGGAGACCTAATTCTGGGGATCTATTTTTTGTTGAAGTGGACGCTTCTTCGACTGTGGTGGGAGCAGTCCCTTTTCAGTCCTTTGAGGAGAAACGTCAACGATATGCTTTTTTCTCCAAAAAAATTTCTCAGGCAGAGAAAAATTACGCCATTAGCGATCAGAAATTTTTTGCAATTAAATTGATGTTCGAAGAGTAGCGTCCTCTCTTGGAAGGTTCCCCTCACTCCATAACAATCTTCACTGACCATAAAAATCTGCAGTACTTGCAGAATGCCAATTGATTGAATCCCAGACAGGCCTGGTGGAGCCTTTTCTTCTTCCGTTTTAATTTCACTATTACGTACAAACCTGGTTCCTGCAACAGTGGGGCTGATGCATTCTACGTCATTTGACACACTGGATGAGGAACCCACCTCTGAACCTGAGCCGATCATTCTGACCTCATGCATTCTTGCCCATTCTACCACTCTGGAGTCAAAAATTCTTCCTGGCAAGACCTTCGTCCCCTTTGAACTAAGATCCTTAGTTGGGGACATGATTCCAGGATGGCAGGCCATGCTGGGTTGCTCCGATCCTTTCTGCTCATCATTCGCCACTACTGGTGGCCCATTCTCTGTTCGGATGTCAGAGGCTACATTAAAGCTTATCATGTCTGTGCCCAGTCTAAGTCTTCCACACAAGCTCCTGCTGGTTTTCTCATGCCCTTGCCCATTCCTATGGAGCCCTGGTCTCAAATTGCCATGGACTTTATCACTGACCTTCCACTGACTGAGAATAATACAGTAATTCGGGTGGTAATCGATCTGTGCTCCAAGATGGCTCGTTTTGTTCCTCTTCCTAGTCTCCCTTCTGCTCCTTCTTTGGTCCCCATTTTTGTTTAAGAAATCTTTTGCCTCCATGGGGTCCACATTTCTGACAGGGGTGTCCAATTTACATCTCGCTTTTGGAGAGCCTTTTGCAAATCCCTCAATATTGCCTTGGATTTCTCTTCTTCTTACCACACTCAATCCAATGGACAGACTGAGAGGGTTAATCAGGAGTTAGAGGTCTTTCTCTGCACCTTAGTCTCTGCTCATCATGATGACTGGTCCTCTCTACTCCCGTTCAGTAATCATTCAATTCCATTTGGGGTGATCTTGTTTCCCTCTGGGCAGCTGCCGATAAATTAAAAAATTTTGCAGACTGCCACAGGCATAAGCCACCTTCTCTACAACCTGGAGACAAAGTCTGGCTTTCTACCAGGAACATCAAGCTCTGGGTTCCTTTTCTGAAATTTGCCCCTAGATTCATTGGCCCATACACTATAACTTGTAAGCTAAATCCCATTTGATTTAAACATCAGATCCTTAAAAGTCGCAGGATCTCTAACTCCTTTCATGTTTCTCTTCTGAAGCCTCTGGTCCTCAATAAATTCTCTCATCCTCTCCCTACCTTGGTTCCAGTCTCTGAGGATAATCAGGAGTACGAGGGTAATCACGTTCTGGATTCCCGGCTATGTAAAGGCATTCTTCAGTACCTCGTGCATTGGAAAGGTTTTGGTCCTGAGGAGAGGTCTTGGATCCCTGCATCTGATGTCTCCACACCTTGTCTTTTGAGGATGTTTTATGAAGTTCCCCTCCAAGCCTGGGCCCAAGCGAGGGAGGGGGTGGCCTTGTAAGGGGAGGGGGGTACTGTCATGGATCTGCACTAACAATTCAGGTCCTGTCTGCTTGCTTTCCTCCCTGCTCTGTGTTTCAGCTTAGGGACCGAGCCCTCACACCTGAATGATTAATCTCCTACCAGCATGGCTCCGCCTACAGGAAAGAGTACTTAACTCCATGTAGTGCAAGCCAAGCCTTGCCAGAGTATTAGTGTGTCTAGGCTCCCTGTGTGTGTGTGTTCCTGCCGGGTGCTTCAGTTTGTTTCCGTGTACCGATACTTGGCCTGTTTTCTTGACTATTCCTGCCTGCCTGCCAAAGGCCCTGACCTTTGGCGGGCCTTCCTGACTTATACTGAGCCCTGCCTGCTGCTTCCTATCCACCTGAAGCCAGCCGTGAGCGTGAGCTTAGAGACCCTGGGGGCTGCAACCTGGAGTCAGCTGCAGCAAAGTCCATCCTCTTCATCAGAGGCTCTAGTGAATACCTGCTGGCTCTTCGCTTCCGCGTCCTGAGGAATCTTATGCTCTAGCTCTCACGGCAATCTGTGTCAGTGCTCCAGTGGCCCCGCTTTCCTGAACCATCCAGAGCTCCATCCGAAGTGGGCAGCCGAAGGGTTCACTACCTTTGCGGTGCACACCTAATATCAACGGAGTGCATCTGCCACCTGGCCTCAGGTGACCTGACATTGACCTTTAACCTGGTGCCATACCCCCTCATGGCCGGGTTTACCCTTTGTCTGTCTTGGAGGATAAAGCCATGGAGGAGTATGTTGCCGACGCATTTTCTCGAGGATTCATCCGCAAATCCTAGTCTCCTGCTGGTGCTGGTTTCTTCTTTGTGAAAGAAGAGTGGTGAACTGAGATCTTATATCGATTATAGGGGTGAAGCGGTACCCCCGTAAGGGCTGCTAAGTATTGTAGTTCAACTGTCACCCTGCCCAGCCAGTCACACAGATTCACACATCCAGAGTCAGATATAGCAGGCTGGAACTTGTGTTTTTGTCATTTTTATTAGGCGATAGAACTTGGATGGGGATGGGAATTATGAGACGTGCTGGTGGAGCCCTCCTGAAAGACTTGCCTGGCAACACCACTCTGTTGTCCTCTCCTGCTTCATGTCAGGACTCCCCTTGGGTTTGTAGGAGGGATCCCTTCCTCTCCCGAGCCTCCAGACCCAAGGTCACCTCTTCCAGACTGGGGAGCTCCCTCCAGGGTCCCGATAACTAGTGCTCCATCTTTCAGTTCTTTCACCCGGCAACTCCTCCCCAGCTGGGCTGTACAGTAGACCCGACCCATGGGTTTACATCCACTTCAATGTTTTTTTGGCTTTGCCAATTATTATCGGAAGTTTATTTGTAACTTCTCGTCTCTGGTCAAACCCCTGACTGATATGACCAGAGAGGACAGTTGTAATGAAACCACAGTAACCATTCTGTCATGAAACCACAGGAAACATTCATGTCTTATCTGTTGCCTACCTTGCTGCACATGTCCAGTTAAAGGCTGGGCCTCCCTCACTCCCTCACCTGTGTGCTTTTGTAGGCCCTCCTCAGCTGGGCTCCATCCCAGGACCTAATTGGGAACAGGATATAATACCTGGCAGTGCAAGCTTGCATTGCTGATCAACGTTTGTCCGTGTTTGGCTTCCTGTGCAGTTGTTCCTATTGTTTTCTCTGAGTCTTATTCAGTGTACCGATCTTTGGCTTGTCTGACTATCCCTGCCTGCTTGATACCCCAATCTTCTGCTTGTTCTCTTTTTCTCCTGCTTGTTCTCTTTTTCTCCTGTCTGCTTGTGGCACTGACCTTTTTGCTATTACCTCTAACTTTTCTTTACTGTTCCTGCACTGCTGCTTCCTCTCTTCCATCTGTAGCCAGCCGAGCGTGAGCTAGGGGACCTCGGGGGCCGCGGCCTGGATCCAGTTGCAGCCAAATCCATCCTCACCACTAGAGGCTCTGGTGAACACCCACTGGCTCTTAGATTCCACGCCCTGGGGAAACCGATGCACTAGCTTCCTGTGTTTCAGTGTCTGTGCTTTCCGTATCAGCCGGAACTCATTAGCAGCAGTCAGCTACATGCGATTCGCACTCCAGTGGTGCGCACCTGTCATCTGATTTCAGGTGTCATGACAATGGTAACCCACAGAATTGGTCTCCGCATTCCATTAAAGCCTTTCAATTTTTCAAGGCTGCCTTTGTTTCAGCTCCTGTGTTGGCACATCCTGATCCCACGTTACCCTTTATCCTTGAGGTTGATGCATCTGAGACTGGAGTTGTTGCCCTTCTGTCTCAACGTCCTACCTCTGAGAGCGCTATGCATCCTTGTGGTTACTTTTCCAAGAAATTGTCTCCTGCAAAATGCAATTGCGAGATTGGGGACAGAGAGTTGTTAGCAATCATTTTAGCTCTTAAAGAATGGAGGCAACTCCTTGAGGGCACCACTGTGCCGGTTCTCATTTTGACTGACTATAAGAATCTCACATTTTTGTCTGAGGCTAAACGCCTTTCTCCCAGAAGGGCGCAATGGGCTCTTTTTTTTTTTTTCAAGCTTCAATTACATAGTCTCATTCTTAACCGGTACTAAGAATGTAAGGGCTGATGCATTGTCACAATAGTTTTCCTCTGCTTCCAAGATGGAGTCAGTTCCTGTTCCTGTGATACCTCCCGATTCTATTCTGGCTACGGTTCATACCAGTCTTACTTTACCTTTGGGTGACAGAATTCTAGCCGTTCAGATCCATTCTCCTCCTGAGAAACCTTGTGACCGCTGTTTTGTCCCTGAGAGGTTCCGCATTGCTGTGCTCCAGACTTACCATTCTCCCAAGGCTGCTGGCCACCCAGGGAAGAATCAACTCATTTGGGCTATTTGCCAACAATTCTGGTGGCCTAGTCTCCACGCTGATGTAGCCATTTTTGTAGCTGCTTGTTCCGTGTGTGCGCAGAGTAAGACGCCACGACACCTTCCAGTGGGCCTCCTACAACCCATACCCAATGGAGAGAGGTCTTGGACCCACCTGTCTATGGATTTTATTGTGGAGTTACCCAACTCCCAGGGCAACACAATTATCCTTATGGTGGTTGACCGGTTCTTAAAAATGCCACATTGTATTCCACTTAATAAGTTGCTCACGTCCAAAGAACTGGCATCCATTTTTGCTTGGGAGATCTTTCGCTTACCTGGGCTACCCAAAATTATCATCTCGGACAACGGTAACCAGTTTGTGTCCACAGTTGGGAATTCAGCTTTCCTTCTCTTCTGCGTATCACCCACAGTTCAATGGGATAGCAGAACGAGCCAACCAGTCCTTGGAACAGTTTCTACATTGCTATAATTCTGATAACCATAACAACTGGTCAGACATCTTACCTTGGCTGGAGTGTGCTCACAATAGTGCCGTTAATACCGCTTCCCGATTGTCTCCATTTATGGCAAATTATGGTTTCCAACCATCCATGTTGTCTGACTCATTTGTTCCTTAGAGAATTCCTGCATTAGAGGAGCATCTCCGTGGTCTTGGTTCCACTTGGGTACAGGTCCAAGAGTCCTTGCGACGTGCCACTGATAGGTACAGACTCCATGCTGACCGCAGACGCCTACCTGCGCTTTCCTACCAAGTTGGGGAGAGGGTCTGGCTGTCATCTCAAAACCTCCGACTCCATGTTCCCTCACTGAAACTGGCACCAGGGTTTATTGGGCCTTTTCGTAAGATCAACCCAGTGGCTTACACTTTGGACCTTCCTTCTGATATGCATGTTTCAAATGTATTCCATGTCTCCTTATTAAAATCTTTGGTGTGCAAAGACCCATGACATCATTTGGTGTGCCCATGACATCATGCAGGAAGTTTACTATTTGCTATCAATATACCTGGATGGCTGGGCAAGCCCATATGAGGTGAAAAAAGGAGCTGTCATCAGCAGCGCATCTCAGGCACCGTAGGTCCTGTTCCGGTCTGTATCTGGCTATGCGGGCTGGGGTGAGATAAGTTCTTTGCACAATATAAATTTGCGTAAAGTCTGTCAGATAACTTAGGGCACACCAGCTTGCAGGAGGCCAACACGTCCGACCACTCCTCATCCTCCAACTCACCCACATCCGCCTCCCATCCCGACTTGAGTCCATAGGCGGGCTCTGAGGCAGAGGGGGTAAGGAGAGCCGCATAGCAGATAGAAATCAGGCCCCCAGGGTCCCCTCCGCCCAGGACGCCCACAAGATTCACAGGGGCCAAGTCCAGGGGGGTAGCATTGAACTGGCACTGTAGTGCATGGCGGAGCTGGAGGAAGCAGAAGAACATAAGGTTGGGCAGATTATGAACCGTTTTTAATTCCTGGAAGGATTTAACCCCAGTGCCATCCATCACTTGGTGCAGGTAGAACACTCATCGCTCAACCCACCGGTCAATATTTGGTAACGCGAGGAGCTCTGGGAGGTTGCTGTTACCCCATAAAGATGAGTGGGCATTTATAGGGGGGATCCCCAGGCGCCTAACAGTCTAGCCCCAAATTCTGCAGTGGTGGGAGAGCCTGCTACCCTGATTCCCAGACCCAAGCAAGGCACCCGTACCACTCAATAAGATCTGGAAAGGGTGTGTCACTGTGCCAGAGAACCGTGGGCAGGCCAGGACAAGGTATCTGTATTTATCCTCCTTGTCAAAATAAAAAAAGTGAGAGAATTGGGCCGCTAGGTAATAAAGATGTAGATCCAGCAGTGCCAGTCCCCCCAGGTCAGTCGGTCTCTGCAGGGTCCGCCACGAGAGCTTGTGTCTAGAGGTGCCCCAGATAAAGGAGTTAAGGATGGAGTCCATGGCTTTGAAAACCCTAAGGGGCAGGTAGGTTGGGGAGTGCCAAAAGATATATAAAAGTTTTGGCAGTAAGATCATCTTCACTAAATTCACACGCCCCGTGACTCCAAGGGGAAGTCGCGCCCATACCTGCGTTTTGGCCTTGAGTAAGGCATATAAAGGTTCCACATTTAACCTGGTGTAATCTGCTATAGATCTAGTGACTTGTATCCCCAGGTATTTGATCTGACTAGCTCTCTGCAGTGGGAGTTTGGCCTCGTCATGCGATGGGACAGACATGTCTAGGGGGAGAATTTGGGATTTGTCCCAATTTATCTGGAGTCCTGAAAATCCTCTGAAGCATTCAATAAGGTTCAAAGCTGCGGTGAGGGAAGGGCCCGCATCATCCAGGTACAGCAACATATCATCCACATAGAGGCTGAGGGTTTCCGTCAATTGGCCAGAGCCGAGGCCCCTAATTTCTGGGTGTGTTCTGATGGCAATTGCCAAGGGTTCCACCGCTAACGCATAAAGCAGTGGGGACAGTGGGCAGCCCTGACGTGTGCCCCTGTATAACGAAAAGGGGTCAGATGTCTTCCCGTTGATCAAGACCCTGGCCACTGGCGCCTGATATAGGAGCTGAATCCAATTTATAAAATTCAGCCCAAATCCGTACCTACGGAGGCACTCCCATAGGTATGTCTATTTGACCGAGTCGAATGCTTTGGCAGCATCTAGACTCACCACCACCCTAGTGCCCACTGAGGCATGGGTAGCTTGTAAATTTAGAAAAAGGCGCCGTAAATTGAAAGCAGTGTTCTTGTGGGGCATGAATCCCACCTGGTCGGGGTGGATTAGGGAAAGGATCACTTTATTTAATCTAAGGGCAAGGACCTTGGCCAGGATCTAATTGAAGGAGGGAAATTGGTCTGTAAGATTCGGGCAGGGAGGGATCTTTGCCGGGTTTAGGTATCAATATAATTAACGCTTCTTTCACGGAGTCTGGAATGATAGCGGAGTCGAACATATATTGAAATTGTTTTTGAAGTTGTGGGACAATTATCTCTCTAAATTGGGTATAGAATTCTAGGGGGAGTCCATCAGTGCCAGGGGCTTTGCCCATAGCTAAGTTAGCTATGGCTTCGTCGATGTCATCCGTCATGATGGGAGCCTCTATTTGTGCTATTTGGGACTGGGACAGTTCAGGGAAGTCCACGTGTCTTAGAAAGTCGGTCAGATCATCTTGGGTATGTCGAGTGTGGGAGGTATATAGGGTCGAGAAGAATGTGTAGAATTCAGCAGCTACCCAGTCCAGATCGGATATAGTGTTCCCCTCAGCGTCTCGAAGGGACGCCACTACTGGGGGCGTGTGGTCCAAGTGGGCCAGATAAGCTAGTAGTCTACCCACACGTTCCCCGTGCTCGAAGTTTCGATGCATGGAAAAGAATATGTTCTGTTTAGCTTTATCTAACAGAAGGTGGTTGACCATTCGGGCCTGTGTTTTGAGAAGCTGCGCATTGTGGGGAGAGGGGTCCATCTGGAAAATCTGTTCTAGGGTCCTCAAATGAGCCTCAGCCTGAGTTAAGGCTAGTTTGGACGATCTCTTGTACCTGGAGATGCCGGTAGATCGCACGTCCCTGGCGTGTAGTTTAAAGGATTCCCACACCGCAGACATAGTTGCAGTGCCCGTGTTGGCACTGAAAAAGAAAGCCCATTCCCGCTGCAGGGAGTCTATGTCGGGTAAGATAGATAACCAAAAGGGGTTCAGTTTCCACATTCGGGTCGGGGGGGAGATTGTAAATCTATAGTCACCCAGTATGGGGAATGGTCAGATAACACCCGAGTCCCGAAACCCGCATCCCGTAAATGTAACGCAAGGGATGAGGAGCGGAGAATAAGATCTATTCACGACATGGTGGAGTGGGACTGTGAGTAGCAGTAGTAATTGCGGGTGGTGGGATATTTATGCCTCCAGGAGTCTATCAGATTGAGTTGCCGCATCATACGGCCAAATCTGGTCAAGGTAGGAGGGCTCACAGTATCCGAATCCCGTCCCAGTTTGTCAAGTGAGGGGTCAATCACCATGTTGAAGTCTCCCAGCCATATGTCTGGGACAGTGGGGTATCGTGCCATGAAGGCCACTCCATCTTGTAATACCGCGAATTGAAACGGGGGAGGGACATAGAATGTAAGTATAAGAATTTCATAACCATTGAGCATTGCATGTAGAAACACAAATCTGCCCTGGGGGTCTGTTTGCAGATTCAGTAACTGAAATCGAGCGTGCCTGGCTACCAGAATCACCACACCCCAAGAATGAGGGGTATGGGGGGCCTGGTAAACCCACCCCAGCCAGGGTTTCTTAAGGGCAAGTTGAAGAGAACCAGTGAGATGCGTCTCTAATAACACCATAACTTCTGCTTTCATAGCTTTAATATGGGCGAGAACTGCCAGGCGTTTAGACCTGGCCCACAACCCCCGAACATTCCAAACAATCAATTTAGTGGGAGCCATTGTGTATAGCATAGGTAGATATCATGAGGAGCATTGGCCTGTCCCAGCAATAGTAGGGTATAGTTCGGCCAGTAGGCAGCTCATGCCCAAGCAGCAGGTGCCCAAAATGTACAATGGTGCAATGGTATCAGTGTTACTGTAAATTCTGTTGCACAAGCCATGAGTAAGTAAATCGGATGACACAATCTCAAGCTAGCCAAATTCAACCTGGATAGAATAGTACAAAGCGATAAAAACATACAAAAACAGAGAAAAAGAAAAAAACAACATAACCAGAACCTTAATGCAGTGTACATGGTTAACCTAGATTCATAACATACACTGGAGCAGCGACTGTCACTAGGGTGCAGAAGGCAGAGATGCAACCCCAGAGCAGCGGCCGACCAGGGAAACTTATCTTTTACAACTACCTCCACTCTAGCGAGCAGGGATAGTGCTTGAAGTGTCAAACGAATTAAAGAGACGACTGTTCTCTGGAAAACTAGTTTTGGAGCAGAGGGCGCATCCAGCACACAGTTCAGTGTCACTGTAAAAGGCCCAGCAAAAAAAGAAAAAAACTAGGGTCCTTAACAGTTCACGTGTATCGCTCCGGATAGCACCCGCACTTGAAACAGGGATGTATGTGGGAAACATTCTGTGGGGATTAGGTCCTAGCAGGAGTATGCAGATGCACAGTGGCAATGGTAGTGGAAAAGGTGGGGAAAAAAAAGGGGGGTGTCCCCAGTGGAGGAGTCTTTCAGCAAAAGTGAGAGAGAAAAGATGGGGGGGACATACAAAAAAAGGGGGGAGGGGGGGAGAGAGAGGGGGGGCACAGTCAAAGAGTGGCATCTAACTCACGGCAAGGCGCAGCCAGAGTGGCTGGGGCACATGGAGGTTACCCGGAGCAGCAGTGGAGATTTCAGCAAGTGTCGTCCGTGCAGGTTCAGGAGGGAAGGTGTCAGCGAGTAGCAGCCTCAGCAGGGTTCTCAGGAGGCAGCATCACGTCTCTCGAACCAGGACATCACCACCTCAGGGCCTTCGAAAAAATGCACTCTGTCGTCTCCTACCACCCGCAGCCTGGCGGTGTACAGCATACCCAGATTTCTCAGCAGCACCTTATCACACTGCTGTAAGTCCTGAACTCATAAATCAAACTTCCTTGTGTTTCCTTGGCCTCAGGCATCTGCATCTGAAGCTCCTCCTCCAGAAATCCACATAATCTTTCTATGGGCTGTCACAAATGTCTGATTCAGCGATGAGCCAAATGCTGTCAACTGGCAACCAGGCTCTGATGCAATAACTTTTATTATATGATAAAAATGCACTCACAAGAAAAAAATGAATCAGAGCTTATCAATCACATCTCCCCACCACTGTACTGTGCACCAAAATCCTCTCACCGCCCTTGTTAGGAGCTCCAGCTGATAGTGTGGATATGCCAGTAGTCCTGGGTCCAATGCAGCCGCCGCTATGCTTGATCTCATGTACACTAACAGTTTACATGAACAGAAAAACGTGCTTGGGGGTCACGTGATGTGAGCAGCTGGCTGCTGATGGAGTGTGTAAGCGGTTGCTATGAGAACATGTTTCAGAGGGCATAACCTTCTTTATCAAGGGACTTCATTAAAGAGGCTATGCCCTCTGAAACATGTTTACACCCTCCGAAACATGTGTATACATGGCATCATTCTCTGTGCTGCTGTAAGCAAGATTCCTAAGAGGAGCCAGTGTTGTGAGGATATCCACACCACCAAGTCTATGTTCACCGTAAGTGTGATCGCGGATGTTCTGGACTTCAGATAACTCAATAGATGCAGCAGATTCTTAATGAGTTGGCTTTCAAAGTCTCTTCCCTGATCAGAACAGATTCTTTGAGGCAGTCCGTACTGAACAAAGAACTTCTCCACCAGGATAAACCTGTTGTCCCAGTCTTTCATTATTTACCCAAATTACACAAAACTCCCATTTTGGGGCGACCTATTGTTGCCGGTATGGGTTCTTTACTTGAAAGACTGGGACAATGGGTGGATCAACACCTACAGCCACTTGTTGTTAGGTTACCGGGGTACATTAAAGATACTAGTACTGTCTTACATAATATCCAACATGTCAAGTGGATGGAGGACCATAGTTGGATTACCATGGACGTTCAGTCTTTGTATTCCTGCATTCCCCATGACTTGGCATTGGAGGCACTCAGGTTTCACTTGGCAAATTACAGTAATTACAGTATGGAACTGAGGGAATTTCTTATTCTCAGCACGGAATTTTTACTCAAACATAACTTTTTCATGTTTGATAACGTTTATTATTTACAATGCACTGGTGCCTCGATGGGAGCCAGGTTCTCCCCCTCCCTAGCCAATCTTTACATGGGCTGGTGGGAGGAGAGAACCCTGTTCTCACCTGACAATCCCTACATTCATAGGATCGTTTGGTTTGGTCGTTATATAGACGACCTGCTGCTGATATGGAAGGGTCCACAGACTGACATAGTGGAATTTGCCAATTTTGTTAATGACAACTCTCTCAACCTCATTTTCAGTTATGAGACCCACAAATGTAATATCAATTTTTTGGACATCACATTGTTGGGGGATACTCATTCCAACACGGTTTCCACCCGCACGTATCGTAAGACTTGTGCGGGTAATTCACTCCTATTGGCCAGCAGTTGCCATCCTTCCCACACGATCAAATCGGTACCTGTGGGGGAATTTGTCAGGACTAGACGCAATTGTTCCAGCGCAGAGTTTTTTCAACAGGAAGCTGGGGTGGTTGCTTCTAGATTAAGAGCACGAGGCTATGGTGACAAATATATTGAGAGGGCTAATAATATAGCCATTAAGAAAGATAGGAACACCCTCATTGACAATCCCTGCAAAAACAGGACTAAAAAGACCAAAGATAGTTCTATTACTTTTGTTACCACATATTCCCATGAGTACAATAAGGTTATTAACATCATCCGTAAGCATCTTCCCGTTCTATCAACTGATAGGGATCTTGATGTTATTATTAAGAGAGACTGCAGGTTTACCAGTAGACGTGCCGCCACTCTGGGTGGTCTTCTCTCCCCCAGCCTTTTTTCATCCACTTCTTCTAACAAGACTTGGTTACACACAACAGGTTCTTATGCCTGAGGCTTAAACACTTGCAGGTTTTGCCACAGGCATCTTAAGAAACCTAGTTTGGTTTACTCCTGTTCTACAAATAGAGCATTCCATATACGGGATTATATTAATTGTGGCTCACAACAGGTTGTTTATGCCATAGAATGCACTATCTGTAAGTTACAATACGTTGGATGCACTACAAGACCCTTGAGGACACGCATTAGTGAACATTATCATGGCTCTTCACATGAGTCTGATAAGGGTCTTTCTAATGTGTCCAAACATTTTAAATATGTTCATTTGGGGAATCTGTCTTCCTTTGTATTTTATGGGCTGGAGAGGATAAAGAGACCACCTCGTGGTGGGGACACTCATCACAAATTGTTGGAACGTGAGGTATGGTGGATATATAACCTTTGCACCAGGATTCCCCAAGGCATGAACCTTCGATACGATGTTGATCTTTTTCTTCGCTAACCTGCAACATCAGTGCAATTTTTGTGCCATCCCATATTTTTTTTTTTTTTACGCCCCTTTTTTTCTTACGCCCTTTTTTTTTTTTCTTTGTGTCTGTGTATGGCCATTTTGATCTTTGGGAATTTGTATTAAAGGATTTCACCTGCTTTGACATTCCACCCCCAATTTCAATTAACCAATCCTTTCTTTGCATTAGTGGGAGACTCCTCCCCATTTTCCCTTTCTTTTTGTATATATGTGTGTTATATGCCATTTGTAAACATGCTGTGAACAAGGCTACAAGCCGAAACGCATCTGCGTGTACTGTATTTTTATGGGCATGGAATAAATGCATTGGATATCGTACTTCAGTGTGCCAGTTCTTTTTGCTGTATATAATTTGGACTATCGGATGAGGAGGAACATCCTGAACCTGAGCACCTGACACAGGTGTGCATACTTTTATAATGAACTGAATTTTTTTGTGCTCTTGGTCCTGAGCGGTGCACCTTTGTGGTTTGCATCATTCTGCTATAGGCTGGGCGGGATGTGGTTAATATAGGTTTTGATTTTATATTTTGCTTTTATTTAATTATGTTCACCTGTGAAGTAGAAATCAATGCATTAGAATGGGTTACTAATAGAGTTGAGCGAGCCCGGACTGTAAAGTTCGGGTCCGTACCGAACTTTGGGGTGTCCGGGACCCGGACCCGGACTTTTCAAAAAAAGTCCGGGTTCGGGTCCGGGGTTCTGGTAATTTTAATGAAAAATCTTAAAAATGCTGTAAAAAAGTCCAGGAAGGTCCTGGAGGTCTGCAAAAGGAAGGAAAATGTGGGTAAGGGTGGGACAAGTGCCCTACAAAGAAATGGGGACAGGGAAATAACTTTAAATATTTTTAAAAAAATAAAAACCTAAAAAAGCAAAAATGGAGGTGAATGGGGATCATCTTAAAACTGGGTCTGAAAAGTATTAATTAACATTAGAGGCCATAGAACTGTTCTAAAATCATCTTCAAACTGTGTCAAAAAAGTATAAATAAGCCGGGAGTACCCATATCACTGTTCTGCAAAATGTGTGTGTCACTTT
>BLSH010159714.1:289623-301331 GCA_018402905.1 Glandirana rugosa
CTACCGTGTTTTTACGTGACTACAACGACCAATCGCTACAAACGTTTACCGTATATTGTGTGTATATATGTGTATATATGTGTGTTATATGCCATTTGCAAACATCGCTAACCAGCAACATCAGTGCATTTTTGTGCCATCCCATTATCTATTTATTTAATTTTTTTTTTATTCCCTCTTTTTGTGTCTATGGATGACCACTTTGATCTTTGGGAATTTGTATTAAAGGATTTCACCTGCTTTGACATTCCACCCCAAATTTCAATTAACCAATCCTTTCTTTGCATTAGTGGGAGACCCCTCCCCATTTTCCCTTTCTTTTTGTATATATGTGTGTTATATGCCATTTGTAAACATGCTGTGAACAAGGCTACAAGCCGAAACGCGTCTGCGTGTGCTGTATTTTTATGGGCATGGAATAAACTCATTAGATATCGTACTTCAGTGTGCCGGTTCTTTTTGCTGTATATAACTTCTCCACCAAGACTTTGACTACTGTAGATGCATAATGGGTAAAATGATCTTTCACCACCAGGACATTTACCTGTCTGCAAGAATTGGGTTCTAGGCTTAAAAGGTCAATGTACACCAACTCCATAGGCCTTTGGCTTTGGAGACGGCCCATTGGGGCAGGTTTAGAGCGCACAGTCTTGTATGCAGCTTAAGCTGTAGTGGTAGTAGTTTTCAACTTCAGCCCGCATACAAGGCCAGTGCAATTGGTCTCTTACTAATTTGAAACACCTGTGACCAAAACCCTCAGCCCCTGTCACTCCTTTGCCATGATGCTCAAGTGCGGTCAACCATCTATGTCCTGTGGCAAACAACTGTAGTTAGAATTGTGTCGATGTCCCAATATTTATGGACCTGACTGTATGTGAGCAAATTATTGTTGCTTTTGACCACAAAATCTGCACTATACAAGTAGTCTTTCAATTAATTCACCACTGCCCACTTCAAAGCCTGGAACTCAAACTTGTGTGTGATAGTTTTTCTCAACAGGGGTAAGACTCTGACTCACATAGGCAACAGGTCGCAGGTGTCCACCTAGCCCAGCATGGCTGCCATTAACATGTAATTTATAAGGTCTGTTACATGGTCTGGATCAGGCTTGGAGGTCAGTGGCTGTAGCAGTAGAGAGGTTCATGAGTAATAAGCTGGAAATAGACATGCAGATGCCTGTGGCACACGCTCACCTGAGATGCAAGGTCCAAGCACAGGCAGTCATCCCCAGAGCTCCTGATGGTGGGAATGGGTTTTACTGCATGTTAAAGCCAGGTCGCGACCCTATGGATTTCCCAGTGGGGAAAACGGATACAGCAGATAAGGAATGAGCAGAAGCATAGTCAATGAACAATCCAAAGATCAGCAACGAGTAGTAGCTGGATGGATCAGACAAAAACATAGTCGATGAAAAACCCAAAGGTCAAAAACAAACGGTAGCAAAGATAAGGACAGCAGTGGGTATGCACAGAACAAGATACTGGCTGGCTTAAATCAGGAAGTTCATGGGAGGAGCAAAGAGTCCAGGGTTCAACAGAAACAAGAGAGCTGTTCAGCATCTCAGGTGGTACACCAAGAATAGCTACAGATGGTCCCAAGTTCAGATCCAGACCCTGACAGTTTACTTGGATCAGCATCGGCCAGAATACGGGCATTTGTTAAACTCCTCTTTAACTGATGAAAGGCCTGCTCGCACTGATCAGTCCACTGATATTAAATTGACTCTCAAGGCTCCCTGGGCCATCTAGTTTGGCTGGTCTCGGTAATTCCATTTTTACTAAAAAATTACCTCAATTTAGTTAGGTTGCTTGGTCTCGGCCATAAGGTAACCACTTCTAGCTTCTTAGAGTCTGTGACCATTCACTCAGCAGAGACAATCTCAGAAAAGTGACAGAAGGTTGATAGAACTGACACTTCCCCACAGACATCAACTTATTGGTATGAAATCTCTTCAAGACCAGTGTTGGGCCTGAGAATGAGTGTTTGCCTGTTCAGTGAACACCCAAATTGTCGGGCCGTTCGACCATTTGTTTGGCCCGCCGAGAGCCCCACAATGCACTGCGTGGCTGCACAGTGCATTGGAGGCCCTGATTGGTGAAGCAATGAAGGATTTGCCCAATCAGGGCACAGAACACTGTCAAAGCCATGACTGGAGAAAGTAATTTTGACTGTGCCCTCATGACACATTGCTCATAGACCAGCCCCCATTATAAAAGGTTCCTTCCCAGATATTGGAGTAGAGATAGAACAGGGTTCATTCCTACTAACAAGTTAGTGTGCTATAGTGTTCTATTGTGAGTGTAAGTGTAGTGTGAATAAAGTGATAGGGTGGTGTGAGTGTAGTGCGACCGTTCATTTTAAATATAGTGTCAGTTTAGTGTTTCAGGGCAGATTTACTGCAGTATATTGAGGTGTGTCAGTATAGAGTGTCAGGGCACTTTTCTGCTGTATAGTAGTGTGTCAGGGCACTTTTACTGCAGTATAATAAAGTGCATTAGTGCACATTTACTGCAGTATATTGAATTGTGTTATTGCATGTTTACTTCAGCATATTGAAGTGCATTAGTGCACTTTTACTGCAGTATATTGAAGTGTGTTAGTGCACGTTTACTGCAGCATATTGAAGTGCCTTAGTGCATCTTTGGCATTATATTGAAGTGCATTAGTGCACTTTTTTTTTTTTCAAATTAATTTTATTGGTTTTACACAGTACAGTAAAGAGAGGTACAAAGGGTAAGGGAAGGCCTTACCAATAAAACATAAAATTATGTGATACACAATGAATAACAGGCACCAATGAGAACCTAAGGAAGTAACGAGACACATAAAGAAAAAATATGGGATGGGGGAGCCCGAGGACCGACCTCTGGCCCCCCTGCCGACACCCCCTCTGGGATCAAGCTATGCCAAGATGGGGGGAGGGTCGGACACCTGAGGGGCCAACCCCCCCCCATCGTACATCGCATGGGCCTATAAAGACAGAGACCTCAAAACAGAGAACCAGTAAAGCCAACCGGCCCTGCGGGACCACTTCCTTAGGTAAACCTGAAAAAAAAACGTTAAAAGAACAGGAAAAGGGCAGAGAAGAAACTAAAGAGAACGAGGAAAAGACAGAGGAAAGGACACCAGGAAATTTGAACCATGCAAAGAAAAAGAAAAACCTGGTCATGTGGGCAAGTTAAGGTATTTCAACCAGGGTTCCCAAACGATATCACATTTGACCGAGGAGTCCAGAAGGATATTAGCATAATTTTCTTGGGTCATGATCCAGGAGATTTTTCTCTTGGCCGCATGGAAGGAGACAAAGGGCTTTTTCCAGGCCCTGGCGGGAGTAAGCTTGGCTCCCAATAAGATAAAATGTGTAAGTTTAAATAAAGATTTGGAGTGGCCATCCGGTCTATGATTAAGTAAGGCAATTTGCGGCTTTTGAGGAATAGCTTGACCCGACACCTTCCTCAGCAGAGAGAAAATCCTGTCCCAGAATCCCCTGATCCTGGGGCATTCCCACCAAGTATGGTAGAACGTGCCCTTAATATTACAACTTTTCCCATGTTAGGACCAGAGCACTTTTTGCGATTCGGCACTGCGTCGTTTTAACTGACAATTGCGCGGTCTTGCGACGTTGTACCCAAACAAAATTTGCATCCTTTTTTTTCCCCACAAATAGAGCTTTCTTTTGGTGGTATTTGATCCCCTCTGCGTCATTTCTGATCACCGCTATAAACAAAAAAAGAGCGACAATTTTGCAAAAAAAAACAAAATTTCTTACTTTTTGCTAAAATACAAATCCAAAAAAAAAAAAAAACATTTTTTTTCATCGGTTTTGGCCGATTTATATTCTTCCTCATATTTTTGTTAAAAAAAAAATCGCAATCGGCGTTTGATTGGTTTGCGCAAAAGTTGCCGCGTTTACGGATGATGAGAATTCATTTCTGGGGTTTTTGCAGTTTTTTTTATTTTTTACTAGTAATGGCGGGGATCTGCGATTTTTAGCGGTACTGCGATATTGCAGCGGACATGTCGGACCATTTTGACACTTTTTTGGGACCAATGACATTTATACAGCGATCAGAAATTTAAATGTCCACTGATTACTGTATAAATGTCATTGGCAGTGAAGGGGTTAACCTGCAGGGGTCAGTGAATGGGTTAACTGTTTTCCCCTAGGTGTGTTCTAACTGTGGGGGGGGGGGGGGCTGGACTGTTATGGGCATAAGAGATCTAACTGATCTCAGTGACAGGGATCAGTAGATATGTTATGTCCCGTTCGTTTGCTGTGGCCGCTCATCGCGGCTCGCCGGCGGACATCGCGTTTATTTGCGGCGGGACGCATCCATAAATATACTGCGCGCGGTGTGGAAGTGGATAGGGAGGTTTCTCAGGATGGTCCATCAGTGATGCATATATAATGGAGATGCCCCCTTTTTGATTGGTGATGTCCAAGCACCGATGCTCATAGGGGGTCGCTAGGGCCGGTTTAGATCTCCAAACCGAGCTGATAAAGTGATAAATCTGATGAAATCGGAACCTTTCTGTCGAGGGCATATCCAGTTTCCTGGTGTAGTGCTCCAAGGTTATAGGGCCAGAGGTGGAGAGGAAGTGCCCAATTCTATAGAGGCCCTTGTTGGTCCACCATTCAAAGGCACGGATATTTTGACCTGGGGGGAAGCGAGGATTGTTAAAAACATGCTCCAGGGGACGAACGGATGAGACCAGAGTTGGGGACCTAAGTAAGGAGTCCCATAGGACAACTGAGTGGGATAGGGTAGGGGACAGGATCGATGATCTAGATTTAGGGGGGGGCCCACACCAGGAAGTCCAAGGTGTTGAGCCTGTCTCTCAATCCCCACCCAATCCAGTCTATTGGACTGTGCATGGATAATGGAGAATTGAGCCAATTGTGCTGCCTGATAGTATCTCCAGAGGTTCGGGAGCCCAAGACCCCCCTGATTTCAGATATCAGAAAGAAAAATCTTCAATGTACTTCAGGAATTAAAAACAAGGAATGTGTTGCTGCGGCTGGTCATGAACGGTCTACAGAGGTGACGGGCATAACGGGTCCAACCAACTCCACCAAAAGGGGGGCAAGAGCAACCAACCTCCAATTCGAAACCAAACCACAAGGCCACTGGTTGTATGAATCTACCAGATACAGGTAAAGCAAGAATTTTAGTGTAAGTATGAGTATTATAAAATATCCCCTATAACATAAAGTGAGGATATAGAGTAAAGAAAAAAAAAATATATACAGGTGCTGGCCATATAATTAGAATATCATCAAAAAGATTATTTATTTCACTAATCCCATTCAAAAAGTGAAACCTGTATATTATATTCATTCATTACACACAGACTGAGGTATTTCAAATGTTTATTTCTTTTAATTTTGATAATTATAACTGACAACTAAGGAAAATCCCAAATTCAGTATCTCAGAAAATTAGAATATTACTTAAGACCAATACAAAGAAAAGATTTTTAGAAATCTTGGCCAACTGAAAAGTATGAGCATGTACAGCACTCAATACTTAGTTGGGGCTCCATTTGCTTGAATTACTGCAGCAATGCGGTGTGGCATGGAGTCAATCAGTCTGTGACACCGCTCAGGTGTTATGAGAGCCCAGGTTGCTCTGATAGTGGCCTTCAGCTCTTCTGCATTGTTGGGTCTGGCATATCGCATCTTCCTCTTCACAATACCCCATAGATTTTATATGGGGTTAAGGTCAGGCGAGTTTGCTGGCCAATTAAGAACAGGGATACCATGGTCCTTAAACCTGGGTGCAGGTGCCAAGTCCTGTTGGAAAATAAAATATGCATCTCCATAAAGTTGGTCAGCAGCAGGAAGCATGAAGTGCTCTAAAACTTTCTGGTATACGGCTGCGTTGACCTTGGACCTCAGAAAACACAGTGGACCAACACTTGCAGATGACATGGCACCCCAAACCATCACTGATTGTGGAAACTTTACACTGGACCTCAAGCAACATGGATTGTGTGCCTCTCTTCTCTTCCACCAGACTCTGGGACCCTGATTTCCAAAGGAAATGCAAAATTTACTTTCATCAGAGAACATAACTTTGGACCACTCAGCAGCAGTCCAGTCCTTTTTGTCTTTAGCCCAGGCGAGACGCGTCTGATGCAGTCTGTTGTTCAAGAGTGGCTTGACACAAGGAATGCGACAGCTGAAATCCATGTCTTGCATACGTCTGTGCGTAGTGGTTCTTGAAGCACTGACTCCAGCTGCAGTCCACTCTTTGTGAATTTCCCCCACATTTTTGAATGGGTTTTGTTTCTCAATCCTCTCCAGGGTGCGGTTATTCCTATTGCTTGTACACTTTTTTTCTACATCATCTTTTCCTTCCCTTCGCCTCTCTATAAATGTGCTTGGACACAGAGCTCTGTGAACAGCCAGCCTCTTTTGCAATGACCTTTTGTGTCTTCCCCTCCTCATGCAAGGTGTCAATGGTCGTCTTTTGGACAACTGTCAAGTCATCAGTCTTCCCCATGATTGTGTAGCCTACAGAACTAGACTTAGAGACCATTTAAAGGCCTTTGCAGGTGTTTTGAGTTAATTAGCTGATCAGAGTGTGGCACCAGATGTCTTCAATATTGTTGTCAGTTATAATCATCAAAATTAAAAGAAATAAACATTTGAAATGTATCAGTCTGTGTGTAATGAATGAAAATAATATACAAGTTTCACTTTTTGAATGGAATTAGTGAAGTAAATCAACTTTTTGATGATATTCTAATTATATGACCAACACCTGTATATACCTACCCTTCAAAACAATAAAGATGGATGAAGGGGCAGGGCTTTGAAGGCCCGGTAGGGCCAGTGGTGCCTGTGTATTGTAGATAGTGAGTGAATCTAAAGAAAATATAGTACAATATAAAAACCATATGGGCGTATGAAAAATACTAAAGTTATGTATAGGGGATAATGGGCAGTGCAACATCAAATGGTAGTGAGCTATGTATACATGAATGGGGCTATAATTTCTTATTTGCCTGGAAAAAAGGAATCAATGCTTACTTTCTTGCTGATATGGCTTGAAAGAATAGCAGATAATTGCATAAATGTAAATGCAGTCCACCAGAAGGGAATGTGCTGGAGGCTCACGAATGCATTGACATTATCTGGGTTGCAAAAAGATAGTATAAAACAATAATATAAAGCGAACGTTGGTTCAATGTTTTGTGCTGTTTTCTAAATGCATCTATATATACATGTAAGAGTGTGCATGCACTGTGTTCAATAGCCAACAAACATGGACTTCTGGATCCGCGTCTCTATATGACAATATCACGGAGAGATCAGAAAAAGACGCCCGGCATGGCACCACAGAAAACCAAGCATAGGGAACAAGAGCTGATGTATACAATTACCTGGGCATATGGGTCGCAAAACATCACGTAAGGCCGCCGGTCAATAGACAGGCGTGAGTACAGCAAATCTGTCCTGTTAATATGTTCCTGGTGATCACAGAAGTGGAGTGGTATTGGGTGTGGGGGAGAGGAGGGGTCACAGTGCCCCCCCCCCGAGCCAATGGTGCACAGCGCCATCTCCCGCACAGGGACACGCAGCAATGGCGGCCCGCTGATGGAAATGCATTGGGGGGCATGGCGTTCATCTGTGGTGGGCTGGATGTTGATGGAGTGCAGAGTTCCAGGCGTTTCCATCAGCTGGCCGCCCTTGCCGCGTGTCCCTGTACGGGAGACGGCGCTGCGCGCCATTGGCTCGGGGGGGGGGGGGTTGCTGTGACGCCTACTCTTCCCCCACACCCAATACTGCTCCACTTGTATGATCACCAGGAACATATAAAAAGGACAGATTTGCTGTACTCATGAGCCTGTCTATTGACCGGCGGCCTTATATGATGTTTTGTGACCCATATGTCCAGGTATCTTTATACCATGGGTTATTTTGCTTTTTTATAGATTTTAACCGCATCCACCCCTGGTGAGTGGGCATTACCCCTACGAAACACGTCAGGTTACGCTGATGCTATATATCTACCAAGCAAGTCTTTTCCACATGGTTTCATTGATTTTATTGTCTTTAAGTATTACCAATGTCTCCTTTTGATGCTGCATGCAAGGCTTGTACCCATGATGATGCATAGCATTTTAATGTCCATGATCATGTATACTGTACTCACTATGATCTTTTTTTCAATGGTATGTGTTATATCTGTATATGATTCATGGTACTTACCTTACCTTTCCCTTTGTGGAAAATGAAATAAAATATGTGTAACACACTGTTTTTTGGTTGCTGGTTTTCGTTCACATCCTCATTTAAAGTCCCAACTCCTCCTTTCTCCCAATTTGACTAAGGATGGAGACGCAGATTCCTCTGCGCCTCATTTAAAGTCCCACCCGCCTCTCTCATATGTCCAGGTAATTGTATACATCAGCTCTTCTTCCCTATGCTTGGTTTTCTGTGGTGCCATGCGGGGCGTCTTTCTGATCTCTCTGTGATGTTGCAAAAGAGGGTCTAGCACTACCCATAACATGCCTCCATCCCTATACATTGAACAAACAAAAACAAAATTTGTGGGACTTTGAATGAGGCAAGTAAGGGGGGACCACAAAAATGATGGTAAACAGTAATAACATAGTTTATTGGACATGAGTAAAAGTAAAAACATGACAGCCCAGCCAGTACAATGACATGAGATAATTTTGCTGAAAAACAGTTATATAGATGGGTGTAATCAATATGTAGGTAATACAAGCATATAACACTCTATGCATTTCGCGAGCAACATCTTGCTTCTTCAGGAGTATGTCTTGCATACAGTATATCTATAAAAAAAATGTGTTGAAAATATGCATCACCAAAAAACCATACATGTCTCTCTTGGTAAGCGGGGGGTCCAATAGCACCCCATACTCGTTGGCGAAGCCGAGGTTCCAATCGATGATCCCCCAGGGAGCTACCAGCAGAATGTGTCTAGTCAGGAGCTGAAGGGGCGGAGCCAACAGTAAACCACCGGGGGGGGAGGCACATGGATGGTGGGCATGGCTGTAGAGTAAGTGATTCCACTCATGTCACACAACATCGGGGTAGGCAACTGCAATGTAATTAGTGTAGGGGAGTAATTATGGGTATAATGCATAAATATTGTTATACCTAGCTAATAAGCAGCAGTGGGTATACAATGGGGGCCAATGCATATTGCAGAGCAAGTACAGTGCTATTGACATGAGAGTTGGGAAGAGAAGTAGGAATAACAATGAAGTGCATAGGTAGGTGAGATGAGAAATATGAAATGAAAGAAATAATAGCAGTGACAAACCTAGGACAGATAAACAGCAGACCATGCCTAAGTGCAATATGTGAAAGTGGGAACCCATGGGGTATATAAAATCTGTAGTGCTTACCAAGAAAGTGTCCTCCAAGTAAAATCGTGTGAGAAAAAAAAAGAAAAACACCATGTCCGCCCTCCCAGTGAGTCCATGAGGGCTCCACCCCTAACGCCATGCAGGTGGTAAGTATTGTGAGCACATGCCCACTAATTGGGAAGAACACGTAGGTGAGTGAACAGCCCATCTCCACCTAGATGGATAAACCCCGCCCTGTGGTAGTGACACCACTGGAATGCAGAAGTGACCTGGGGGGCAAGACAACACGAGAGACATGTATGGTTTTTTGGTGATGCGTATTTTCAATATGTATTTTGTTTTATAGATATACTGTATACAAAAGATGTACTCCTGAAGAAGTGAGATGTTGCTCGCAAAATGCATAGAGTGTTATATGCTTGTTATATGCTTGTAGTACCTACATACTCATTATACCTGTCAGGGGATGCAAGTATCCAGTGAGGGTAAACAGATCAATTGGCTGCACCTACAGAAATCAGGACCACAGGGATAAATGGAAAAGATATATTTATTAAAGAAAATGACATGCATCCAATACCAGCACCAATGAAAATAAACAAGCAAAATGAAATGTAAAAGAAACAAGAAACCCAGTAAATGCCCTAACTAACTATTACAGAACAGGCTCAGGCAGGAACACGGCTTGCAGAGCAATACTGAAGCCCTGAACCTTTGTGAAGGGTGGGCTTGTATACCCCCAGCAGATCATGTCAGGTGCAGCCTGATAACCAGCAAATCCATCTGCTGGGAGACACCCGCTGGTGGCCACCAGAACTACACCCTCTGGTGCTGAAAGCAAGACCGCCACCGGCAGGTGAGCCAAGTAGCAACACAGGTCCTGACATTCTGCCCTTGACCTGACAGTTCATGTACAAGAACATACGCCCCACCGCCAGGGTCTGGAGGTCTGAGTCCAGTATTAACAGCTAGCTGGACAGCAGGCATGAAACCTGCGGAGGCAGGCAACAGAGGGTAGAGGGCAGAGAGTCAGGCTGGGCAGCGGGCATCAGGTCATCAGGCACCAGATCAGTAGACGCCGGGTCATCAGGCACCGGGTCATCAGGATGGTCATCAGGAATGGGATCATCAGGCTGGGAATTGGCCAACGAGTCATCAAGCTGAGTGTCGGGCACTAGAACAGCAGGCTGGGCAGCAAACACTTGAACAGTAGGCTGGGCAGCAGGCACGGCAGTGGGCACCGGAACAGCAGGCTGGGCGGAAGGCATAGCAGTAGGTACCAGAACAACAGGCTGGGCAGCAGGCATAGTGTTGGGCACTGGAACAGCAGGCTGGGCAGTGGGTACTGGAACAATAAACTGGGCAGCAGGCATGGCAGCGGGCACGGAACAGCAGTCTGGGCAGCGAACACTTAAACAGTAGGCTGGGTATTAGAAATGGAACTACCAGGCAGGGCATCAGGAACAGGATCAGTGAGTTCAAATTGATTAGCCGGCAAAGAGTCCATAACGCAAAACTGGGTGGTGGACAGAGAACCAGTACAGTCAGGTGGGATAGCGACAGGCCAGTCAGAAGCAGAAGGTCCAATCTCCATGGGCTGAACCAAGGTGGCAGGTGTGGTGGCAGGATTGGATAGTGGTATGATTGTGCGGAATGGAAATAACTTCCATTTCTTTTTAGCTTTAGCTACTGCAATTCTGTGTGCAGATGCAGGGCTGTAAGTAGTGGGTGCAGTGGCTGGAGGGGAGATAGCAGTACAAAGAGGAAATGGGAAGGGAGGAGTAGTTACAGAGGAAGTTTTCTGGGGAGTTGCTATGGTCAATGGAAATAGGGATCTCTGAACAAACTGGTGGCTAGTGGATGGATGCATGTCAACAGATACTGAGGAGGACAGATCCAACCAAGCTTGGAGTAAAGGCTGAACAAATGTCAATTTACTCTATCCTTGTGTAACTAAAGAGTGTACTGCATTGATACAATCTAATAGAGCTTTTTGTGAATACACAGAGTAATGTTCCAAAAAATAGCTTTTATCATCCTCTATTAGCCAGACAAGAGACACCACCTGATATACATTAAAGGGTGGATTATAATCATCACCACCAGTAGTAATGCTGGACAATGCCAACTCCGCACAGATCTGAATGAGGGGCTGAATTTCCTCAAACAAATAGCTGCCTTGATCCACCAGAGAATGAGCCAGACGTACAGTGCTGCCCATAATTATTCATACCCCTGGCAAATTTTGACTTAGTTACTTTTATTCAACCAGCAAGTCATTTTTTGACGGGAAATGACATAGGTGTCTCCCAAAAGATAATAAGATGATGTACAAGAGGCATTATTGTGGGAAAAAA
>BLSH010159714.1:312094-323618 GCA_018402905.1 Glandirana rugosa
GAGAGACAACCTCCGTGACCTTTTAGTGGGGAACCAGGCTCTCACGAACCTGTCGGGGTTTCTCCCGGAGGGGGAGGCCCTCTTTGGGGCTGTCCAAGCACTCTCGGACCAAGGGGTGATTTTCCAGTGCCTCCAACAGAGAGGTTTCGAGGTTTCTACTCAAACCTGTTCGTGGTCCCCAAAAAGGGGGGGTCCGGCCGGTACTGGACCTGAAGGCCCTGAACCGGTATGTGATGGTGCGAAAATTCTGGATGGAATCTATTCGCTCGGTTGTGGCCGCCCTCCATCAGGGGGAATTTCTGGCGTCTCTGGACATCAGGGATGCGTACCTCCATGTACCAATTTGTCCATGGCATCAGCGTTTCCTTCGCTTTGCTGTGGGGGACCTCCATTATCAATTTGTGGCACTCCCTTTCGGTCTGGCTTCAGCCCCACGAGTTTTCACAAAACTGGTAGCTCCAGTTCTGGCGTTACTGCGACAGAGAGGTATTACGGCAGTAGCCTGCTCCTGCGAGCGGAGTCCACCTCGGCTCTGGAGGAGAATGTGAGAATCACCATGACTTCGCTGCAGGACTTCGGCTGGTTGCTCAACCTGCAGAAATCGACGGTCTCTCCATCTTGTCGCCTAGAGTACCTGGGTCTGATTCTAGACACAGAGCAGGCGAAGGTGTTCCTTCCTCCGGACAAGTGGCTGACGCTGCAGTCCGCAGTGCGGTCCCTACTGTCACACCGTCGGTCTTCATTACGATTCTGTATGCGGGTGCTGGGGCTCATGGTCTCGACTTTCGAGGCGATACCTTACACCCAGAGTCACACTTGATTTCTTCAGCGAGCGATCCTGTCTCCGTGGGACAGGTCTCCCCGGTCCTTGGACCTTCTGATCAGCCTGAACTCCCAGACCAGGGCGTCTCTGACCTGGTGGCTTCGGGACTCGGCGTTAACCCAGGGGAAGTCGTTCCTGCCCCTTCAGTGGGTGATTGTCTCCACGGATGCCAGCCTTTCGGGCTGGGGCGGGGTTCTGGGACATCTTTCTGCCCAAGGCCGTTGGTCGACACAGGAAGCTCGTCTTCCCATCAATGTGCTGAAACTGAGAGCAATCAGATTATGTCTATCTCACTGGACAGTGAGGTTGCGGGGTCGTCCGATTCAAATTCAGTCGGACAATGCCACAGCAGTGGCATATGTGAACCATCAGGGTGGCACAGAGAGTCCAGCAGCTGCGGCAGAGGCAGCCCTGATACTGCATTGGGCGGAACTCCATGTTCTGGCAATCTCCGCCATTTACATTCCAGGCGTGGAAAACGCTGGACCCGGGAGAGTGGTCTCTCCACCCGGAGGTGTTCAACCAGATTTGCCACAGATGGGGGACGCTGGACGTGGATCTCATGGCATCTCGGTTCAATCACAAGGTGAAGAACTTTGTGTCCAGAACGAAGGATCTGTTGGCAGTGGACACGGACGCTCTGGTGGCCCCCTGGGGCCGTTACCGCCTTCTGTACGCCTTCCCTCCGATAAAACTTCTACCGCGATTGATACGCAGGGTAGTAGCAGAGGGGATACCAATGATCTTGGTGGCTCCAGATTGGCCTTGGCGCACGTGGTACGCCGACGTGGTGCGCATGGTGGCAGATGCTCCCTGGCGGCTCCCGCTGCGAGACGATCTACTGTCTCAGGGGCCCGTCTTGCACCCTGCTTTACCCTCGCTGGCTTTGACAGCCTGGCTATTGAGTCCCAGGTACTGAGGGACAGGGGAGTCGCTGACTCCATGATCCCTACCTTGCTGAAAGCTCGCAAGTGTACTTCTCGCAAGATCTACCACCCGGACTTCCACTACCTGGAAGGCTTACATAGCTTGGTGCGAGGTGGAGGGGCATGACCCTCGCTCTTATGTGGTGTCTAGGGTCCTGACCTTTCTGCAACAAGGCCTGAACAAAAAACTGGCCTTGAGTACTCTCAAGGGTCAGATATCGGCTCTGGCGATTCTTTTTCAAAGACCTTTGGCTTCGCACTCACTGATTCGTACTTTTGTACAAGGTGTGCGACATGTGGTGCCTCGGGTGAAGGCCCCGATGGCCCCGTAGGATTTGAACTTGGTGCTTTCTGTACTTCAGAAACTGCCCTATGAAAAAATTAGGGAGATTTCCTTACAGCTGCTGTCGCAGAAGGTGGCCTTTTTGGTAGCCATCACTTCCGCCAGACGGGTGTCTGAGTTGGCAGCACTGTCGTGCAAGTCTCCCTACCTAGTCCTACACAAGGACAAGGCAGTCTTGCGACCCTTTCCTTCGTTTCTTCCTCATGGTGGTTTCTTCTTTCCACATTGACAAAGATATTGTTGTTCCTTCATTGTGCCCACGTCCATCGCACCCCAAAGAAATTGAGTTGCATGCCTTGGACGTAGTGAGGGCCTTACAAGTGTATTTAGCTGCTATAGCTTCTTTTCGGAAGTCTGATGCCTTATTTGTGCTGACAGAGGGTCCGCGCAAAGGTTTGGCGGCCTCGTCGGCTACTATCTCTCGTTGGATTAGACAGACCGTGATCCACGCATATTCTGTTCAGGGCAAGGTTCCCCCCTTTCCGGTCACGGCTCACTCTACCCGGGCGGTTAGCACTTCCTGGGCTTTCAGACACCAGGCCTCGGTGTCACAGGTGTGCAAGGCAGCCACTTGGGCCTCGGTGCACACTTTCACTAAGTCTTATAAAGTTGATGTGTTCGCATCTTCGGATGCTGCTTTTGGCCGCAAAGTTTTGCAGGCGGCAGTGTAGGCGCGTCCGGCGCCTCCCTAAGAGGTTCTGTTGGGTACAGTTGTTATCGTTTGCCCACCCCTCTTTTTTGACACAGCTTTGGGACATCCCCACAAGTCAAAGAAGAGCTGCGTCTGTCAGTGAACGTAGGAGAAAAAGGGATTTTATTAAAACTTACCGTAAAATCCTTTTCTCCGAGTTCACTGACAGACGCAGCACCCACCCCTCTGTGCTCTGTTTTTGGTACGGCTTGTGTACAAACTGCTGAGCTATGTTATGTGGAGGGTTTATGTGGGAAGAGAGAGCGGCCCCATGGGAGGGGCCAGCTGTTCTTTTCCCTGCCTAGTTAACTCCTAGTGGGACAAGCATAAACCCCACAAGTCAATGAAGAGCTGCGTCTGTCAGTGAACTCGGAGAAAAGGATTTTACGGTAAGTTTTAATAAAATCCCTTTTTGTGTTTGTGACTGCCAATTTCCAACCCTTGTATGTTAGCGTTTTGGCAGATCAAGTGTGTTAAGGGCTCAATATTCAGGGCAAACAGTAGCGGTGAAAACGGACAGCCCTGACGTGCTCCTCTTTTGATTGGGAAAGATTCAGATATATAGCGCACAAAGGCCTAAGTATGAAGTGGAGATAAGGCCATGAGACAATGTCAAAGGCCTATCTTATATCTAAAGATAAAGGACACAAGGGCATATTGCCGGTATGAGCTATATGAGCCAAGAGGACTGTGCGTTGGATATTGTCTCCTGCCTGCCTAGCGGGAATGAAGCCTACTTGGTCCCTATGTATAAGGGAACCAGTAATTGGATTAAGGCGGGTAGCTAGGATTCTGGCTAGCAGTTTAATGTCGAGGTTGAGGAGGGATATGGGTCAATAATTTGACCAGGAATACTCATCAATCTGAAGTTTAGGAAGCATTGAGATGGTCTCCATCAGCGTTTCAGAGCTGAATGCTTGGTATTGGTATTATAGGCTTTAGTTAACATGGGGGCCAATAGATCTGCAAAATTTTTATAGTACGTGGCTGAGAACCCATCAGGCCTGGGTCATTTATGTGATTTTAGAGATTTAATGGCTAGCAAAACCTCCTCTAGCTCAATGGGTTTCTCTAGACCATCTTGGTTGAAGAGAGGAGAGAGAGGGTAAAGCAGCCTGTGAGAAAAGGGAATCAGCTGGGTTTGATCAAGGGTGTCTGTTTCCGAGTAAATAATGGCAAAATGCTTAGTAAACACTTGAAGAATCATGGCTGTATTGATGGTGTGGAGATCCTGAGATATCTTCAATTGTATCGGTTTAGGGACACGATCTAGATGTCTAAGAGAGAGGGCCAGGAAAGTGTTGGGTTTGTTCGCTTTAGTATAATATCTATGCCTTGAGTGCCACAGAGTTTTTTCTGGTTTGAAATGCGGACTCCAGATGCTGACGAGTGAGGTGTTTCTCTTTATTAAGAAAAGACATTTGACTAATGCAGGCTCCTCTGATTACTGGTTTGTGAGCTTCCCATAGTATGAGGGGAGAGATGTCTGGATTAGAGTTAGTAGATCGGTATTCTTTGAGGGCCGTTTCAATCTCATGGTGATGAGATGGATGGGCTAGGAGACTGTCGTTGATGGTCCAGGAAGGATATTTAGTGGACGGGGTTAAGGAGGTCAAGGTGGTAGTAATGACGACACTATGATTGGAAGAAAGATTGAAGTGTATTGTCGCCGGACAGGGTTATGTTCACACCAGGAATCGACTAATGAGTGACAACATAGGAGTTTCGGGAAGCTGAGCTTTGTGACACTAGATCTGTGGGGATTTATCTAAAAAGGGGTAGAGAGATGGGTTGGAAACTCCGCAGAGGAGAAGGGTACCTCGCTTGTATGAATCAACTACTGTCAGTAAGTGGGAGAGGTACGGAAGGGGTGTGGAGTTGAGTGCATAGTAAGATACTATAGTCACTTCTGTGTCCAGAAGGAGACCAGAAAGAATTAGGTATCTACCTGCCGGGTTTTTGATCTCCGCCAGGGAGGGGAAAGGGGTGGTGCGGTGGAAGGCTATGAGCACTCCCCTACATTTGGTATGCTGGATTTAAATATTTGGGGGTGGAGCGGGGGGGTAAAATGAGGGTCTTGCTTTAAAGGCCTTGGTCCTATTATGTGGTGAATTGAGCCCCTGGACATTGAGGGTTAGTACATTTAGCAGTCCCATCGTAGGGCTAAGTGTGGTCTAGCATATGACAACTTCTGAGATTGGGGTTCCTTAGAGGGCACCTGGGGTGGGAGGAGAAAAGGAGAGAAGGAAATTCAGAAAAGGAAGAGAGGTAGAGTGCCTTTGGGCATAAAAAAAAATTAGCAACATGTGCCTTAGGCCCCTTTCACACTTATGCGACTTGTCCTGCGACTTGGGACCGTCAGTCGCATGACAAGTCGTTTCCCATTATTTCCAAAGAGTAACATTCATATCTGTACGACTTCAAGTAGTGCCGACTTCAAAGTAGTCCCTGCATTACTTTGGCCCAACTTTGATGCAACTTGAGATCCATTGACTTCAATGTTAAACCCTCAAAGTCACATGCAAATCACACCTAAATAATATAGATGCGGTTTCTGTACTATTTCTGTACGACTTTGTAATATGTTTTCATTGTGCCAAATTTGCAACAAAGTCGGACCAAAGTCGTACTGGTCCAAAATCGCTGCAAAAAAACGTGATAAAATCAAGTGTGGAAGGGGCCTTAGATAAGAGCACATTTTGAAAGGTAAAAAAGCATGTCCCTGAGACTAGTAAGGTGTTACGAGTCTGGGGGAGAAAAAAAACTACCATGGGTAACTCCGATAGGAGCTCCATGGACTAGGTGGAGGGGCATTGACAAACGCTGGGGTAAGAGCAGCCTTACAAAATTCATCAAATGATAACCATGCATTAACTGGTATAACATAAGCATTAGGGGCTCAATAATATGAGGTGGGAAGGAGAGAAAAACTGAACATGGAGTGGGTGTAATTATTCAGCTCCTGAGGTCCATTATCCTGTAGAGAGAAAAAGTTACATGACCTAGAAGCAGTGTAGAGTTAGAGGATCGAAATAAGATAGCTTAGCCGAAATTGAAGAACTAATTGCTATAGCCAATGACACTCCTACCAAATTCACAAAAACTTGGGGCGACTGGATCTCTTTTCAGTTCTCGGATGTATACAAAACCATAACAAACTAATAATTTACTCTTGCAACTAACAAAACTCATATCCCCTATCTGAGACCTTATAATTCAGTTACAATACACATCATACTTCCCGCCTTATTCACCCCTCCCCCCCCTCGCTCTCCTCCCTCCTGCCACAACACCCGATTGCGCTGGTCGCATAAGGGGGCCAGGAAGGTTAAAAGAGCAGAACTAAAACCCAATCTACAGATACAAGACACAGAAACCATCAAGCGTGCATTATAAACCTTTTACTTTTACCCCACCCTTTCAGCTTCTAACGTCCATACATCAAATTAACCACAGCTAACCCTATATCCAAAGAGTACTACTAAATGTTCATTTATTCATTTGTCGGTGCCTAGGATTCGACAATTGCCTCATTCTCCTACATCTAGACGACTCCCCTACAGCACTATTTACTATTTTACGATAGCTTATGTAAACAAAATGTTATATCCACATCTATTGTTAACTTTTTGGATGTTTTAATACCTTGTAATCTGTGTATCTTTCAATAAAAACTTTTGGAAAAAAAAAAAAGAAATAAGACAGCTGTGTGCCATAGCGATCACAACAGTGATGAGAAGGCGGCAATGAGTATTTGAACTCAACCTCAAGGTATAGGCCAGAGAAATGCGGGTGTGGGTGATGATTGACGAGGGCAGTTATGAATCGAGCAATGGTATGCATACTCTGCGTAATTGAGGTTGCAGGTCATATCCTAGATAGCTTACATAACAAAGCTAGTGAGATGAAAGAAACAAGGGACAACTATGAGTTCTCAAAACCATTAGGAAGGACTTAAATGTATAGACATTAAGGAGGAAGAATGTTAGGGTATGCCAAAATGCATAGTAGCATGGACAGTGCTAAGATTTCAAGGTTCCAAGATCAGAACGGTCCTGCAATCAAGAAACCGTGACCCAGGGGATCACCAGCAATAGAATACGGAGTGTAGGTGGACCTGGGTCCACAAAACCAGTCCGTGGGTGTGAGATGTAGAAGACTGATAAACTAAAGTTTTTGAACCGCTCAGTCCACTATAGGTGGGTCAGGGCAAACCGTTCAGGCCACTGACCAAAACATCTCAAAGTCCATAACAGGCAGAAAAGAGAAAATTTAGTCAATGGAGGTATGAGACAGTCCATTGAATCAAGAAGTTGCGGCGCAGGGAATGCGTAGTATCCTCGTTTATAAGAATTAGCTTGGCCATGGATTTTCGCAGTATTCTGGGACTTCTGAGGCGAGGAAGAGGCAGACCAGCAGCGAGAACCTTCAGGCGGTGCACTGGGTGGCTGGTGAAGGTGTTGCAGGGTTACTTGAAGGTCGTCGGAAGATCTACAGTTGTAGTCACGGCTCTGGTAAGAAAAACGAACAGCAAATGGAAAGCCTCATCTGTAAGTGATATGATGTTGTTGTAGGATTTGAAGATGAGGTTTCAAAGCTCTTCATTTGGTGTTCGTAAGCGGGGACAGGTTTTGGAAAATCTGATAAGACTGTCCTTAAAAGACCAGGGCATCCTTATTGTGAGCAGCTGCCAGGAATTTTTCCTTCAGGCGGTGCACTGGGTGGCTGGTGAAGGTGTTGCAGTGTTGCTTGAAGGTCGTCGGAAGATCTACAGTTGTAGTCACGGCTCTGGTAAGAAAAACGAACAGCAAATGGAAAGCCTCATCTGTAAGTGATATGATGTTGTTGTAGGATTTGAAGATGAGGTTTCAAAGCTCTTCATTTGGTATTCGTAAGCGGGGACAGGTTTTGGAAAATCTGATAAGACTGTCCTTAAAAGACCAGAGCATCCTTATTGTGAGCAGCTGCCAGGAATTTTTCCTTGGTTCGGGAATAATGAAGCTTTGTGACAATGTGTCATGGTGGACCATCTCTCTGGCGGGGGGTCAGGGCTCGATGAACCATATCCATCTCCAGATGCTCAATGGGTATTGTTGGGGCTAATTCCTTGAAAAGGGCAGTTACTGTCTACTGCACATGAACAATAGATTCAGGAAGCCCACGGATATGAACATTCGAACGCCGGGCTCTATTTTCAAAATCCTCTAAGCGTGACTGAAGTGTCAAATTCTCCTCTCTGAGGGCTTCAAGTTCCTCAGAGTGATTATAGGTGAGAAAATTTCCAGGTCATCGACTCTCTGCTCGAACTCTGCTGTTCTTTGCCCCAATTCCTTGATTTCTCGGGATAGTTTATCAGAGATGTGGTCAGAGGTCTGCTTGAGTGCTTTAGTGAGCATTTGTTTAAATTTCCTGAGGAGGTCTGGGGATGCTGGGTCAGTAAGGGAAGAGAGGGGTGTGATCCCCATGTCTTTGTCTGACTCACTGCCTGTTGAGGTTTGTTACTGATTCGATGGGCGCGGAGAGCGGGGCTGAGATGAGGAAGCTGCCACCATCTTGGTGGAGACTTGCACCAGCATGTCCTGGATTGATTTTGTTTTGATCCGAGAGTGGGCGGCTCCGTGGACCATCCTGCAGACACTGGTATACACTTCGGGAGTGGGTGAGGCAGTATGTGTGCAGCAGCGGGTCCAGTATCGGCGCTGAGCGGCTGTTTCTCCCCCGAACATTGCAGAGCCTCAGGCAGACATGTCCGTTCTGACGGCTTCGCACATGCACCTCATATGTTGGCTTCTTAAAGATGACTTTAGTGCTGGGCATCCTTACACACGCCACATAAAAATCATTCTTGGAGAATCCCAAGAGTTGGGCTTTGGCTCCCTCTCTCTCCATTCAGGTGAAATCAGGAGAATTTTGTGGGCAGAACATTACTGGAATCTCATCTTCTGCTCCCCACCAAATCGGAGCATCAGTAATGTTTCGAACACTGATGGGAATCCTCTAATGACTTTGTTGTAAGGGCCTGGTTGACATGTCTTCAGGGATCAACTCCACTCCTGTGTCCTTTTCCCAAGAAACAGCTTCAAGGACAACAAATGAACTTGACTGAAGCTCATAGACATGCCACCTCTCTTGGCTGCAGTATCACCTAGCCTCTGTCTAGTCACCACAACTTCCAGACTTCTTCTGCTGGGACTTTATGCTCTTGTACACTTGTCATAGCATGTGGTGGACAATCTCAGTTGCTATGACATTCATCGAGACAAGAAGAGTGGGTTGTCCCCTGACTAAATCAGTATTAGTCCCTACAATCAGGGAACTCTTGTTGACTCCATGGAGACGAGGACACATGTGTCAAATGACTCTGATTGTCCAGTAATGAAGGGGTCAAAGGCCAATTTGATCGGCAGATACCCATCATAGGGAAAATTCTGGGTTCCAAGACTCCAAATTTTCAGATCTTTCAACTTCTGTATGGGTAAGTGCTTTAGATGTTTGTCATAGAAGTCCCGGTACAGCAGAGTGCTGTGTCTTAAAGGGCCTTCAATGTAGATGCCTTCTACTTGAACTGGTATGATGGGAAAATATCCTACTAGCCTGACGGGGATCCTGCTTGAACAGGCTGGGGCAGTAGGTCCTGTCCTGTATTCATGCTCCTTGATTGGCTTCCATTTTTGCAGGTGTCCCAATTAAGCTTCATGAAGTTGGTGTACATTGACCTTCTGAGACTGCATACTAAAAGTCAAGAAAATTGAGCTGGACTGCCAAAAACAGCAGATGAGGCTTTAGACCTCCACTTTTGTCTCCTTGCATCCTTGGATTTGGAGCTAGCTGTTTAGGTGGGCACCCAGTTGACTCCCTCTGGGGCCCTATGAAGTTTCCCACCAGTTTCTGGCACCAGCTTTCAGACTTTGGCAAACACGAAAAATCATGTCTGTAGTGTCTCCTGTCATGTCTCCTCTGCAGTTGAAGCAATTCCCTTGACCTTCCAGTTTCTAAACAGGTACAGCTGTAGGAGTTGAAAACTGACTGGGCCCTGGAACACTATTGCCAGACAATGTAGTGCTTTTGGCTGCCAATAGAGTCATTATTTTCATCATTTGTGACATCTGTGACTTCAAGGTGGCTATATTCGAATTAACCTCTAATGCACCCTTCGACCCAACTTCGACCAGTGATCCTGGTGTTGGCCTGGCCACAGCTCTCTTGACCTCACATGGGCCTTCTGATTCCTCCTGTATTGAATTATATTTTAACTGACTGTTGGCGGTATATAAATCCTGTATAATAATAATAATAATATTAATAACATTTAGACACTACACCACCAGCTCTAGTGATAATCATGTGCTTAAAAAGAGTCCATAAACCAGATATTTTGAAAAAAGTCCATAAACTGTTGCTTCTTATCCACTTGAAATGGCTATATTCAGCACTGTGCATAAAGTGAGACATGCTCCCCTCTTGTCACAGCACTCAACACATAGTATTGCCTTTCCTTTTACAGATCGGCACAAAACACCTGTTAATCCAACCACCATGTAGATATAGCCTCTGGTCTGCGCTCATCACTCTGACATTCTTCATTGGAACTGTGATCCAAAGATAGAGGAACAAATGATCCTCATAGCGTAATCCAGTTTTAAACTTTTTTATTATACAACAAATCCCTTAAATGGTACTTACAAATAAGTAATAAATCTTTAGAAATCTTTATCATATACAGTGCCTAGATAAAGTATTAATGCCTCTTAAAAATTTTGTCATGTTACAACCAAAAATTTAAATGTATTTTATTGGGATTTTATGTTATAGACCAGGGATATGCAATTAGCGGACCTCCAGCTGCTGCAAAACTACAAGTCCCATCATGCCTCTGCCTCTGGGTGTCATGCTTGTGGCTGTCAGAGACTTGCTATGCCTCATGGGACTTGTAGTTCTGCAACAGCTGGAGGTCCCCTAATTGCATATCCCTGCGATAGAAGTGGCACAGTGACAAAGTGGAAGGAAAATGATAAATGGTTTTGCAAACTCTTTTACAAATATGTGAAAAGTGTGGCGTGCATTTGTATTCAGCCATCCTAAATCAATACTTTGTAGAACCACCTTTCGCTGCAATTACAACTGCAAGTCTTTTTGAGTAGGTCTCTAGCAGCTTTGTACATCTGGAGAGTGACATATTTGCCCATTCTTCTTTGCAAAATAGCTCAAGCTTTGCGAAATTGGATGGAGAGTGTCTGTGAACAGCAATTTTGAAGTCTTGCCACAGATCCTCAATTGGATTTAGGTCTGGACTTTGACTGGGCCTTTTTATCACATGAATATTCTTGATGTAAACTATTTTATTGTAGCTCTGGCTGTGTGTTTAGGGTCGTTGTCCTGCTGGAAGGTGGACCTCCACCCCAGTCTCAAGTCTTTTGCTGACTCTAACAGGTTTTCTTTTAAAATTGCCCTGTATTTGGCTCCATCATCTTGCCATAAACTCTGACCAGCTACGCTGTCCCTGCTGAAGAAACAGCATACTGCTGCCACCACCATGTTTCATGGTGAGGATGGTCTGTTCAATGTGATGTGCAGTGTTAGTTTTCTGCCAGACATAGCATTTTGCTTTTAAGCCAAAAAGTTACATTTTGGTTTCATCTGACCAGAGCACCTTCTAACACATGTTTGCTGGGGGGGGGGGGGGGGGGGGGGGGGGGGGGGGGGGGGGGGGGGGGGGGGGGGGGGGGGGGGGGGGGGGGGGG
>BLSH010159714.1:326523-338262 GCA_018402905.1 Glandirana rugosa
AAAAAAAAAAAAGTAAAAACATAACGGCCCATTACGGTCGTAATAAAAGAAACGTAAGTAGACAGTCATCCCTTCAATCGACTGACTACTCACTACCGACAGTTCCTGTACCCGTTGGTCGAAGGGTCGGGTGACGAATTGTTGGTCGATAAGAAGTGTGTCTTAAGCAAAAAGCTGGTTAGACTTAAGATTAACAAGACTTTTCAACCTTAAGTAATCTTTTGCTTATTTGTTTTGTGTAAAATTACCTAAAGTTGTTTTACACAATGATAAGTAATGATAAATTAAGTCTCTAAGCCTATGTAGGTTTAGAGGTTTATTGGTTTTATGTCCTTGACAGCCATCACTCATCAGTCAGCTAACTTCCCTACTGACAGATGAATGCAAAGAAAATAATGCTGGCATTACCCGGCAATACAAAAATGAAAAAAAAAAAAAAATGGCGCGCCCCCCCCCCCCCAAAATCCATAATGCACCCTTATCCAAGCATACAGCCCAGCAGATCAGGAAGGGGGGGCAAGCACCCCCCCTCCTGAACCATACCAGGCCACGTGCCTTCAACATGGGGGGGGTGGGTGCTCTGGGGCACTGTCTCTGTGTTTTTATTACTTTTTGACACTTTTTTGGTGAATGGGCAGGGGTGCTATGTACCACTCATTCACATGGGGGGGGGGGGATCTGGATTCCAGATTCCGATAAGCCCCCTGTCCACAGACCCCCACAACCACCAGCCACAGTTGTGGGAATGAGACCCTTGTCCCCATCAACATGGGGACAAGGTACTTTGGGGTGGGGGGGCGGAGCCCCCCGCCCAAAGCACCCACCCCCCATGTTCACGGCATGTGTCCTGTCATGGTCGGGGGGGGGGCGCTTGCTCGTCCCTCCCCCTTTCCTGACCTGCTAAGCTGCATACCTGGATAAGGGTCTGGTATGGATTTTGGGGGGACCCCAAGCCGTTTTTTTTTTTTTTAATTTTGTGGGGTTCCCCTTAAAATCCATACCAGACCCAAAGGCCATTTTTTCTTTCTTTTTTGTTAAATAGCTGGGTCAGCAATTGCAACTGCGAGTCAATTTAAACGTGATTTGACACATTTTTTTTCTTTAGAGATGTAATTTTTGCTGCAGCATGTTTTATACATGCTACAGATGCCCCACTTTACAGGCAGACTAATTCCTTTAAATATAGTGCCTGGGGGTTCCCCCTTAGTCTGCTGTAAAGTGGCACATCTGTAGCATGTATAGAATATGCTGCAGCAACAATGACATTTTTAATTGCTGGCAATACAATCCCATTGCCACCAATAGAAAAATGTTTTAAAAAATGGCGTGCGCCTCCCCAGTCCATAGCAGGGCCTTAGGGTCTGGTATGGACTTTAAGGGGAATCCCACGCCAATTTTTTTTTCAAAACTTTGTGGGGTCCCCCCAGAATCCATACCAGACCCTTATCCAAGCATACCCTCCTAAACCATACCAGGCCACATGTCCTCATTATGGGGGGATGGGTGCTTTGGGGCAGGGGGGGGCAAGGGCTTCACCCCCACAACCATGGCTAGTAGTTGTGGGTGTCTGCGGGCAGAGGACTTATCGGAATCTGGAAGCCCCCTTTAACAAGGCTTCCAGATCCCGGCCCCCTCCCTATGGGAATGAGTATCAGGTACATAGTACCCCTACCCATTCACCAAAAAAGTGTTAAAAAGTAATAAAAACACAGGAACAGTTTTTGACAAATCCGTTATTAAAAAATAAAAAACAGTGCCCCCAATGTAGATTCATCATCAATCACGCCGCCCGCTGCACCTGAAAAGAAAAAAAAAAGGGCGAGAACGGGGGACTTTCTTGCACATATTTTGGGCGTGTCCAGGCTTGGAGGCTTTCTGGAGGGAAGTACATAGACTTGGACAACAGTTTACAGACTATCCGGTCCCAGAGGACCGACCCTGCCTTCTTTCTGCTTCATTGTTCTGACATCCCTTTCACGATGTACAGAAAGTCTGTGTTCCGTCATTCATTTATTTTCAGGTACTTATATAGCGCAGTCAATTTATGCAGCGCTTTACATATACATTGTACATTCACATCAGTCCCTACCCTCAAGGAGCTTACAATCTAAGGTCCCTAACTCACATTCGTACATACACATACTAGGGCCAAATGCAACCTGTTAACAGTGAAAAAGCTCCTGAGGATGTGACGTATCACGAAATGCATTGAGGCTACCAATCCTCTTTTGATTACCTCACTTCCGCCGGCACGGTCTACGTCACTTCCGGCAGCAGTGGTTCCGTTGGTATGAGCAGTGGAACCCACGCAAAGGAGAGTGAGGGAAGTGAGAAGGGGGATACCGGATTAGACAAACAGGGACGAAAAAGCTCATATATTTGGTGCTAATCTTAGCACCTGGATCATGTAAGTGTGAATTTGGCTTATTGTTTTTATACCTTGGAATAAACCTATTGCGCTATGCCTTAAACCTTTTGTCTTTGGGTGCTATTATATGGAGATACCTGATCTAAGAGGAGTGTTGTGGCTTGGTGTGATTTAAAGGGCCCATGTTGATTAAGCAAAAGGTGTGTGGATTTTGCGGTGAAGCACATAAGGACATCCTTAAGAAATTCCTTTTTTTGCACATGGTGATTGGACCCTCTTCTTTTGATAAACACATATACATGAAATCTGGTGGAATAGAAGAACTGAGGAAATTGATTTTGGACTTTTTTGAAAAATGTGCTGTATTGTTTTGGAACACATAACAGTTATATCTATAATATGTCGGAATGAATAGCGACAATTTTTTTCACTGTTAACAGGTTGCATTAGGTCTAAGTGGTCATTCACCACTAGAAAAAAAGGCAGCTGTTCTTTGCACATTTAATGTTTTTCTTTTTATTTGGGGAGGGCGCCATCATCGCTTTATATACTTTTAGCTTGTTCACATACTAGGGCCAATTTAGACAGGATCTAATTAACGTACCAGCATGTCTTTGGTGTGTGGGAGGAAACCAGAGTACACCCACGCAGGCACAGGGAGAACATGCAAACTGCAGGCAGGTAGTGTCGTGGTTGTGATTCAAACCAGTGACCCTTTTGCTGCTAGACGAAAGTGCTATCCACTACACCACTGTGCCGCGTCATCTACTTAATGCTGCCAAAAATTGTATCGATTTGCGATGGAAAGATCCTGACCCTCCCTCTTTTCAAATGTGGCTCAGAAAGGTTGAGGACATCAATAAAATGGAGGATCTAGTACTTTCAGCACTAAACAAGCATGAACGTTATAAAAAAACGTGGCTTTCATGGAATATTTTTATATACTCGGATGAAGGTAGATCTGTGCTAGATAGCACCCCTCAAGCGACCTAAACATCCCACCATGGCCATCGTGTTTGGTTTGTTTGACCCCCCCCCCTTTTTTTTCATCCTTTCCTATGATATGATAAAACCCGGATATCCAATCTTGTTGCCATTTAGTAGTCTTACAATAGCTAATATAGCAGTACTATTTTCTTTTCTTGTACACTATATGATCTGAGATATTGTGTTATTCAAGCACCTACCCGGTTGGACTACATTTTTGCAGTTCAAATTTTGATATGATCTGTTGGTTGCCTTTGTATTATAAATAAAGAATTTGTAAAAAAAAATGTCAGCTGGACAGAATAACTGATAAAAAAAAAGACACTCTTGCCGACACGGAGGCCATCTGCCTACTGCAGACGCCTACTGCAGGCTCCCCCCAGTTTGACATTTCTTATATAGGTAAGGGGGTGGCAACCTGTCTACGTCACCTGGTGGTCCCACCCCTTCTAACATCATGGACCCAGCATGCATCGGTCTGTGACATGAGACGGGGAGTGGTCCCAACAGGTGAAATGGAAGAGCCTGCAGTAGGCAGATGGTCTCTGTGTTGGGCAGTAGGCAGATGGTCTCTGTGTTGGGGAGAGCACCTTTTTTTTTTTTTTTTTTCTTTTTTTTTTCCGGGTGAGGTGAGCGGCGTGATTGACAATGGATCTACATCAGGGGACACAGTTTTTTTTATTTTTTAATGAAGGATTTGTTGAAAACTGTCTGTTTTTTTTATTACTTTTTGACACTTTTTTTTGGTGAACGGGTATGGGTACTATGTTCCAGATTCCGATAAGCCTCCTGCCCGCAGACCCCCACAACCACCGGTCATGGTTGTGGGGATGAGGCCCTTGTCCCCATGAATATGGGGGCCCGAGGGGGCTGGTATGGACTAGGGAGGGAACCCCATGCGTTTTTTTTTAAACATTTTTCTATTGCTGGGCAATGCCGGCATTCTTTTGTTTACATTCATCTGTCAGTTGGGAGCCCAGCTGACAGATGATGACAACCAGATATTCTTCATACAGAATTGTAATTGGTTGATCATTTTTTGACCGATCTGAATTCTAATCCTTCTGTAGCTATGCCGTCGTAGGGGTTGCTGGAAGTAGTGTTTCACTTGCTCACACTGCCCTCAATCACATTCCTTGCTCGCATTCACAGTCAGAAAACAGGCTGATTCTTTGTTTTTTTGTATTTATTAGGGGATTCAACTTGGATGGGGTAAGGGATGATTATGGGATGCCCACAGATCAACAGTTGTTTAGACGGGACCTCTATATACCACTCAGTATATACATTTCTCCTTCTCAAGCACAATGCTTACTTCTCAGGCAACTCCTTGTTCCTCTATCTTGCACAATACTTGACTCCATATCTCCTTGTTCCTCTGCCCTGCACAATACTTGATTCCGGCCCAGCTAGCACATGGTGAGGTCTGCTGTTTTGTTAGCAGAACCTCTGCAACCGCCCTTTGCAGGCAGGGACCATGGGCCCCTATAGTGCAGCAAATTCAAAGCTTTGGTGCTAGCTAGCTACGATGGACTACAGCTGCCAGCCCATCCTCCTCCAGGCCTCTCCAGCCCTCCTGGCTGCAAACGCCTGCACACCGCCCAGTGACACCATAGTCCCAGTCTCTTCCTGCACCTCTTCCAGACTGTCTTCCTCCCAATCTGCTACAGAGTGCATCTCCACTTCCCGGGACTGTGTCACTCACTGACACCCGATGGATTCCTCTTGGAGACCTTCCTGGTAGTACACTTGTTCTGCTGTCCTTCACCTGCTCTCTCATGTGCCTCTCCTCCAAGATCTCGCTCCTGGATGCACCTGAGCCCCGGGTCAAGGTCACTCCCTCCCAGACTGGGAACTCCCTCAAGACCCTTGACAACCTTCAGCACTCTGTCTTCATCTCCCAACTTCCACCTGAACGCTTCTTCCCGACTGGGCTGACTCTGGTTATTTAAGAAGGCCTGCCCCCTGCCAATCCAGGTTGAGGATTGGTCAGGGCTTCCCAAATGCGCAGCAGTTCCACCTCTTCTGTCCCACACCCCTTTTCTAGATCATTCTGAAAACCAAAGGAGGGGTCAACCAAAGGGTGTCACAACCTGCAGTCGCCAGCCACTCTCTGGGCCACTCCCCTACCCAGAACAAAAACAAACAGGCCTGGTAGCAACCATGCCTGCCTAAAGTTTGCCTACTCTAACAAAAATCCTCAACCTAGCACCTACCTTACGTAAAGGGTGCTACTCTTCTGAAAAGTTGGAATTCGTTAGAAAATTATAAACAAAACTATTTTAACAAAAATGAAACTAAACTAATTCTGAAACCAAACTAAACAAATTCCATAACAAAACAAAAATTAGTAACATAACGCATATATCCAAAACTAAACAAAACAAATGTTTCTGTTCTGCCCATGTCTACTGCTAGCTATATGAACAGCATCAGCGAAAAAAGGATCTGCTGGAGACAGATGAGGGCCTGAGGTGGAAGACCTGAGCAGAACTGCTGCATGTGTAAGCCAGGAGGCTGAATATCTATTTCTGTGCTAGAGTGAGCCAGGAGGTTGGATATTTCATTTCTGTGTAATCAGTGGAAACCCCCTGCATGGGAAACCTACATTGTATGGCCTTTTTTCTTTCTCTTAAATAAAAGTGGGACAACAGGCCCTTAAACGGCAGAACTGGCTGGGGGCTCTACACTTAAACTAAACAATTCCCAACATTACAAGTGGTGTTTCAGTGGATATAGTGTGGAGTTTCCAAATCCTTGCATGCTATTCCATTGAGTTGTTGCCAAAAACTGCCTGTGCTCTGTAGTGTGTGCAGCTGGTGTTGCACCTGGAAGGAAGAAGCCCCTTAAAGAGACAGTACTCCTGTTGTTCGGGGGAGGGGAGTGACTGTGAGTATGGGGCATCCAGAGAAAGTGAGTGTGTTTGAATATGCTGTGGACTGGTGCAAGCGGCACCTGGCAGCATTGAGCCAAGCTATAGATGAAATTAAGCCACCCCTCAGTGCAAGGAGAGAGGCTAACTAGAGACCAGGGCTGAGAGTGGTTGCCTGTAGCAACACGAAGGAGGCCAGTCGGGCGTGCTGTCTGTGTACCATGGGGTATGTCTTACCAGGATCAAATGGCAAGTGGCTTCAGGAGGAGCCCGATACAGCTGGTTGGAGAGGGCCAGCAAATTTCTGCTAAGAGAGTGTGGTCTTCCATGGCGACAGGAGGAATTATTGCCTAGAAGGAGGGACAGCAGTAGCCGATTTGGCTCAGTGTCCCCACAAAGAGGCCTGTGAGTTACTGCCAGCTGGGAGCCACTAGGAGGGAAACTCTGTTGGAACAAGGTCTGCTGTTACCCCTGGAAACAGGGGTAAAAATGCTGTTTGGCCTGCAGGGGATGCCAGAGAGTCCATAGCACCTGAAAGGGCGGTTATCTTTTCACCCTGTGGCCGCATGGGGAAAGTGGCCAAGGAAAGTGCAGCAGAGGACTGGTCTCTGAGACAACAAACCCAAATTAAAATGGGCTCCCCTACTACTGTGGTGGATTGGACAGTCCTTCATGAAATAATGGCTGGAACTGATACTCTTATGTTAAAACAGGCTGGTTATGAGACTGTCCACGATGACGTGTAAGTGACCCCAGTTAATGGGGCTACTGGATGTGCTCTTAAGTGACTTTTCCCTGTGCAGTACCCTGTACAGTGGGCAGGAAGGGGTTAAAGTCTAGCCTGCTCCTGTGTGTGTGGTTCTCAATTGGGGTACAGTGATGTATGAAGTGTTCATCAGTCTCAAGTTGGAAGTGGGCAAGGACAGCCCGCAAGAGCTAAAAATGCTGTTAATGTTGATGGTAATGAACAGTTTGCTGCTGTTGGGAAAACCCCAGGTTCATGCAGAGCAAAAGCTGTGATTAAAGATGGACCATTTCCCATAGCAACCAGGGGTGAGGCAGCACAGGTTTCCCTAGAAATCGCCAGGGAACTCTATATAATGGAGCCGGAGGTTGCCCTGGACAACTGCGTTGTTACTCTGGTGGGACAGAGTGGAACTGCACCTTATAATGGAAGTGTTTTAGTGCAAGCTGCTAATACTGAAAGTGTGCAGGTAAATAGCTGGTTAATACAACTTGTGAAAATGCAAATGAATGCGCAATGGGTCTGGTAACTAAATAATGACTAGCCCTGCGAGCAGCTATGTATTGCTTAATTATTCTAATGAGAGCTGCTGACACCTACAACATTCCCATATAAATGTGTATAATGAATTTGATCAAAAATAAATGTGCTGCTTTTCCTTCCAGACTGATATACTATATATATATATATATATATATATATATATATATATATATATATTGTAGAGGACGCCAAGGGTGGGTCCTGGACGGGTGCTATATATCACCAATATTCGGGTTATGGTCTTTTTGAAAGGAAAGGGGTAGTGCTCAGGGGGTCACCCGAGGGGGTGAGAGGTTCCGGGAGTAGCGAGAGCACAGGGAGGGCTGACTCGCAGTTCTCCCTACTTGTTATAGAGAGGTAGTAGGGACCCGGAGTTTCGGAGGCCCTAAAGTGATATTCGGGTGGGATAGGGCCTCCACCCCCTGACTACAGGGAAACCAGCACACATGGGGGTTAATAGCAACCAGGAAGCTGCTCATAAGGAGAGGAAGTGGTGTGTAGCTGGTGTGTGAGGAGGAGCTGGGAGGAGACACCAGTATTTTGGCAGAGCTGAAAGTGTTTGGAGACCCACGTGTGCTGGGGACTGAAAGCAAAACTTACCTGACAAGGACCGTGCAAGGTCCTGGGTTGAAGAGTCTTCCAAGAACTGTATGTTACTTTTACTTTATTTTGTGCTGAAGATAAGCGGACTTTTCTGTTGTTGGTTTTGTTTTGCTGCTGAAAGCTTACCTTTGTTTTGTTTGTTGGGAAAATAAACCCACTGATTGTTTAAGTTACCGGCTTGTGCACTCAATCCTGTGAAGCTACATCCCCCAACTTTACAATATATATATATATATACACACACACACAGTATCTCACAAAAGTGAGTACACCCCTTACATTTTTGTAAATATTTTATTATATCTTTCCATGTGACAACACTGAAGAAATGACACTTTGCTACAATGTAAAGTAGACATTGTACAGTAGTAGTGTATAGCTGGTATAACAGTGTAAATTTGCCGTCCCCTCAAAATAACTCAACACACAGCCATTAATGTCTAAACCGCTGGCAACAAAAGTGAGTACACCCCTAAGTGAAAATGTCCACATTGGGCCCAATTAGCCATTTTCCCTCCCCAGTGTCATGTGACTTGTTAGTGTTACAAGGTCTCAGGTGTGAATGGGGAACAAATTTGGTGTTAAATTTGGTGTTATCGCTCTCACTCTCTCATACTGGTCACTAAAAGTTCAACATGTCACCTCATGGCAAAGAACTCTGAGAATCTGAAAAAAAGAATTGTTGCTCTACATAAAGATGGCCTAGGCTATAAGAGGATTGCCAAGACCCTAAAACTGAGCTGCAGCATGGTGGCCAAGACCATACAGCGGTTTAACAGGACAGGTTCCACTCAGAACAGGCCTCGTCATGGTCGACCAAAGGAGTTGAGTGCACGTGCTCAGCGTCATATCCAGAGGTTGTCTTTGGGAAATAGATGTATGAGTGCCACCAGCATTGCTGCAGAGGTTGAAGGGGTGGGGGGTCAGCCTGTCAGTGCTCAGACCATACGCCACACACTGCATCAAATTTGTCTGCATGGCTGTCATTCCAGAAGGAAGCCTGTCACATACCTGGTGATGGAGTCTGGCTTATGCAGGGGTAACCTCTCTTGCGGCCCTGGCTCGGGAGTCCCTAGTAGTGCAGACAGGGAGCTCAGGAGCACAGGGGGGCACGAGGGCTGGACACGTCTCAGGTGGCAGGTAGGTGTCCGCTGGAGCTCGTGCAAGCAGAAGAGTAGTAAGACAGTCCGGGTCAGTAACTGGCTGGCGGTGCAGTACAGAAGGATCAGGCCGGGTCACAGGAACAGGTATTGGGCAATCAGGAAGCAAGGAAACTCACAGAAATGCTGTAGAACGGACAGCACCTGCTTCCTGGTGCTGTCCTGCTTAAATGGCCGCTTTTGGCGCCATTAGTGCGTGAACGTGCGCGGATGCGCACGGAGAGCCGGAAACGGCCCGAAAGGTCCATTTTTCTAACATTGCCCCCCCCAAGGGGCAGCCTCCGGATGCCCAGCCGGGCAAGCTTAGCAGGGTTATTCTCCTTGAAGGATCGGATGAGTTCATCCGCATGAATGTTATCTGCAGGCTCCCAGGAGTTTTCTTCTGGGCCGTAGCCCTTCCACTTCACTAGGTACTAGACATTGTTACCCCTCTTCCGGCAATCCAGGGTGGCTTCTAGTTCAAACTCCTCCTCGCCGTCTACCATGATTGGGCCTGGTGGGCTAGTCTTCCGCCAGGCAAATGGATTTGGGGTCACAGTTTTCAGCAGTGACACGTGGATCACTGGGTGAACACGCAAGGCAGAAGGGAGCTCCAACTCGTAGGCTACCCTGTTAATCTTCCTTTTCACAGGGAAGGGGCCAATAAACCTGGGGCCCAATTTCTTAGAGGGGCAGGCTAACCTTAGGTTCTTCGTGGCCAGCCAGACTTTTTCCCCGTGCTGTAGGTCCAACTCTCCCCGTCTCCCTTTGTCGAACACCTCTTTGTTATGTTCCTGGGTCCGGGCCATGGTCTCCTGGAGAAGTTTGCAGTTCTCTTCCCAGAACTTGGTCATTTCCTGTGCTGCTGGTACTTCACTTTCAAGGCCATGGTTGAGCATAAAGGTCGGGTGGAAGCCGTAATTAGCCAGAAATGGAGACTTGTTGGTGGCTGAATGGACGGTGTTATTGAAAGCAAACTCCGCCAGGGGCAGCAGAGAGACCCAGTCATCTTGTGAGAATGACTAGAAGCAACGGAGATACTGCTCCAGCGTCTGATTGGTCCTCTGTCTGCCCATTTGTCTGTGGGTGGTATGCCGAAGAGTATGCCAGTTCAATGTCAAGTGTGGAGCACAGGGCCTTCCAGAACCGGGAGGTGAACTGAACTCCGCGGTCGGAGACAATGCTGGTTGGAAGTCCATGGAGCCTCACTATTTCCCGGATGAATATCTCAGCCGTTTCAGTGGCTGATGGGGTCCCCTTCATGGGCAAGAAGTGGGCCATCTTCGTTAGCCGATCCACTACCACGAAGATGGTAGAATAATCTTGGGATGGTGGCAGCTCGACAATAAAGTCCATCGAGATCATGGACCAGGCCCTCTTGGGCACCGGAAGTGGCTTTAGTAAGCCCAGGGCCTTGGTCTTGCTGCTCTAGTTCTGGGCACAGATAAGGCATGAGCTGACGTATTTTTTTGCGAGCACCGAAGTTCCCGCCAATTTATTGTCATGACAGGATGCCAAGACCAATATGCGCTGGTCCTCTGGAACAAAGAGTCTATTGCCATGCCACAGTAGGCCGTCTCTGGTTAGCAGGTTGGGGTCTGCCGGTCTGGGGGTCCTGGCTAAGGACTGCCTGATTTGGGACAACAGGTCCCCTTGGGTTAACAGGAATTTCCGGGGATGCAGGACTGTATCAGGGGCCGCAGGGTTTACAGAACATCCTTGACAGGGCGTCAGGCTTGACGTTCTTCGACCCTGTATGTTACGTGGAAGAGGAAGCGTGAGAAGAAGAGTGCCCACCGGGCTTGGCGAGGTCTCAGTCGTGCTGCTCGGACATATTCTAAATTTTTGTGATCCTTGAAGATTAACCGCTTGCCGACCGCTGGTCGGCAATTGACGGCGACTGTATGGCGCTCCTGCGCAAATCGCCGTCATATGACGGTGGCTGCGAGATCGCTGTGTCCGGGGAGGGCCAGGGAGCGGGTGCGGCGGATTCGATCCCCGCCAGCCACCCGCGATGCCCCCCCCCGGAGTGAAAGAACGGAGGTCCGTGTAAGTAAACACGGACCTCCGTTCTGTGAGGGGGCAGGGCTGTGATCACAGCCTTCCTCTACATGGAAGCTGTGATCACTTCCCTTCCCAAGCTAGGGCAGTCCCCCCACAGTTAGAACACGCCCAGGGAACACTGTTAACCCTTAGAGCGCCCCCTGCAGGTTAACCCCTTCACTGCCAATGGCATTTACACAGTAATCAGTGCATTTTTATAGCACTGATCTCTGTATAAATGCCAATGGTCCCAAAAAAGTGTCAAAATGTTCCGACATGTCCGCTGAAATATCGCAGTACCGCTAAAAATCGCAGATCGCCGCCATTACTAGTAAAAGATAAAAAAAAAATAAAAACCCCAGAAATTAATTCTCATCATCCGTAAACGCGACCACTTTTGCGCAAACCAATCAATAAACGCTGATTGCGATTTTTTTTT
>BLSH010159737.1:15618-27977 GCA_018402905.1 Glandirana rugosa
TTTCACCGAGACATTGCGTTTTGCGGCAGTATGCTGCCGCCGACGCTATGTCTCTATGACACTCGCGCGCGCGCGGGTGACACAAGCCCCCCCCGGTCCCTCGCCCACGCCGCCGAAGCTAACGGCGGCCGGTGGGCGCTACGGGGGGGCCTCGCTTACTCGCCTCCAGGCACATACGCGCGCGCTCACAGTATCTCTGTATCGCAGCCGCCGTCGTATGACGGCGTTTTGCGTTACAGAGCCACTTTGTCGCCGTCAATCTCCGATCGGCGGTCGGCAAGTGGTTAAAAAACACACTAAAGTTAATTTTAGGGGACACAAAAACACAATAAATTACCCAATTTTTTGATAAAATATAAAAGCAGATGTTGCACTGAGTAAATAGATACCCAACATGTCACACCTTAAAGTGGTTGACAACCACACTAACCTACAGGTAAGCCTATAATAAGGTTTACCTGTCGGTTCCCTGCATATCTCCCAAACCTGCACGATTCAGGAGATATGCAGTGTACTAGATGTGCCAACGTCATTTTGGCACATACGCCTCCTTGCTGTTTCTTCACTGAGATCGACATGACTGGCGGCTCCCGCGTAGTCACAAAGCTGAAGATCGCGGCCCCGCAAGGAAGAGGGGCTGAAGATGGATGCTGCCAGCACAGGGGACATTGCTGGACGTCACAGGCTTTATTTGCAGGTAAGGAGATCAGAGATCACCAAAGACATGGATGAAGTGTTGTACCGTGTTGGCCATTGATAGCAGGAGAAAAATAATAATGGAGTCATCACCTTTCATTGGCTGAGTACATTTTGTGGTGTGGAGATTCCACAAACACTTAGAGGTCTATTGAAAAAAAAAATGAGTTGAATGAATGTGACCGACATTCACCCAGCTGTGATGAATATTGGATGTATTTTATTTCATACACTGATTTCCTTGGCTCCATCTAGTGGCCATAATGCAGTATTGTGATATTTTTATTAATGGAGGTTTGTCAGGAAAAATACCCCATTATGGTCACTAGATGGCGCTGGCTATCATAGGAAATCACTGTATTACATTATGGGCAGAATATGTAACGGCTGGATGAGTGATTGTCACATTCATCCCATGAATTTTCTATAAGTAGACCCCTTAGTTTCATTCATCAGACATGGCTTCATACTAATACCTGAGATCATACTCATACACTTATAATTGCCAAAACAGCACACAGACCCCCGAGGTTCTTCTATGTATTTGGGGGACTTTGGAGGGTCTGTGTGCTGTATAAAAAAAAGAAGCCGGCAATGAAATGTCATTTTCTGGCAATTTAATCGGATTCATTTTTTTCTTTGTAAATGTCACTTTTTCTGTAGCCCATCCTACAGCAGGAATGAGGAAATGTATAGAGACCCCCAAATACATTCCAGACCCTCTGAGTGTAAGATGGAGATTAAGGGGGAAACATCACACAAAGCAAAGTGTGTGCTCCCCAGAAAATCCATTCCAGACCCTTCATCCAAGCATGCAGCCTGCCTGACCAGGAAAGGGGGAGGGGTGAGTGTGTGGCTCCACCCCTTCTCCTGAACCATGCCAGGTCATGTGCCCTCAACATGGGGGGCTTGTCAGGAGGGACTCCACCCATGGTAAAGCACCTTGTCACCATGTTGATAAGGACAAGCGCCTCATCCCCACAACCCTGGCCTGGTGATTGTGGGGGTCTGTGGGCAGGGGGGCTTATCAGAATCTGAAAGTTCCCAAATACTGCCCCTTAAATGAATGAGTTTGGGGTACATAGCACCCCTAACCATTCACAGAAAAGAAATAAAGACCCTCAATGTATTTTATTATAATAAATTCCCCCAAAAATTCTCTCTGTAAATCCATCATCAATCCTGATGCCAACCCCCCACTGACTCCCCAATGACCCCCCACACAGGAGAGAACTCTGATGGTAACACTCGCTGACTGATAGCGTCCTGAGCTGTCATCAGCTATATAAAGGAAGGGGCGGGGATAGCGGTGACTTCATTGCCCAGATATGGCCATATTCAGACTATGATGTCATGATCTGTGCCCCACCCATTTGCCTACGTGGCCATGTAAGTGAATGGGCGGGGTGTAGTAAGGAGCTTGCTTACCAGATTGCTATGACCCTCTTACTGAAGAGAAGTCAGGTAACACTTCAGCGGTAACAGCAGAACTGTCACTCCACTCTCTCCAGCACTCTCCTGGTCTCTGGGTCTCCGCCACTATTCAGAGCAAATAAACTTCACCCCAGGGGTATTCATGGAAAGAGAGAAAAAATGAAATAAGCCTCACATTGATGTTAGTGAGATAAAGTAAGTCCTTTTGTTGGTGTCGGGAGGAAAGATTAGCCCCATTGTTGGTGTCAGTGAGATAAAATAAGCCCCATTGTTGGTGTCAGTGAGATAAAATAAGCCCCATTGTTGGTGTCAGTGAGATAAAATAAGCCCAATTGTTGGTGTCAGTGAGATACAATAAGCTTCATTGTTGGTGTCGGTGAGATAAAATAAGCCCATCATTGGTGTCAGTGAGATAAAATAAGCCCCATTGTTGGTGTCAGTGAGATACAATAAGCTTCATTGTTGGTGTCACTGAGATAAAATAAGCCCCATCATTGTTGTCAGTGGGATAAAATAAGTCCCATTGTTGGTGTCAGTGAGATAAAACAATCCCCATTGTTGGTGTCACTGAGATAAAATAAGTCCAATTGTTGGTGTCAGTGGGATAAAATAAGCTCCATTGTTGGTGTCAGTGAGATCAAATAAGTCCCATTGTTGGTGCCAGTGAGATAAAACAATCCCCATTGTTGGTGTCACTGGGATAAAATAAGTCCCATTGTTGGTGTCAGTGAGATCAAATAAGTGCCACTGTTGGTGTCAGTGAGATAAAATAAGTCCCATTGTTGGTGTCAGGGAGATAAAATAAGCCTCTTTGTTGGTGTCAGTGAGATAAAATAAGTCCCATTGTTGGTGTCAGTGGGATAAAATAAGCCCCATTGTTGGTGTCAGTGAGATAAAATAAGTCCCATTGTTGGTGTCAGTGAGATAAAATAAGCCCCATTGTTGGTGTCAGTGAGATAAAATAAGCCCCATTGTTGGTGTCAGTGAGATAAAATAATCCCCATTGTTGGTGTCAGTGAGAATAAAGTGTAACCCCAGCCCAGCATTGTTGGTGTCAGTGAGAATAAAGTGTAACCCCAGCCCAGCATTGTTGGTGTCAGTGGGGGTACTTACCTGATCACACCGCTGCCTCTCTGCTGATGTCGGAGTTCTACTATCACTGTCAGAAAGGAGATCACTGCTCCCCACAGTCGGCTATAATTGCAGTGCCTGGTGATGGGACCCAGAGAGACTTCCAGCCGTCATCCCCTCACTGACACTCTGCACTCTGAGTCCTGGAACTTGGGAGATGATGGGACAGCGGACTAAATCCCAGGACTGTCTTCTCATTCGGCAACAATGACAGCACCGTGTTCACACTACCTGACGTTTCTGAGGCCTGCAGTTCCTCTGAGCTCCACAAGGTGGTGATCTCACTTCTACCCACACAGGAAGTCTCTGTGGAAAACAGGAAGTGATGTCAGATACAGACAGGAAGTGATGTCAGATACAGACAGGAAGTTGTGGGTGAGAGGAGAGTTGAGAGGAAGTAGAGAGGAGATATTGCTGGAAGTATCAGAGGAGGTAGTAAGACCTTATTTTCTATTTACACCCAGTAACTAGAGTTGTCACCTCATCCCTTTAAAACTGAATACATAGGAATTACACAGGTTGTTGTTCTGAGGTTGATTTAATGCAGATGAGGCACCAAGTGAGTTTAATTAGCACCTTAATCAGCCAGAGAACAACAACCTGTGTAATTCATATGTATTCGGTTTTTAAAGGGATGAGGTGACAACTCTACCAGTAACCCCCCGTCATGTCCGTCCTCTTCCTCCATAGTCACTGTAATAATGATGTGCATGCTTTATGTTATACTTCAGCTATTGTGCATAGTTCTTTATGCAGACAGGAAACAGTTAACATTTCTAGTCATGTGATCTGGGGGTGGGGAGCAGTTGTTGTAAGATGGATGCTGCTGATTAAAGACAAGCCTGATGTTAAAGCTCCATGCTGTGTGCATATAATTGATCACGGATCACACTCGCCCATGGTGACTAGCTAACCGACACGGGCGTGCCGTGACTGGGAGTATAGGAGGGAACTTATACTATAGTAAGATTTCACTGTGCTTTCACAGCCCGCATTACCTTCGGTCAGAGACTCCACTCCAATCCAGTTGGCTGACCACACACAGGCAGATACGAATCTTACATACAATCTGGTGCACTCTAAGGATTGGGGAGCAGTCTAGCAATGAATACACTTCTAGGGTTTCTCTAGCTATCCTGTAAAACCCCGGTGCTAATCACTCTTCCTACTGTCCACACACCCACACCAGACCCACAATAACCAATAGCCTGCCACCACTCAGCTCTTTATCCTCGGATTGGTCTGCTGAGCCACCACACACAGATCTCCATCTGGCAGATCTGTTAGTTTACAATCTGCATGCAATCTGCCCACACACAGACCAATTGCACATTGATTGGTACGTAGCATAGACCGACTATTAAGGCATTAAAATACAACGATCTCTCTAGAGATATGAGTCCTAGGTTAGTACATTAACATTTAATATCCCAAAACTGGGCAGTGCATAAAATATATACAAAGAAAAAGGTATACAGACAATACATACAATTGGCAATTCCCTATGAAAAGGAATAAAAACAGAAATAAACGTTACCGCAGTCTATCCCTGGACAGAAGTATGTCACAAATTTGTGGAACCCCCTCAGTTTATAACTGACTTCATAGAGGCACCCCGGGAACATTGAGACTCCCCAATTTATTGGAATATGGACGTGGGCTGGACATTAGCCCCTGGCCAATCAACCCTGGGGGGAGTTCCCATCCCAGCCCACAGGATGGTTCATGTTCCGAAACGACCAACATGAACCCGGATCAGAACGGCACTGACCACTGGATCATGGATAGGATTTCCTAAACAGCACCTTTTCCTGTTCCCGACAGTGCCAAACACGATCTACCTGCCGCAGCCTAGGGCCATCTAATGGTTTTGTGTATTTTCCTGTGACCCCAAAACCGCTACAAATACCGCTTAATATGTGCTGGAAGCTTATCACCCATACAATCAAAAATAATTATTTTCATCTCTCTGCCGCTAATATTTCAGCTTTTATGAGAGATGAAATGTATTCTTTTGATCTGTTGACTCTAATCAAAGCTTGTAAACCTTCCCATGCCCCCCGCCAACACCTGTAGCCAGAGAGACTGAGATTTCTTGTTTGAAGCTTCCAGGAGGTGACAACTTTTGCTCATTCTAATTGGGAACTCTTATTAGTGTCTAGGTGTCAACTAGACTCTTTAGCTTGCTTAGTTCTATTTACATGCTAATGAAAAGACATATGGCATGGCTAACATTGCATGCTATATTTTTAATAACGCAGAATTAAACTACATCCACAATTATACTATTTCTATAAATCACATCACATCTTGCTAAGGCAAACTATCTTACACTTTACATTTCTGTTACACACATGGTACCAGAAGTCGGGTCAGAAAAGTCATGGCAGCAAACAGCAACACGAAGAACATTCCTTCCCTGGATTTGGAAGCAGGGAACATATCTGAAAACTGGTCAAGATGGAGGCAGCTGATAAAGCTTGTGTTTGCAGGACCAGGTGCAGACAAATGGACTGATCAGCAGAAAGCAGCTCACTTTCTGATATGTGTGGGACAAAAAGGACGTGATGTGTGCAGAGTCTGGCAAGTGAGTGGGGAGATCACTGCAGAGGACTAAAAGAAAACAGAGGTACTGTAACACACAAGCATCGTGTGGACATTGTGGAAACATGCACCATAAAAATAGTGTCTGTCCTGCAAGGGGGCAGATATGCAATAAATGCAAGAAAAGAGGTAATTTCGCCAGGGTTTGTAACCTGTCTTCACAAACCGGAAGGTGAAAATCACAGTCTGTACACGCCATAGAGGACAATGATGACAATGCAGGGTCAGACTGCACCCCAATATATCTTGCAGCAGTACAGAAAACACATCAGTCTGCAGATGAAGCAAAGGTAACATTACAGATAGGGGCTAACAAAACTCCAGTCACATTCAAAATAGATACAGGAGCACAAGTAAATTGTGTGCCAAGCCACATATACCTGGAACACCCCAGGAATGAATCCCCCTAGAGACTCAGGACTTACTGAAACTGATGGGATATGGGGGTGAAAAGTAATGGGTCGCTGTCATGCAAAATGTTCTTACAAGGGATCTGAAAAGGTTTTGCAATTGTTTGTGATAGAAACACAAGCCCCAGCCATAGTAGGTCTCAAAGCAAGTAAAGAGATTGGACTTGTGAAGATCATAATGACTGTGGATGGTGGGCACAGAGGTCTTACAGAGGCTAACATTAAACATGAGTACTGTGATGTATTCAAGGGCCTGGGGTGCCTCCCGGGTATAAGCCACATTCGTATAAAAGAGGGTGCTCAGCCTGTCATTCACGTCCCAAGGAGAATACATTTAACTCTTGTGGATAAAATCAGACAAGAACTCACTAGGATGGAGAAGCTGGGAGTAGTAAAAAAAGGTGACAGAACCATCAGAATGGGTCAGTTCTATGGTTGTGGTGGAGAAGAAGAACACAGGTGAAATTTGTATATGCATTGACCCACGTGATTTGAACAAAGTAATAATGAGAGAACACTACAAACTCCCCACTATAGAGGGTATAGCGCACAAGCTAGTAGGAGCAACAGTATTTAGTGTACTAGACGCCCAGTCCACTTACTGGCAATTGCATCTTGATGAAGCCAGCAGCTACTTAACCACTTTCAACTCCCCTTTGGGTTGATGGCATTTCACAAGGGTACCTTTCCGCATAGCGTTTGCACAGGAGATATTTCAAAAGAAATAACATGAATTGATTGCTGGTCTACAGGGTGTGGAAAGTAATAATTGATGATTTTTTGGTCTATGGAAAGGATCAAACGGAACATGACAAAAACCTTACTGCTTTGCTCAATCAGTGTTGTGAGAAGCATCTTAAACTCAATCCAAACAAAATGCAAATTTGGGTAGAAGAAGTTACATATTTTGGGCACCTACTAACCAAAGAGGGCTTGAAGCCTGATCTAAAGAAGATTACAGCAGTTCTTAACACGAAGGCTCCAAGTTCTTAACATGAAGGCTCCAACCTCCAGAAAGGAGCTGGAGAGATCACTGGGCATTTTCAACTATCTATCCAAATTCTCTCAGGGCCTTGCTCAACAGATAGCACCACTATGTGCACTGCTGCTATTAGGATGCTATTTGGTGTTGGGATGCAAACATGGAAAAGACTTTTGAAAGTGAAAAAAATGATCACTAAACATCCAGGGCCAATACGGAAATATTTTGACGTAAACTATGACACTGTACTTTAAGTGGATGCATCCCAGTTTGGGTTAGGTGCTGTACTGACTCAACAAGGACATCCTGAGGCATATGCTTCACGAGCACTGACCACAATGCAAGCCAATTATGCTCTAATTGAGAAAGAGTTGCTGGCCATTGTGAACGGATGTGAGAAATTTCACCAATACATATATTGTCGCCCGGTAACGGACCACAAGCCATTGAAGTACATCCTACAGAAACCGTTGCCTTCTACACCTCCATGCCTGCAGTGGATGGTCATGAAACTACAGCAGTATGATCTCACAGTGAAATATAAGCCTGGAAAGGAAATTCCAATGGCAGATACCCTGTCTAGGGGGTTTCCAGAAGGACATGAAGCACGGTATGAACCTGAATTGGAAGAACAGGTACATGCAGTACTAGTGAACATTCTAATATCAGATGTATAGCTGGAGAAGATAAGACAAGACACAAAACAGGATAAAGTCCTAGAAAAAGGAACTTGTGTCATGTACAATGGCTGGTCAGAAAAATGAAAGAAGCGGTGTCCTGAACTACAGGGATTTTGGCCTTTGAAAGATGAGCTATACATTCATACGGATATCATATTTATGGGTAACCATATTCTTATTCCTAAGTCACAGCAAGCAGAAGTACTGGAACAAATTCACGAGGGGCATTTGGGCATCACTCTGTGTAAGCTCAGAGCGCGGGAGGTTGTCTACTGGTCTAATTTGGACTTTGATATTGAGACGCTTGTGAAGAAGTGTGAAACATGCCAAACATTTCAAAAAACTATGCAAAAGAACCTCTTACACCATGGAATGCTCCTTCACAGGCATGGCAGAGACTGGCTACTGATATTTTTCATCTAGAGGACAACCACTACGTGATAGTATTTGGTTACTACAGCAAATACTTTGAACTAGTGCAGCTGAGAAATCTAAAAGCATCAACAGTCATATGGCCTTTCAAAACAATACTTTCAAGACATGGAGTGTGTGAAGAACTTGTGTCTGATAATGGCCCACAATTCACATGTGCGGAATTCCAGTGCTTCCTGTGTGAATGGGGAATCAGGCACAAGTCCTTATCACCCACAGGCCAATGGTCTAGTAGAAAAGTATGTTGGCATAGCCAAATCCATTGTACTGAAAGCGCTATCATCAGGGCAGGATGTGTACCTAGGCCTGCTAAACTATCGTGCAACACCTATTGAAGCTTTATGCTCACCTACACAGCTGCTAATGGATAGAACACTGAGGACCACAGTGCCTATTGCACCACAGAAATTGCAGCCTCAGTCTATCCCACATGATTGGGTGACAGCTCAGAGGATCAGAAACATGGAAAAGCAAAAATTGTATTTCGATAAATCTACTAAATCCTTTCGTCCACTCTGTGCTGGGCAAGCTGTAAGACACAGAGCCACTGGGAATACATGGGAACCTGCTCAAATTGTCAGAGAAGTCAATTCACCAAAATCATATGTGATTGAAACCAAGTGTGGACAGAAACTGAGACGAAACAGGCGTCATCTTCGTCCAGACACTGCCGCAGATACTTCATCAGAGGAACTAAATGACAATGGAAATAAAGAGCAAACCCATGATGGCACAGAATTTTTAAACACAGATGTTGAGTCTACTGAGAATATTGAGGACAACATATGCCTATCAGAATGTGATAATGCCGGGACTGGCTCTCAACTGAACACCAGTCCTACGGATGAAGAGCCAGTGGTTACTTTCTCTCGCTATGGTCGAGCCATTAAACCAAGAATATGGAAGGACTTTGTTTCATATAAAATGTTCTATACTTGAGGGGGAAGATGTAATGATGCTTTGTTACACTTCAGTTCAGCTATTATGCCTAGTTCTTTATGCGGTTAGGAAACAGTTAATATTTCTAGTCATGTGATCTGGGGGTGGGGAGCAGTTGTTGTAAGATGGATGCTGCTGATTAATGACAAGCTTGATGTTAAAGCTCCATGCTGACTGCATATAATTCATGTTAAATCATCACAACTCCAACAAACCTGCCTCGATGCTAGCCAGGGTACTACGCGGTCCTAGGAAGCGCACCTTCATCCCCCATATAGTCAATAGCCGGGGGGCCAAAATTCACACCTCCAAGGGGATCTCCCAAGAGTTTTACAATTTCTATAGGCAACTGTACAACCTGCACCCCGACCTTCCTCAGGAAGAGGTTGCAGCACAGACAGAGGCGGCTCGGAGATATATAGCAGAATCAGGGATGCCATCCCTAACTCGGGAGATAGCAGATACCCTGGAAGCCGACATCACGGCCGATGAGTTAAACTTAGCTCTGGCCCAGACTAAACCTCATAAAGTCCCCGGACCGGATGGCTTTACGGTATTTTACTACCAAACTTTCGCCAACATCCTTACCCCACACTTCTTGACTACGTACAATGCACTAACGAGAGGGGGCACGCTTCCAGTGGATGCACCGAGAGCATATATCACACTGATACACAAAGACGGCAAGGACCCGGCCCACTGTGGAAGCTATCGTCCAATTGCCCTACTTAACGTTGATTTGAAGTTATTCTCTAAAATCCTGTCTAATCGGCTTCTCCCACATATACCGTCACTCGTGCATCTAGACCAAGCGGGCTTTGTGCCACTACGCGAAGCACGCGACAACACCATCCGGGTGCTCAATCTCATAAACACTGCACGCAGAACACGGGAGTCATTCATCCTTCTTTCAACCGACACGGAGAAAGCTTTTGACAGGGTGGTCTGGCATTTTATGCGGGCCGCCCTGTCACACATAGGATTAGGCCCCAACATGTTAAGTTGGATTCTTTCCCTCTATTTGTGCCCGTCAGCGGCCATCCGGGTCAACGATTGGGGTTCTGAATTCTTCTCTCTGGGGAACGGGACGCGCCAGGGCTGTCCCTTATCCCTGATCATCTTTATCTTGTCCCTGGAACCCTTTCTTTGCTCAGTTAGGGGGAATCCGAACATATCGGGATTACGGAAACCTTCAGGGCACCACAAAGTTGCGGCGTACGCCGACGACTTGATCTTCTTTGTTACCTCGCCCGGAATATCCCTGCCAAATATTCTGGCGGCATTGCAGATCTACGGGGAAATCTCAAACTACAAGATTAACATGTCTAAGTCCGCTGCCCTCAATATCACGACCCCCTCCCCAGAAGCCCACAGGCTTCGCTCATCATTTGCGTTTAATTGGACAAATGTCCCTATCAAATATCTAGGGATCAATGTCACTTCTGATCCGGCAGACCTATACACTGCCAATTTTGTCCCCCTACTCCACCAACTGAAATTGGAACTTCAACGATGGCACACCTTGACTTTGACATGGTTCGGACGCTGTGCAGCGGTCAAAATGACCATCCTCCCGAAGGTACTATTCATAATGCAAGCCATCCCAATCCGAATCCCGTCCGGATTCTTAAAACAACTACGGGCGTTGTTCCAAGATTTCATCTGGTCATATAGACCATCACGGATCCGGTTGCTTACCCTGTCCCTCCCAAAATTGAAGGGGGGCTTAGGGTTCCCTGATTTGTTCAGGTATTTCAGAGCTGTCCACCTCTCCCGGGTGGTGGACTGGCACTGTAACGCCGGATCCAAACAGTGGGTGGCAATGGAAAGGGAGGAAGTATCCCTGCCCCTCGAGACATTATCGTGGTGTCAGACACGACTCCCAGGAGACCTGACAGATCACCCACAGATCACAGTGTTCCGTTCCTTAGCACTCGCCCCACTTCCATCGCCGCTGACACCGGTCGTCGGCAATCCGGACTTCACTCCAGGTCTCACAAGCAGAGGAGTGAGGAGACTGGCACATCAGGGGAAATCGCGGGTAGGAGATATCTGGCCACGGGGTGGACTCCCCTCCCTAGGTGGACCCTCCATTGGATCCCTTTAGTGCATTTCAAGTCAAACATTTCTTGCAGGCCCTACAGAAGATCCAATATAGCCCTCGTGACCTCACTCCTTTCGAGACGCTATGCAGAAACGGAGAACCTGACATACGCTTGCCCTCCTGTATGGGCTTCTCTCAGACATCTCAGTGGAGTCACCTCCGCTCTTTATCCGCCGCTGGGAAAGGGACCTGGGCATGCAATTCACCCCTCCCAGATTGACAAAATCCTTCTTCTAGCGCACAAATCCTCCATGGCGAGTCAGTACCAGGAGGTGGGGTACAAGATCCTCACTAGATGGTACAGGGTTCCTCATGTACTACATCAGATGAACAGGTCCTCGCCCAATGTTTGCTGGAGGTGCGGGACAGGGGAGGGCACGATCATTCACATTTTCTGGGCATGTCCCACGCTTAGGCCCTTCTGGGAAGAGGTGACTTCCACCATCAAGAATCTGACGGCGGTCGAGTTAAGTGAGGACCCGGCCGCTTGCCTTCTCCACCTGTCGGGAAGACCCATTCGGAAATATAAGAAATCCCTAACGATGCAGCTACTCAATGCCGCAAGAGCTTGCGTTCCAGCCTTATGGAAACAAACCCAGCCCCCAACTAGGACCCTGTGGTATTCCAAGGTCAACCATATCCACCGAATGGAGGAGTTGACCTCCTCTCTGTCCAACATGGAGGAACTGTTCAGGGAAAAATGGAGACCCTGGAGACATTTTACTGGAACAGAGGCCTACCTGCGGACAGTGACATGACCCCTCCAGCCTTGGTAATCACCTACTTGTAACTCTTATGAGTGGCCATGGTCTAAATGCTCACCCTGTCCCCCCTGGCGTAGGAGCCTCTGACCTCACCCCATTATTTTCACTCCCCCTTTTTTTTTTTCTCCTTCTTTCTCTTCTCTTTCTCTCTCTTCTCTATTTCTTCTCGCCCTGCTCCCCCCC
>BLSH010159737.1:72017-90350 GCA_018402905.1 Glandirana rugosa
CCCACACCTTTGTAAGCGAGTCGGTGGGCTTACGAAGGTAGGCTGTTCATTTGGACGAGGAACGAACGGGTGTCGTCCCGATTTACAATGTATCTTTGTATCTTTGCACTGCCGTCTTTTTCTGACTCATCAGGTAGCTCAGACGGGAAAAAATAAAATAAAAAAATAAAAAAAAATGTAATTGGAACAACAGACTGATATCTAAATACAAATAGGGTTCGTACAAACTTCGGTAAATGACAACTGACAGAGTGTAGGAGACAACCATCAAATAAGGTTAGTAGTTGGTGGGTAAGTCATTTTATTATGAAAGATTCTAATCAAAACTTGAAGGGAGGTCAATCAAACTCCAGGGGCACAAGAACTAAAACCAAAGTATATCAAGAACACGGGGACCTCAAACTAACTGGAGGGAAGTTCAAAACTAATCTTAGAAAGTATTATTTTACTGAATGGGTGGTTGATGATTGGAATAAACTACCAACAGAGGATGTGAGACAGTCAACAGTAAATGGCTTCAAACATGCTTGGGATAAACATAAATCTATAGTCAGACAACAAGGTTAATGTAAAAAAAAATAAAAAAATAAAATAAAAAAGGGCAGACTCGATGGACTACTCAGTCTTTTTCTGCCGTCACGTTTCTATGTTTCTATGTAACATTTAGCCCTGCTGTGGGCAAGCAAGGAGCAGGTTTACTTGTCGGATGGAAGCATTCGGGTGGCTGAGCGAATGTTTCCACACCCCCCCAGGTAAAGTGCCCCCCCCCCCCGACACCCACCCGCTATGTATCCTGGGCTCCTCTGCCCATCTGCAGACCTGAGACCAGCATAGCGGGTGATGGAGGTTAGGGAGGAGGGAGGGCACACATCCCCTCTCCTCCCCTTGTTCCTGACCTGGAAGTGACATGTATGACATCACTTCCGGGTCCCCGGTGACAGTTTCCCCGCTATCAAGGCCAGGAAAGAATATAATGCAGCGTGATATGTATTACATTACATTCAGTGGAGCACAGGGGGGACATTGGGGGTCTTTTAGACCCTGGATGTCTCATTAAAGAGAACCTTTCACCAAAAAATCATCACATAGGGAACTTTTTATGCTCTATATCAGTGTTTCCCAACCTTTTTTGAGTCAAGGAGCCCTCCAAAATGATGGACAATCTCGGGGCACCCTATAAAATGATGGACAGTCTTGAGGCGCCCCAATTTAAAATATAAAAACGATTCTAATAGTTCTACATAATGCAACAACATCCACACACATAGGACACCCAACGTTATAAGTGATTTATTCTTCCAAAGCAAATAGACTTTTGCACACTGGTACTGACTAGTATTCCAATGTTTCTCTTCTCCCTCAGTTTTTCTCCATCACTCAGCTAATAAGACCCCAAAGCTGATGGAGAGGGGTGGGGGAGGGTCACACAAGGATGATATTCAGGCAACTGACATCCTCCTTATCAGCTCATGATGTCATTGGTCGTTAGGAGGTTGGCAGCTAGAAGGGTGTAATGGTGAACAATGAAAACCTGAGGCTTTGTGTAACTAAAAGGCTTCATCCACCCTCCTGCTTGTATACAATTTTGGGGCAATTGTTAGGCATTTTGCCAAGTCGCCCCAGAAGAAACCTCAAGGCACCCTGGTTGATAAAGGCTGCTTTATGTAATGCAAACATTTTTTTTTCTTTAATTGTTCAAAATTTAATTAAACCACTTCCCATCCGGCTTATTGACAAACGACGGCCGGGCGGTGGTTCAGTTATCCTGACTGGACGTTTATTGACATCCTCAGGATAACACGCAATCACTGGCACGTGGGCACACGCATCGTGGCAATCGGTGGTGTGGTGTGTCAGTCTGACTCACTGCATTACCGTTCTCATGTGATCAGCCGTGACCAATCACAGCTGGTCACAGTATACACAGGAAGAGCCGTTTATTGGCTTTTCCTCTACTCGCATCTGCAGACGTAAGTAGAGGATCGGCTTCTCTCCTGACAGGGAGGGTCTGTGCTGATTGTTTATCAGTACAGCCCACCCTAGGTTCGCCACCTATGACCACAAGGGATGCCACCCGAGGACCACCAGGGAGAGCCCATCCAGGACCACCAAGAGCCGACCAGGGAGCCCACCAGGTAAGGGGCACAATGCCCAACATGGACTTCAGATCCCACACTAGACCACTAGAGAATGCACACCTTACAGTGCAATCTTCCATTGCCACTCACCAGTGCCACCTATCAGTGCCCACCAGTGCTACCTATCAGTGCTGCCTCTGAGTGCCCATCAGTGCCGCTTATCAGTGCCCGGCAGTGCTGCATATCAGTGCCACCTAGCAGTGCCTGTCAGTGCTGCATATAAGTGCCTCATCACCAGTGCCTGTCAGTGATGGAGAAAATGTACTTATTTACAAAGTTTTGTGACAGAAACATAAAATAACTTTTTTCCCAAAATTTTTGGTCTTTTTTTATTTGCAGTGCAAAAAATAGGAACCGCAGAGGTGATCAAATACCAGCAAAAGAAAGCTCTATTTGTGCGGGAAAAAGATAAAACTGTCATATGGGTACAGTGTTACATCACCGCACAATTGTCATTCAAAGTGTGAGAGCGCTGACAGCTGAAAATTGTCCTGGGCAGGAGGGTGGTGAAAGTGTCTGGTAATGAAGGGGTTAAACATGTGGGTAAAAAAAGATGCAAAACCACCTCTGGCAGTGAAAGGGTTAAAGGAAACGTTCACCTTCGGGAAGATGTTAGATGTTCCTGTTCCTGCAGTGGCTCAGCGATCTGAGCCCTCTGTGTGACAGCAGTGCGGGGAGAAGTTCCCCATACCGGCTGTCACTTTATGAAAAGAGCGCTGCCCTGCCATTCATTCACAGAGTTCTGTCCTTTGCCATTGTCAGCTTGTAGTTTTCAATGAACTCCCACACCACTGCTGAGCTCTCTGGTAGATGAGGAACAAGGAGATTGGGACCCCAATTTAGTCCCTCGGACAAGTTGTTTTTTCACAAAATATCCACACCCCTGGAACTGTTTCTTACATGATGAAGATGAGCCATGGAGTATATCTGAGGTGTATATCAGGGTGTGCTTCTTCCCCACATGAGAGCTGTGATCTGCAGCAACATTCATATAGACAACATTTCCCACACTCAAGGCACTAATAGACCTCAAGGGTTGTGTGGGATCCCTGATGTACAGGAAGACAGGACTTCAGTGAGGAACAATTCCCTCACTCAGGACAGGAAAGTGGCTTCTCCCCCATGTGAGATCTCTGATGTTTGAAAAGACTGGACTGCCATGAAAAACATTTCCCGCACTCAGGACAGGAATGCGGCTTCTCCCCCGTGTGCAATCTCTGATGTGAGGAAAGATGGGACTTCTGTGAAAAACATTTCCCGCACTCAGGACAGGAATACGGCTTCTTCTCCATGTGAGATCTCTGATGTCTGGAAAGACTGGCCTTCTGTGAAAAACATTTCCCACACTCAGGACAGGAATATGGCTTCTCCCCTGTGTGAGATCTCTGATGTTTGTAAACACTGGACTGCTCTGAAAAACATTTTCCACATTCAGGACAGGAATATGGCTTCTCCCCGGTGTGAGATCTCTGATGTGTGTAAAGATTGGACTTCACTGAAAAACATTTCCCACACTCAGGACAAGAATACGGCTTTTCCCCAGTATGAGATCGCTGATGTATGTCAAGGTCTTTTTTTTGTATAAAGCTTTTCTCGCACTCAGGACAGGAATATGGTTTCTCCCCTGTGTGAGCTGTTATATGCACATTAAGATGGTATTTAGAATGGAAACATTTCCCGCACTCAGTACAGGAAAATGGCTTCACCCCTGTGTGAGAACTCTGATGTCTGTAAAGATTGGATTTCTTTGAAAAACATTTCCCGCACTCAAGACAGGGATGCAGCCTCTCCCCTGCATGAGTTATTTTATGCTCTTTTAGACCAGATTTAAACTGAAAACACTTCCCGCACTCAGAACAGGAATATAGCTTCTCTCCTGTGTGAGATCTTTTATGCCTATCAAGACCGGATTTAAATCGGAAACACTCCCCGCACTCAGTACAAGAAAAGCTCTTATCTGTTGGAAGGACGGCACCGTCCCTCACAGTCTGAGGTTCCTCAGGATAAGAGGAATACGATGGTCCATCTACACTGCGTGGTGCCGGATGGACATTTGAGGTAGTTGGGTTTTCTCCTGGACTATACTGTGTGATGTCCTCATCTTCTACTTTACAGTCTGGAGACAAAGTGAGATGATCCTCTGAGGTTTTCCTCATCTCCCGTCCATCTACTAAAATAGAAATACAAAGATTATTACCAGACATGAGCTGATTGGTTCCCCTAAACCAGGACTCCGCCCACATCAGGCAGCTTTGTCTCTGAGGATCTTACAATTCCCCCATCAAGGTAACGAGTAAATGGCTCCTCTGATCTCCTACCATTTCATTTCTTTATTCATGGACCTTAGTCAGAGAGTGAGGAAACAACAAGAACTGTCTTTTATAGGAGTGACAGTGATGAGGAGATAATAAGACGAGTGTCCCCACCCCCTCTATCATTCATTGCCATCTTCCCAACACAAGAAGTCCTGCACTTCCTTATTTAGTCCATGATTTAGTCATGAATAACAGCGGGGCTGAGCCCCACCAGAGGTCAGAGAGTGAGGATGGGGGGAGAACAACCAAGATGAAGACTGGACTGATCCTGAAGACCACCATCATTGGGTTATTGGCTCCTCCCTCATTATCACTTTCTGTTTCATGTTCCAAAGTTTGAGGATGTTATCACATTATTATCACCATGTAAAAGTCTGTGCTCCAATCAAATCATCAGATATAAAATGTCCAGCTAATAGAAATGGGTGAAAAAGAAGTCAGGCCTATGTAATGTACAACTTATTAAATAGGAAACAAAAGTTAGGACTATATAGTATCAGATTAATTTACAACATAAATCATATTGTGTAAGGGTCAGGACTCATAATATTGCTATTCAGTAATCAGTGGAAGCTTAAATGGTTCCTGGAGACAAGTTGCAGAGGTCCCACACCGCTGCCTCCCATCTCCTGAGACTGCACTCAGTGATTGGGTCTGAGACTCTACAGACAAATCCCTCCACCCTGCACAGCCTGCAGAGTAAGTAACCTTGGGAGAATTGTTCTGTCAGAGAACATACTAGACCCAGGCATGGAGAAGAAGAACCAAAGCACACCTCCCAAGTGCCTAGGTCTAGTAACGCCTATGGTCAAAAGTAACATTTTGCTGCCAGCTGAACCCCAGAATCTCCATAAATGCAGTCTAGATACATAAATTGTGTCTGCAGCACAGAGAAGGAAGATTATCCAAGAGCAATACAGGAATACAGGATGGGGAACACAGCTCAGGAAAGTGACCAGGAGATTACAGGCTGATATCACCCAGTCCTTGCCCTACTATCACTCTGTTCCCGCCCTTCTCTGGACCAATCAGTGAACAGTATGGTGGAGGAATGTATTTAGTGTTAATGACCCACCTGTGCTGATCTCTGTAGGAGTGTCCTCCTCTATAAATGTCCCCGTTATTCCATCCTTCTTCATAGACTGCTGATCATCCCCCTCATCTTCTTCTGCTTTAACCTCAAATTCTATATCGATTGGATCTCCACTCTGAACCAAGAAAATTAGAGAGAATATCATTTATAAAATATAAAAATAAACACACACCATCTCTACGAGTCCATGTGCTAGATGTTGCATCCCACCAACCTTGTAACAGTGAGGGATGGTGTGACCTTCCTGTGTGGAATCCTGGGAATACAGAGGACGGGGACATCTCTCTGGTGGGTTCCTGGTATCAGGTGGCTCCATCATATCCTTGTGTCCTTCTGAAAACTCCCCCATCACTCCATACTCCTCATCCTCCTCTTTATACTCTTCTTTAACATCAATATTATCATCCCCGAGGTTCCCACTCTAAATATATAATTAAACATTAATTGTAACAAACATGCTGTGTATAAATCAGAACTACCAATAATTGTCAATCATCTACCTGATGATGGTGAGGGATGGTGTGATCTTCTTGTGTGGAATCCCGGGCATACAGAGGATGGGGAGTTCTGTAGCTGGATGTCTCCACCATGTTGTCCTGATAAAGCTCTTTTTGTCCTTTCAGAAGCTCCAACTCCTTCATCGCCCCATCCTCATCATCCTCCCCCTTTATCTCCTCTTTAACCTCAACTTTAGAATCTCTCAGATTTCCTCTCTGAATATAGAATAAAATGACATCAATGGTAACAATGCAGATAATGTACAGATCCTAATGATACTATCAGTGATTGTTCCTCATGTACCTGATGATGGTGAGGGATGGTGTGACCTTCCTGTGTGGAATCCCGGGAATACAGAGGACGGGGACATCTCTCTGGTGGGTTCCCATTACTGGATCCATCTGTAGGAAACACACACAATGACTGAATACATTGTTTCTATGTGTTTATCAGATGATGGGGGATCTAGGTGGACCCTCTGTACTGCTCTCTCCTTTACAATAAAGTCTCCTCTTACCCGGTGATGTGAGGGGCGGCTGATTGTCCATCATGACGTCCTTGTAGAGATCCTTGTGTCCTTCTAAATCCTCCCACTCCTCCATGGAGAAATAGACAGTGACATCCTGACACCTTATAGGAACCTGACACACACAATGATACAGTCACCATCCAGACACATCCCTTGTCTGTTACTGGATAATGTCCCAGAATTCCCAGCACCGCTCACCTCTCCTCCATGATCTCTCTGGTGACTTCTAGAATCTTCTTTGTATTTCTCTATTCTATCAGGCAGGGCGGTGGAGGCAATGTGATGGTCATATGATCTCCAGACTTCACAGGAGGAAAACTCTAGATCTGAACACAAATAGTAAAATCAAATCATATTCCCAGAATCTTCCTCACCTCTCCATTCAGGTTTCCATTTTTTAAAGCCCCACTTCAGGCTGAGGTATAATTTACCCACACAGAACCCCCACACTACGCAGGTTCAAATCTTGCTGCAGGCATTCTAATGTCATTACATACAACACAGGACCAACAGTCCCATATTGCTAGTGAGGATGCCAGGGGTCTACCCACATCCTAAGGGCTTTAGAAAAAAAAAAAAACAGATGAAGGGACATTGGGAGGAGGAGCTGTGAGGTCAGTATGATGTCATAGGACATATACTGTAGACTTTGGATGGAGGGACATTTGGATAAGGAGATTTGAGGGGTCCTCTATATGAGGCTCCCATGCAAACCACATCATTTTTCCTGGATGCTTCCTACCTCTCCTAAACTGAAGAGTGAACTTTGACCTTTACCATACAGAAATCTGTCAGGAATCTGTGAAAGTAATCTCTCATGTGATCAGGTGATGTGCGGAGGAACGGAGTGTAAATAGCAGACAATTTTCTCCAGAGCTCCTAATGGTGGGGATGGATTTTACTGCATGCTGGTGCCAAGTTTCCACCCCCCAGGATCACTGCAGGTGTGGAGAAAAGCTGTGTAAGAGGATATGGAGGAGAGATAAGGAGGAGATCCAGGAATCAGGATAAAGGTCAGGACAAGCAACAGACGAGCGCATCCAAGAGATGAAGCCGGGGGTCACTACACAGAAAATCAATCCAATGAAACAACAGGCAGGACGAGGAATAGCAAGAAGGAGCTCAGAGACAAATGAGAATATTGCTCAGCCAATGGGAGATTATCTCGAATATTGCTCAGCCAATGGGAGATTATCTCAGCATGACTTACATAATGAAGGAGATGAGGGGGAGGGGAGGAAATCACTTAAAGAGGAGGTCCGAGGGCTAAAAAAAAAATTAAAAGTCAGCAGCTACACATACAGTAGCTGCTGACTTTTAATATTAGGACACTTACCTGTCCTGGAGTCCAGCGATGTCGGCACCCGCCGCCGATCTTCGGATCGGGGGACGGGTGCAGCCGCCTCCATCGCGGGTAAGGGAACCCGGACGTGTAAGCAGTACAGCTTCAGGCCGGGCACCCTACTGCGCATGCGCGAGCTCTGCCGCGCTCTGCTACTGGCCAGGCGGCCAGTAGCAGAGCGAGCAGGGAGGAGGGAGCCGGGCTTCTGACGTCAGCGGCTGCGTCCGCCGGCCAGAGCTCCCGGAAGTGTGGAAAAGGACACCTGTCTAAAGACAAGTGTCCTCTTCCCTCTCCCCCCCGAAAGGTGCCAAATGTGACACCTGAGGGGGGAGGAATCCAACTAGTGGAAGTTCCACTTTAGGGTGGAACTCCGCTTTAAGGTGACCATAGATCCATGGAAATTCAGCTGGTTCAGCAGGGATCGGTCACATTCCCATCCATGTGTGGTCACTGCCGGATAAAAGTCACTCCATCAGTGGCAGCAGCCAATAGCTTCATCACTGATCTGTGTATTCTGAGAGCGGAGGAGCGCCCCCCATTGTCAGAATACAATAGTGCAGCGGGGAGGATTCCCCCATCCCTCTCCAACGTGTGGATGGGGGAATCGCTTCAGTTTTTTTCACTCAACCTGCTGGCTGATCAATAAAACTGAACCATGTATGGGCAGCTTTGGAAGCAACATATATTAATCAACTGACCCCCCCGAAGGAGTTAATCTACGTATTACCTCCTCTGCTGTCAGTTTCTGCATTGTCTTCCCTCTACGTTCCTTCCGAAGTTCTGAATGGAATGTTCTGTCTGTATCCGACATCACTTCCTGTCTGTATCTGACATCACTTCCTGTCTGTATCTGACATCACTTCCTGTCTGTATTCCATAGAGTCTTCCTTACTGGATAGAAGTGAGATCACCACCTTATGGAGCTCAGAGGAACTGCAGCTCAAGAAACGTCTCATAGTGTGAACACGACTGTTTCAAGTATGGAAATGAAGACACTGCAAGCTGTTTGAGAAGTCATGTTGAATTGTATAACAGAAACAGCAAACACAGAACAGGAAACAGGAAGTACAAGCAATGCAATATTATCATAGACTACATTACAATAGAGTCACTGTATTTGTATAAGAACTCCATAATATCTCCCTTTTTACATTCAATCCAAAAATGTGTAAACAACCTAAAAACAGATTGTGAACAGTCTTAAACCTCCCACACTCCAAAGACATGCTGGTAGGTGAATTAGATCCTGTCTAAATTGGCCCTAGTATGTGTATGAATGTGAGTTAGGGACCTTAGATTGTAAGCTCCTTGAGGGTAGAGACTGATATGAATGTATAATATATATGTAAAGTGCTGCGTAAATTGATAGCGCTATATAAGTACCTGAAATAAAATAAATAAATAATACTGTGTTACTGGTAGATACACTACAGATTGAACCTATTTGGCGGTCTTGAAACTCGAACACTGCTCAAGGCCACAGTGATTTTGCCTGGGGGAATGCAGTTCATCTCCAGAAGGTGTCGAGAAGCTGCTCTCTTTCCTGGCTCGTGTTTGGTACAGAAGAACTTATTGGTATATGCAGCTTCATTATGGACAAGGGGCATTGTAGGACTAGGGGCATTTAGTGGCTCGGGAGGATCATGCTGAGGATGCTCATAGGCTTATGCTGTAAATTGTTCTGCCACTTACAGGTCCACTCAATTGCAGCGGTAGAGACTGCCTTCCACATCCACAAGCTATGAGTGAGGAGCAACTCTGTACAGAGGTGCCCAGTCTCCAGCAATCAGTCTTGCCACCAGGCAGGAGCTTCATACAGATTGACTCTCCAATGCTTAGCTCAGGTACGTCTTTGGCATACACATCAAATGTCAGTTTGTAGATCTGTTTCCTACGTCAGAGTTTCTCCAGTACACCTGTAACCACACAAGGTTCAAGCAATTTGTTTGCCACAGCTAATGAAGGCTGCAGTCTCTTTCACATCAAGTGCTGTGCAGGACTATTATCCATTCCCTCAGTTGGGGTGTTCCTCCAATGTAGAATGGCTTTCCACGGGTCATTACCATCATATTGGGACTTCTTGCAAAGATTCTTTACTATCTTTACAGCTGATTCTGATTTGCCATTAGCTTGTGGGTGCCGCAGGGATGAGATAAGATGTTCAAATCCCCAATCTGTAGAGAACCATCTGAATTGCTCACATACAAACTGAGGTCCATTATCCGAGATTACTCTGTTCGGCAGGCCATAACATGCAAACTGTACTTCCCAACACTTGATTGTAGCTTCAGCAGACAGGCCAGGAAGGTGCTCAATCTTCCAAAAATCAGAATGGTGATCCAAAATCAGTAGAAAATTTTGCCCAGTATAATTCAATAAATCCATGCTTACAATTTGCCGAGGCCGGGTAGTTCTTTCTGTTTTGCCTGTGCATATTCATTGCAAGCAGAGCAATGGCTAACAAAGTCTCTAATCTCATTTTGCATGCTGGGCCAATATAAGGTATCTCATGCCTGCCTATAGCATGCTTCTCCACCAATGTGACTGGCATGAATGCATATCAACATCTCCGATCTTAGAGATTTGGGAAAATTACTTTTGGCCCTTGTAAAGTATGCCATCCCGAATGCCGATTTCATCTCTGAAAGTCCAATATTCTCTCACAAGTAATGGCACTTCCACCTTTGAATCTGGCTAACCATTCAGAGCAACAGATTTAAGTGTTTGCAAACTCTCATCAATTTATGTGGACTATTTTATCTGAAGCAAACGCTGGTCTGTGATGTTTAATGTTTGATCTGTGACAGGACATCCAGGTCCTGTTGAACATTGTAGACTGTATGTTGTCCTCATTCAGGTGTGCCACCTGCTGCTGTAGCTCTGCTAAGAGTGTCACTAATGTACATTTCAGGTCCAGGTTTATAGACATTTAGACAATAGTTTTGTAACGTTATCAACATGATCTGTAGGTGTTTGGGTGCACACAATAGTGGATTCTTGAACATAGCTATCAGAGGTTTATGGTCAGTTTCTACCAGGATCTTGCCACAACCATAGAGGTAGTGATGAATGCGCTGGCAGGCAAACACAATACTCAGACATTCCTTTTCAATCTGTGCGTAGTTTTGCTCAGTAGGGGTCAGTGCTCTTGAAGTAAATGTGATAGGCTGGCCAGCTTGCAATAGACAACACCCGAGTCCACTTTTGCTCGCATCACTTTTATCATTTACAGGTTCTGTAACATCATAGCACTTAAGTACAGGTGTACCTGTGACCAAAGATTTGATTTCCTGTACTGCATTATCATGCTTAGGAAGCCAATACCAAACCACATCCTTGTCCAGAAGCCTTCTCAATGGCCCACAAACTTCTCAGAGACGTGGTAGGAATTTTGCTAAATTGGTAACAAATCCTATGAAGCACCGCAGAGATTTTATATTAGATGGCTGAGGCATATCCAGTATAGCTCTGATATTTTCTGGGTCAGCCTTCAAACCATCCAAAGAAAGTATACAGTATGTGCATGGAAGCGGACCTCTTTGACCTTGAATTGCATTTTTTTCATGCCAAGTCTTAGTTTCACCTGCCTACAATGATTCATCAATTCCAGCAGTTTGCCATCATGATCTTGCTCTGCTTCTCCATCCGTATCCCCACAACCTACCACATGTCATCAGCAATTGGTTCAACACCATTGAGTCCAGCCAATAGTTCATGTTGTTTCCAAGGATACACCTCTGAGGCAACTGATACTCCAAAAGGCAGATTGAGCCTTTTCCTGTCCTAGGGAGTCCAGAAAGCTGTCATGTAGTTACTTGTAGTATCCAACTTACATTGCGAAAAATGCATCCTGGGCATCAACAAGCATGAACAGTCGTGCCTTTGCCAGCTTGAACAAAACATCCTGGAGAGTTGGCATGATATAATGAGATTGCCTCAGTGCCCGATTCAAGAATTTGGGATCTATGTATATTCTATAAGGTTTCCTTACAATTGCAATGTTACTTATCCAATCAGTTGGTTCAGTCACTGGTGCTAAATGTCCATCAGCCTCATACTGGTCAAGCTGTGTCTTGACTGTATGTTTTAGGGCAACTGGTACATTGTGTTGTGCCAAGGTGGAAATGAACTTCCCCTGGAACAGTTTCTAAATCATCACTAAATTCCTGTAATAGCTGTCGTTTTGTCAAGAGCCCTTTGAATTGATTGTCCATCAGGTGGAGCTCTGCGGGGATGGAGAAGTGCATCAGCCCTAGACGCTTACAGGTTGAGCCGGATAACTGGCTTTTGGAAGGCTTCCACAATTTCAAACTAGTTTGTGTGTCAGTCCACGAATGACACTATCAGTCCTGAAGAGTCCTAAAGATTTCATAATCTTACATGAGTATAACTTCAGCTTGGTGTCACTTGGCATTAGACGTGCTTCAGGTGCTGACATCATTTTGTCTCTCAAACACATTACATCACACGTCGTGCCTGAATCTAGCTGGCAGGATTGAGGCTTATTATTTCATTCTAAAGTGACAAACCATTTCTTCCCTCTGGATTGCACAGCTCCGATCATATCACTGCTGTATATCACTTCAGATGTGTCCTCCATGCTGTGCAATTTTCCTATTGATGGCTGCTTTTTACTTGACAAACAAATGTTAGCAAAATGATTTGCTCCTCCACAAGGCCTACAAGACTTCCCATAAGCCGGGCACTGCTCTATAGTTCTTTGATGCACAGCCCCACAATATTTGCATGCTATAGGATTGGCAGCATTTGTGCTGAATGGGTGGCATTGTTGCTGCTGTTTGCTCATGTAGTGTCACTGCATTGCAATGTTTATGCTGTCGGTCTGCTGTCTGTCCTGTTCCATAACTTTCAGGCGTCTGTCAGTGAGCTCTGCTGTACGACACATTTCAGTGGCTGTGTTTAACCACTTCAATACTTCAATTCACCCCCTTTCTGCCCAGGCCAATTTTCAGCTTTCAGCGCTGTCACTCTTTGAATGACAATTGCGCGGTCATGCTACACTGTACCTAAACTAAATTTGTATAATTTTATTCACACCACTAGAACTTTCTTTTGGTTGTGTTTAACCAGTTCCGGACTGGCACTTTTACTGTTGCACTGGGGCAGCTGTGTCTGAATCGATGTACCTGTATGTTGCTCGCACCCGTGGGTTGGGGTCTGCGCACAGTGATCAGATTCAATCCAGAACTGATCAGTCTCCAGGGCCAGGCTAATGATTTTTGGCCTAGACCTGGTGATCGGTTCTGGCGAATGGCAGAGCCTCCTCTGCCTGTGTAGTATAAACACAGACAGAGGAATTGATGTCATCGACCCTCATGGAGCCGTTTTCCCTTCCAACACAGGGAGAGAGAACATCTAACTGTGAGTTGCACAACACTACACTGACACCAGGACACATAGGCACACAATTAACCCCTTAATCGCCCCCAGTTAACCCCTTCACTCCTGTCACTGATCAATGTACTTGTCACACTAAATCACCTTTGGGTAGGTAGTAGTAGGTAGTGGTAGGCCCAGGTAAATATAGGTGCCCCCCCTTAACTCCCCCTAATAAAGGTTGATTGCCCCCTGTCACCAGTGATCACTACATTAGTGTCACAGGCAGGGCCAGATTAAGAGCATCATGGGCCTGGTGCTGAGGATTTTGGTGGACCTTTCATGCTCCCAACATTGTGGGAACAGTTTGGGGATGGCCCCTACCTGTCCCAACATGACTGCGCACCAGACTAAGATTAGGATGCCATTAAAGTTCACGTGGGTGTAAAGGCAGGCGTCGCAATACTTTTGTCTAGCTAGTGTATCTGCCAAGATTTGCAATGGTGGTGGAACCCTCCTACACATAAATACTACATTTAGACATAATTTAGGTAAGGCCCTGAGTCAGGACTTTTGTTTAATAACATAGAGAGAATAAGCATCTCTACATGAAGTTTGACATGTTTGGGATTCAAACTTAGGGCCTGAGCAATGGTCGGCAGAATTTCTACCTTGTGAGCCACAGGGCTGCTGCATGTGGAGTCCTTCTACACATAAATACTCAAATACTGCATTTCTTGGAATATATAGGAATTTAATTAGTCATGAGTTTCTCTTCTTGATTTATTTTGTGATATTTGATGTTTCTTGCTGTGTGAGTGTAGAATAGTACAGTTATCCTCAGATTTTTGGGAATTACATTTTTATTTGTGATGTTGGTACACATATCACATTTTTTGGGCTCAAATAAAAGTGATTGTCAACTCTGGACAATCACTTTAACCTACAGGTAAGCCTATAATAAGGCTTACCTGTAGGTTCCCTGCATATCTCCTAAACCTGCACGGTCCAGGAGATATACAGTGTACTTGCATGTGCTGACGTCATCGGCACATGCGCAGTGAAGAAACAGCCTCCGTGCCGTTTCTTGACTGAGATTGTGCCACGATGGGCGGCTCATGTGCACATGCGCGGGAATGACGTCATGCGGCTCCGGCCTGTCACAGAACCGGAGATTGCGGCCCCAGAAGGAAGAGGGGAAAAGACGGACGCGGCCTGGAGCGCGGACATCGTGAGCTTCCAATGCAGGTAAATGACACATAATAGACTAGTATGCGATGGATACTAGCCAATTATGCTTTAAAATTGCAGGGTAACAAAGAGGAAGTAAAACCCATCAATATTTACTTCCTCTTTAAGATCATTTGAAAAGAATAAAAAATAAAACAAATGGGCCTAATTTAACATTTTCATAAGCAATGGTGTTGTTTTTGGTTTGTAAAGACACCTGTGTGAGTTTGGAGAAATATTTTTGTGAGATAGATATCAACAAGTGAAAGTGACAGAGAAAAAATATTTTACCAAAACATGAAAAGATTACAAATTCCACCATTCTTAAAAACAAAATAGATTATCATTAACATTGTTGCAAGGACAATTTCTTTGAGAGAAAGATACATTTCATCTCAACATGAAAAGGATTTCTTTGAGGAAGTTACAATTGTATTGGAATGAATGGCTGAAAATTGCATTGGGCTGCATTGCTCCAACTTTTACTCCCAAAAAACTCTCACAGCTCTCATTTTGGTATTTACTATAGTGCCCTGTAATTACCCCATGGAAGCAAAATATAGTTTCAGGTCTGAGCATGCTCAGTTGTACTTAGCTGTGCTCTGCACCTAGGAGTAAAGAGATGGGGAATTTATCTCTGCTCAGACTTTTTAAGATATTTCAGTGTAGAAATCACTTTTTCAGTTTAAAAGCATATTATCTTTAAACAATATCCCACCAATTATAGTACAATTTAGGTGACTATAGCATGCTCTAAACATTATTTCCATGTGCACAACTCCAGGTCTTAACTGGAGTAAGGGTTTGGGCGCTATCTGTTGCCTGGGCGCTATAGTGAATACCTTTTTGGCGCTATTTAGTGCTATTTGCCATTTTTGGCGCTAAATAGCGCTCAGTACCGCAAATGTGCGCCTGAGCGCTATAGTAAATAAACCCCAGAGTAATTGTTTTCTCTCTGTACTTATGGTGAGTCTGCATCATTCTTCCTAAAGGTAAAAAAAAAATATATATATGTACAAAGCTTGCTTACAAAGCGGGAGTTAGGAGGAAATAGGTATTTTGTGAAAGCTGTGGGGAAGGAACAAGAGTCTCTATGTTGTGCTACACTACACTGTGTGGAACTCAGCTGCCGCCTGTGATTTACATAACAATAGCACCTGCTGGACGCCCATGATTTACATAACAATAGTGCCTGCCGCCCGCGATTTACATAACAATAGTGCCTGCCGCCCGCGATTTACATAACAATAGTGCCTGCCTTTTGCCATTAATTTACATAATAGAACCCACCGCCACGATTTACATAACAATGGTGTACACACACAGAGCTTAACAGCATTAATGACTCACTGGCATGGGCCTATCTTGAGGTAGGGGCCTGGAGCTGCAGCTCCAATAGCCCCTATGTTAATCCGGCCCTGGTCACGGGTGACGCTAGTTAGATAGGTTTTTTTTTTCATCAGGGTGCCTAACGTATATACCTAATAAAGGTTTTAATCCCTGATCGCCCGGTGTTGACATCAGTTAGGTTTTAGAGTCAGTTAGGGTCAACGTCAATCCCCAGCAGGGTCAGATTAGTGTTAGGTACTCTAACACACACACACACACTTACTAGATAGGTCCTTTACCAGTATAGTATCTGATCGGATCAATGTCTGTGATCCTATCAGATCTATACTCGCGTCCCCAGTACCTTAGTGTTCTAAAAAACTCGGTGTTAGCAGGATCAGCACAGATACCTGCTAGCACCTGTGTTTAGCCCCTCCGCCCAGCCCAGCCCACCCAAGTGCAGTATCAAATAGGTCGCTGACACTTACAAAACATATCACACATAACTGCAACATTTGCAGAGTCGCGCCAGACCTGCGAACACTAACAGTAAATTTTTGGTAGCGATTGAATCAGGCTCTGACAACCAGATGCACTCTTTTGCCTGTGAGTCACACTAGTGTACCTATAAATTTAGAGGCCAAAATGTCAAATCAGAGGTACACTCTCTATTGTTCTCTCTCTCATGTTATTTTTTTTTTGCATACCTGTAAAGTTTTATTGTTACTGTGTTTTATCACATTTTTCTTTGCAGGTATGTAATTTATTTATACGTTACTGTTTACTGTGTTTTATTTTTTAATCATTATTTGCTTTTTAGGTACGCCATTCAGCTGCAGCATTGATTTATTCATCTTGACAGCAACAGCATTTGCTCCCACAATACGTAAATCAGCGACTCCAGCACTGTAGGAGTTGATTTAGCATATCCTTGGAAGGGTCCACTTGGAATGTTACTGCCAAGAAATACACACCTGGACCATATCCACACTCCTTATAGGATATATGCAAAAAAGTCAATATAACGTAATTACCAATTTCATTGTTAGCAAACCCACAGCCTTATAGGTGGAATTCAGGTGTGTGACTGAATGTTGCATTTACTTGCATCTCCATGCCGCAATATTGCATAGCATCGTATACCAGATGATACCTATGCATATTGCGGTATTTTTGTCCTCCCCCTTTCCTCCCCCCTCCCTTGTGTTAATAAGCATCACATTTACAATACCTTTAATACTTTTATTTTATACAGTTATGCCTATCTAAATGTGTCCCCCCTATGCCTGACCCTAATTGACTCCCGGAGGTTTGGGATACCTCCCCTCCGGGACCGAGTGCTTGCTTGCTGACAGACAGATCCGTACTGACAATTATATATTTGTAAGTACCCATTATATTATTTTGCCAGTGGTTACTGGTAATTGTTTCAAAGATGTATGACAACTGCAGTTTTGTGCATTGTGTGTGGTTGTATATACATATACACGTGTATGTATTTTTACTATACATATATATATATATTTTTTAATATTTGGCTGTACTGACAATTGCTAAGTTTGTTTTTTCCTTTATTAGACCTATTTATGCTCCAGAAGAAGCGTCTCCCCAAGGACACAAAACTAGTAGAGCATATATTTATATATTTCAGGAATCATACAGGTTTTTGCAGTCCCCCCACTCTGGTTATGCGTTTTGTTACCAATATTGCTTTTCAAGCATCAATGCACATATATCCCAGTGGAATTACTCCAGGAGGGAGACACCCCTGCAGATTCTAATAGCTATTCGAAACCTAGAAGCAGGTGACCGAAAGGTTATTTTTCAAAAAATATTGTCAGTTTTTTTTTATACAGTTTTATATACAAGTAGCTTGGTATTTTAAAATATATTCTGTGCAAATTGTCTTGTCGTGATGAACTTATGTGTATAAATAACATTTCTGTCTATTTATTATTTTAACTTATGCCTTTATAGTCTAGGTTCACACCTATGTGGATGCGTTTTTTCCCATTTTTTACTGTGTTTTTTCCCACAATTCTTTTTTGGGGGGGTTTGCTAGGCAGATTTAAAACCGCAAAACGTGTCAAAAATTGCTGTAAAATTGCGGCAAAAAAACACTTGCGTTTCTGGTGCAGCTCCATTGAAGTCTATGGCATGCAAAACGCAAACTGCAGTGAGAAAAAAAAGTCCCCGACCCTTTCCAAAAAACACAACGCTGCAAAACGCAGATGTGAACTACATCCATAGGAAACCATGTTAATTGGACTGTAGTGCGTTTCTGCAAACTGCGGTAAAAACACATAGGTGTGAACCTAGACTTAAAGTCCATTTATTGCTTCCCATTCCAAACATATCGGGTCTAAACAGACCTCTGACGTATCACCCTTGAGGCAGAGGGGTGGCTGGGATCAGTGTCAGAGGGGTGGCCGGGATCAGTGGCAGAGGGGTGGCTGGGATCAGGCAGAGGGATGGCCGGGATCAGTGACAGAGGGGTGCCTTGGATCAGTGATGGGGGGGGG
>BLSH010159737.1:146000-160123 GCA_018402905.1 Glandirana rugosa
CTCCCCAAATAAAGAGGTGGTCACTCTCATGAAATGGGGGGGAAAAGACAACGGTACATTGTTATATTTGTTTTATTATTATTTGACGCGATGTCAGGTTCACGTGTTTTTCATCGTCGCCGATCTTTTATTTTACGTCTTATTGTCATTATTTCGGCGCGAACTTCTTTCAGGAGGTTATAGAGTCTACAAGCTTTAACAAGTTTTTTTGTGTGGGGCACGAGTCGTGTGGTATTCACTTAGGTGGTGGCACATAAACCCCCCGAATGGTCTGAGTCGACCCTCGGGTCGAACATTAACATCAGTCCAGAGTGAGAGAGGAGGAGACTTAGAAGCGTCTCTGTCGTGACCGGTCTGTCCCCTCTTTTGGGTCGTTGGAAAGTGGTGCCCCGTCTAATTGAGTGTCCGTCTATTGGGTACGTGTATTGGAGGACTTTCTTCAAGCGCGGCTTTATTACTGTTATTCTGCATTTTATTTTCTAGCCGCTGCTACTTTTTGTGCACTTGGACTGTAGCGCAGTTTATTATTATTTTGTTTATATTGTTACATGGCAACAGAAAAGGGGGGGTAAAGTACTCTCACTGGTGGAGAAATAAACCCCTCCGAACGTTCAAAGGCAATAATATTAATGCAACTCAAGTATATGAGTCCAATAATTTACTTTATATATACTGCAAACAACTTTCAGTGATAGGGGAAAAGGGGATCTTCCCCCAAAGATATGGTGGACATATCAAATAGACCCGCCGTTATACAGCAAATCCACTTGACATATCCACCATGAATTAGCATTATTTTAATATTTTGTAGTACCTGAGACGTTCTTAATGAAAAGTAGCCAGTGTTGTTTTCCACTCCAAGAACCACTTCCGGAGTTTTGTACAAATAGCTGAATACAGGAATTTTTCAACTTAGTCTGATCTTTATAAATGAGCTGCAGCAATGACATATAAAAGAGCCATATCAATTATCTTGTTTCTCAATAGATTTCTGTTTAAACAGAGAGTCTAGGGTCACAGTAAAGCAGGATACAGTCTATTACCTTTTACTTGTAATGTGTCCGCTCATCAGAGCCCGCAGCAATGCACCATGCTGCCTGCTACTTCGGAATTATATACCCACTTCAAACGAGCGGCGTCTGACGTCACCGTTCGTTTGCGGACGCTTATTGGGTACTTTTCTAGTGCCTCCCATCTATCTCTATTGGTTCAAAGATTCTGGCCAATCGCACAGAACCTGTGAGATCAGCGTGCTCGCGCATGTGCAAAGGCACAGGCGCGAGGCTGTAGCGGCCATCTTAAATAATCCTTTTAAATGAAAAAGTTTTTCCAAGGGGCACAAAGAGTGTGCCCAAACACTGTCCTGGTCAAATTGGTAGATACAAGCATTCATCATGCCGGGAAACAGCAGAGCCAGCAACCTTTACAGAAATTAAGCTTTTTTGCTCAAGAATTTAATTTGTTAATTGAAGAAGGTTGAACCTATATTATAACCAACAGGTACAAAGACAGAAAAGTCGCTGAAAAATAACTGATTGATTAATTATATTTGTATTAATGCTTCTACCTGTACCTATTTGACTTGGATCATCTTAAAGGCATTGTAATTTAAGAGATGGGATAGGTCCAGTAATAGTACAAATGGCACCAAAATACTTCCCACCAATCCATAGTGGGGATTGAGGTGCCCGGGGCGTCCATGCGGCTGTCTACCAACCCCAGGATCTGCTCCAGAATATGGCTCTGCCCCTTCCAAATCTCCCCGGCAGGGGGAGGGCTGTCTTTGACAAGGCAATCAGCACATCTAATGGATTTTTTAACAATACAACAGATCATAAACAGAGAACAAAATTACAAGAAATATGTATATGATAAAAAACAAAACAATATCTTCAAAAAGAAAAAAAGAAGAAAAAATATAAAAAAATATATCATCCAAATATTTTGGCCATCCAATCAGGTTCCGTGATCAGTCTCGCATGCAGGCCCTCCCAGCATCAGCTATCCCCAACATTGGGGTCTCCCCCACTAGCAAACTTCCCCTTTATTTTTAAAGAAAGGGCTTGAAGCTACAGGCTTCATTCAGTCCTGGATATCTGGTAGCCGAGAGGTTATAAATCCATTTAACCTCTCTCTGTAGAAGTAGTTTGTCCACATCACCTCCCCTCTCACTGGGGGGGATGTATTCTAGGGCAAAGAACTTCATCAATCGTGAGTCAAAATTGTGATATCCCATATGACAGCTTATGGGACTCTCAAACTTTTTAGCAACAACTAATTTTACATGATCCCTTTTTGTCTTTCCTACATAGAATGCCCCACACTGGCACTCCATGTAGTAGACAATTCCTATTGATTGACAGGTTGCATAAAAGTAGGGTTTATATATTTGACCATTTGGTAATTTTATCCTTTCCGCTGTATAAATATACTGGCAAAAGCTACATGACTTACAGGGGGCTGTGCCTACATTTTTAAATATTTTTTTAGACTTTGAATCATAATGGCTATGGACCAATTGGTCCCTTAAGGATTTAGATCTTTTGTAAGTGATTTCTGGATAATCATTGATATGTTTACCCACTACATCGTCTCCTTTCAGTAAGTACCAGTGCTTTGCCAGTATATCTCTCACCTGTTGGTGTTGAGCTGAATATTTAGTTATAAGTCTCGTGTTTGAGCTTTCTTTTTCTTTTTTCTTTTTTTGGGTATGTAATAATGAATGCCTTGATTGGTGATTAGCTTGTTGAAAAGCCCTCTTTAAAAGAGACCGACTATAGCCTGTATCCAAGAGGCGTATTTGTAAAGCTTTTGCTTCTCTCATAAAATCCTCCTCCCTAGAGCAGTTCCTTTTAAGACGTAAGTACTGACTGTAGGGAATGCTAGAGATCAGTGGGCCAGGGTGTGAGCTTTTGGCGTTTAAGATGGTATTCCCTGCCGATGGCTTTCTATAGAGGGTTGATCCCAAGTTTCCCTCTTCATCCAGAAAGACAGAGATATCCAAAAAATTAACAATTTGTTGATTGTATGTACTTGTAAATTTTAAATTATATGTATTGTTCTCTAAGCCAATTAGGAAACATTTTAGCTCTTCTTGAGTTCCTGTCCATATCATAAAGACATCGTCTATAAATCTTTTCCATAAAGCCACCCTGTCCACCAAATTAGCCCATTCATCTCTAGCAAATAAATCTCGCTCCCATCCCCCCAGGTACAGGTTGGCATAGGATTGGGCACAACGAGTCCCCATCGCTACCCCCTGCACCTGGAGGTAATGGGAGCGATTGAAAAGAAAAACATTATTATGCAAAATAAATCTGAGAAGACCTAAAACAAATTGATTGTATTTGGAGGCCGTGGACCCCCTTTCCGACAAAAAGCCCTCCACAACCCTTATCCCCCAATCATGGGGGATGGAGTTGTAGAGGGCCTCAACATCTATAGTCACCAACCAGGCACCCTGTGGTATACTGATTCCATCCAAGGCTCTTATTAAATCACTAGTGTCTTGAATATGGGAAGAAAGAGCTTGTACATGTGGTCTTAGGTAATCATCTACCAATTGACTAGCTGATTCTGTTAGACAGTTATTTCCTGATACAATAGGTCTACCTGGAGGTTGAATAGGATTTTTGTGTATTTTAGGCAAAGCATATAATGTTGGTGTTCTTGGTGTTTTTACCTCCAGGAATTCAAAAGTTTTTTTATCTATGGTTCCCTCCATATGGGCTTTAGTAATAAGATCTTTATATTTTTTGGTCATTCTTTCAAGAAATATTTCTGGTATTTTTCTGTACCAATCTTTTTTTTGGAGTATATCAAGGACCATATCCTCGTATTTTGATTGATCCATTACTACTATATTGCCACCTTTGTCTGCTGGCTTTATTATTATCTCATGATTGGATGCTAGTTCTTTTAAAGCTAATTCTTGTTTTGGATTAAGATTGGACACTGAAGAATATTTCCATTGAGTATCCTGAATTTCTTTTTCTACCTGTTTTACAAAGGTCCAGATGTTTGGATTGGCTTTTAATAAGGGGAAGTTTATAGATTTTCTTTTGTAGGTGAGTGTAGGGGGAAAGAGTTTGCTTTTCGAGAGACTGGTAGTTTGACTCAAGAAGATATCTTCTTCTAGATTATCGATTAGTTCTTCAGGAGGGTTGCCTTCATCCCAAAGATCCATCAGATCTTGTAGGGATTTGAGCTCCTCCATTGTTAAATTATCCCAAACTTCACTTGGGGGACTAGAAACCAACGGTTTTTGCTTTTTGTCATACATTACTCTGAACATGAGCTTTCTTGCAAACAGATGAATATCTTTTATTAGTTCAAATGTATTAGCTTTTTCAGTAGGGCAAAAGGTTAAACCAAGAGATAGAACCTCTACTTGCTCTTGGGTTAAATTATGAGATGAAAGATTAGTAACCTCTAATTTTTTTGTTTCTACTTGGGTTTGATGGGATCCGATGTAGGGATCTTTTTTGAATCTAAAGGGATCTGGGATGTAAAGATAGGTGCTGTACGTGCTTCCTTGTTTGTGGTGTTTGTGAGACCTGATTTTATCTGGAATGAGGGGGCAGCAGTTGCCCCCATAGGGGTATTTAATAATTCCATGGTGCTAACGTGAGATGATGAGGAAGAGTTCATATTGGTTTTGGAAGAGCGTGATGAATTAGGTGTATGTGATTGATTTGAAGTGCGTTTGGATTTGGAACCACAAGAATTGGCTCCATCGTCCTTACGTTTTTGTGATCCCTTTCCTCTGGCCCCAAATCGGTAGGTACCGGCTGGGGCCGAGGAGATGGATGAAATGGAAGAGCCCTCAGAATCTGTGGGATCATTCATTTGCCTATTTTGTGGTAAAATATTTTTCACAAACCTTTGTTTTTTCTCTTTTACTTTTGACCATCTGTATGCTTTATTAGCATCATATACCAGTTTATCTCTCGCAAATTTCTTTTCTTTCCCTTTTAGAACCTCTCCTACAAAAGTTTCTATATGTTTTTTTAAATCATCCTCTCTCTTGGGGAATACTGGATCTGATAATAAATTAACATTTTCCATATATAGTTGTTCAATTTCTTTATCTATGGTTTCTATATCGATGGTATATTGCTGACACAAAATATCCATCATTTTAAAGGAACTTGCCTGTAAATTATTTTCCCATTCTATTTTTAGATCAGATTCCAGTTTTTTAACATTTGGGAAGATTTGTATACGAAGGCCCCAAGGAACTATTTTTTCATTCGTATATCTCAAAAAATATTTTTTATTCCAATAAATCCTAGACTTTTTTTCCAGAAGTTTTTGAAGTCGCAAGAAAAATCTATCTAGAGTAATGCCATCTATAGAGGGGCCTTGAGCCTGATGGATTTCCTCCATCAGGTTTATAAAGGCATCCCCTCTATAGCTTGCCATATTTGCAGATAAAAAATAGCAGAATCAGCTTTGGTAGAGAAAAAAATTTAAAAAATCACCCAGTACCACTTATAATGGGGTTAACCTTACCAATACCTGGGGAAGCCCGTCAGGAGGACCAGTGTTGCATGCGAGACGGCCACCGAACCGAAGAACGATGGCACAATGAAACCTTTTTACCTTTTTTTGAAATAATATGCATTCATCCCTGTATAAGAGACGACAAAGCAACAAAAATATGAATACAAGTTTAACATATTTACAAAAAAAAAAAAAAAATTATGTTTGATTCATTTTTACAATAGTGAATTATCCTCTAGAGCACAGGTGTCAAACACAAGGCCCGGGGGCCAAATTCGGCCCTCCGGGTCATTTCATGTGGCCCTCACACCTTACCTGCAGAACTCCTTCAGATCCTGCTCCACTCTGTGCAGCTGCAGCACCCCCTCATCTTCATCTGCCCTGGTCTCAGCATTCAGAAGACTCCAGCTCTCCTCTGGTCCTCCTCTAGACCCTGCTCTTTCTGCTTCCCAACTCTGCCCCCATTGTGATGCAAGGAAGGGCAGGGAACCCTTAGCTTCTGATGGTGGGGGGGGGGGGGCTCTTGGCATCTGATGTAAGGCGGGGTGGTGCTCTGGACATCTAGTCTTACTTATACAACCGGCCCTTTCAGAGTGACCATAATGCTGATACGGCCCACAATGAAAACAAGTTTGACACCCCTGCTCTAGAGACTTCCAATGAAAAGTATGGTGATTAAACACCTGAATTTGATTTAATGTTTTTTAGGAAAGTCTCAAGGATATATTTTGACATTGTACACCATCTCCCTCTTTTATTAGTAAACATTAATTTGAAAGAAGAGTTTGTGGGATTTTGAGGTGTCATAAATACAATGATATTCCAATCTTTTTTATAAAAATATATTTGTTTTATTAGTACAAAAACACATATAGTGGACACAAGACAAAAAATATAGGTGATTTACAAATAATGATTATGGTACATTACATTGCAAGATTGTTTTAGGTGTGTGCTCTACATGTTTCGCCTTTAGAAATTCGGCTTCTTCAGGAGCTTTTTAACACCAATTTTGCATTTAGTTAGTAACTGAAACAGAAAAAGATATCAGAAAAAGTATATATATATATATGCACTGTGCAAACTGTCCTACCCCCCTGCTCAGTCCACCCCCTATCCCAGGGGAAGCTGGGCTAGTATGCACACTAGAAAACATAATTCTCTATTAATACATAACAACATTGGCCCTGATCACCATGTCATCCTCAGCCCTCACCTCAGTACCAGGGATTAAGAGGAAATAACAGAGCCACGGACACTTCTGAAGAGCAGCCTTCCAGGAGGGTATTTGACAAACCACAGAGGAGGTAAACCACTGATGAGTAAAGGGAATATTGTGTTATACACTTATTATATTTATTTCTTTTGCTTACTTGCCTTTAAACTAATTAAAGTGATTTTAAACCACCTATTAGATGTTTTAATGGATAGACCCATTTTGAAATAATTAATTAACTGGACTCGATGTTTGACTTTACATAATACATTCATATTAGCTCTATATTAATCATCATTGCCAAATCAAGAAACCACAGGGTATTTATTTTGTATATTTTTGATATATTATGTTTATATTGTTACATGGCAACAGAAATACCCTGTGGTTTCTTGATTTGGCAATGATGAGAAGGGGGTCAAGGTTGCCCATATGTTCCTACGTGAGGTGGATCATAACCTCTGGAAATATGGTGACTTTGTGGTACAACTATTAAAGTTTATTCTCACACACAACTGGTTTTGTTTTATGGATGCCCACCACCTCCAGATACAGGGGGTTTCTATGGGGACCCGATGTGCGCCCTCATACGCCAACCTGTATCTGGGGGGGTGGGAACACGAACTAATGGCTGATGAACGATTGGGGCCCTACATGGACCAAGTCCCCATCTGGTATCGTTTCATAGACGATATATTCATGATATGGACTGGAGGTAGGGAGGACCTGATCAAATTTGTTGATCAATTAAACTTGAACAGCTATAATTTAAGGTTCACTTTGAACCTACAAACCCATATGATTACTTTTCTTGATTTGTCTATCTTTATAGACCAGCAGGGTTGTATCGCTACGAGTCTATTCCGCAAGGAGACGGCAGGGAATACTATACTGCACACCACTAGCGCGCATCCGACGCATCTCAAACATAGTAAATGATTTCTTAGCCCAGGCTGCCTCCTTGCGGGAGAGACTCCGAGATAGGGGCTATAGTAAGTCACTATTGAAGAGGGCCTTTCATAAGGCATTAATACATGATCGGCAAAAGTTAATTTACAAAACTAATCCCACTGTCCAACTACAGTCTACACCAACAGTTAAACTAGTTACTAAATTTTGTTCACAACATGCCCAAATATGCCAATTACTTAATAGGCATTGGCATTTGTTGACTGAAGATCCCATATTGATAAAATATGTGAAACCTGATCCTGAGATTGTGTTTCGTCGAGGCACACCTTTTAGAGATCAGATTACTCATAGTTATTATGATCCTGCACGCATCTCCAGACCCAGACAGGGAGGTTTGACACCCTGCGGGACCTGTGATGCATGCCCATGGATATGGGAGGATACGTACTATAGATTACCCAATGGAGAAAGGTTTTATCCCAGATTTCAGGCTGACTGTGGCACACAAGGTGTAGTATATCTGATGCTGTGCCAATGTGGAGCCTTTTATGTTGGCAAAACCAGGCGACAATTGCGGCAAAGAATTGGGGATACACATTTATTACTCAGGCAATGGAAAAATGATCACTCCCATTAGTCGGCATCTGTATTTATATCATACATTCGATACACGGGTGGTCAAGTTTATGGTTCTAGAGACAATACCAGCAAATCCCAGAGGTGGTCCTTGGGACAAGATCATCCTCCAAAAAAAACCCTATGGATTGAACGCCTGGAGGCCACCAAGGCCCCAGGTTTAAATGAGGTTTTAACTTATAGACCTTTTCTGTAACGGAGTCCTATGTCTGTATTGGATTTCGGTCATGTGAGGGGCCTTACTAATAAATGGCTCCTATATTTAAAAAATTAAAAAATAAAAATTAAAAAATTTAAAAAAATAAGGATTGGAAATGAAGGTTCTTAGGGAGAGTTAGGGGATGCCACCCCGGTGCTACCTCTGCAATCTGGTTCCAATTTGTGTGCGCTTTTTGTACACGTTCATGGAGCTGTCGCGGTCCTATTGTCCCCTTGTCCCCCATGTAGTTTCTACCTCGGGCGCCCTGTCATGGTATTGCCGCTCTTTGGCACTCCACACCCAGAAGTGTACATACTGGGTGTGGTAGTCCCAAATATAGAGTTGAATCCAATTTGAATAAATGTATGTTTTATGTTTGGCCATGTTGTTTTGACTTTCCAATTGGGATACCAGTTCCAACTTGAATTGATAATGTGAGGCATAATTTTATTTGTACTTTGTCTGTTTAAACTATGGTTTATGTACTGTTTTCCCATATGAATATGGTCCCGGTGCTGGTGGTTCCATTCCTTCCTTGGGCATGTTCCAACTCCTCCACTTCTGGTGTGCCCTCATGTACGGTGTCGCAGCCCTTAGATTCATTTACTGCATTGGTTATAGTGGGGATAGCCACTGTACATATTCTAACTTTTACATACATTTCTGTTCCATACTATTATGGTATTTATGTACCACACACAGGCCCCCATACGCGCCTGGTGCGGCTCTGGTTCCCACGGGAGCTTCCGAGGTCGGCTGAGGGGTCATTAGAGGGAAGACAGGCACCGCATCACTGTGTGGTAGCCCTGCAGATACCCTAGGAGGGGGATTCCACCAGCGCTTTTCTGGGTTACAAACCTGCGATAGATACTATATAATGTAAGTGACTGCTATATAAGCATGCATTTGTTGCAGAGTATCATAAACTAGTATGTATATGCTAATTACATATGGTATATACGATTGTTTTATTGTATGTTTGTTTTTGTCTCTTACTAGATTGATACTCTTTCCAGCTCCAGATGAAGCGCAAAACATATAAAGCGCGAAACTAGTTGAGCAAGCCAAAAACATCACTACAGTTGTGTGTTTGGGATCCATACCAGCGTAACCAAAACCAATCCTATGTTATTTCTATAGTAAAAATTTGTGTATATCTTGTTTTGACACATTGTGGGTAATGGATTGTGTTTTTCTTGGATATAGGTATCCCAACAATCTGTAGTAGTTACGGTTGATGCCCCCCCGGGGTACCTTTAACCTATTTGGTTTGTACTCATGGGGGACCAAATTTGTTTTTGACCTTGAAAGGGGCATTCTGTTGTAACACATATGATGTGTGGAACATGTATACCTTTTAAGAAGAAATTTTAAAATGTTTATATCTATTTAGGGCATTTCTATGCCATCTTTTTGCAACAAATAAAATTTGTGCATTTATACCTTACCCAGTATGCCGTTAAAGTCCACTTATTTCTTCCAAATCCAATATGTCTTATACCAATAGGGGTAATGATCCCCAAGATTTTACAGGCCTTAGCACAGCGAGATTACTGTATATTTATTTACAAACAATAAATATTTTGTATTCATTGACTCTGCTAAGTGCCACTCATTTGACCATCTTCTGGTCTCCACTGCTTGGTGTGGGACAACTGTTGGTGTATGTGTCTGGATGGTGACTGTATCATTGTGTGTGTCAGGTTCCTATAAGGTGTCAGGATGTCACTGTCTATTTCTCCACGGAGGAGTGGGAGTATTTAGAAGGACACAAGGATCTCTACAAGGACATCATGATGGACAATCAGCCGCCCCTCACATCACCAGGTAAGAGGAGACTTTATTGTAAAGGAGAGAGCAGTACAGAGGGTCCACCTAGATCCCTCATCATCTGATAAACACATAGAAACAATGTATTCAGTCAGTGTGTGTGTTTCCTACAGATGGATCCAGTAATGGGGACCCACCAGAGAGATGTCCCTGTCCCCTGTATTCCCGGGATTCCACACAGGAAGATCACAACATCCCTCACCATCATCAGGTAGATGAGGAACAATCACTGATAGTATCATTAGGATCTGTACATTATCTGCATTGTTACCATTGATGTCATTTTTATTCTATATTCAGAGTGAAGACCTGACTGATTCTAAAGTTGAGGTTAAGGAAGAGATAAAAGAGGATGAGGATTGGGTGATGGAGGAGTCAGAGTTTCTAAAAGAACACAAAGCTCTGTACCAGGACACCATGGCCACCAGGCCATCCAGCTACAGAAACCCACCAGAGAGATGTCCCCACCCTCGGTATTCCCAGGATTCCACACAGGAAGGTCACACCATCCTTCACCATCATCAGGTAGATGATTGGCAATTATTGGTAGTTCTGATTTATACACAGCATTTTTGTTACAATGAATGTTTTATTATATATTCAGAGTGGGAACCTCAGGGATGATAATATTGATGTTAAAGAGGAGTATAAAGAGGAGGATGAGGCGTATGGAGTGATGGAGGAGTTTTCAGAAGGACACAAGGATATGATGGAGCCACCTAATACCAGGAACCCACCAGAGAATGTCCCCATCCTCTGTATTCCCGGGATTCCACACAGGAAGATCACACCACCCCTCACTGTTACAAGGTTGGTGGGACAGAGGTTATAAAACACAGACTGATGGAGACAATGTGCGGATTTTTTATGTGATGTCACAATAATAAAGATGATATTTTACAGATGATTTTCACTCTCATTTTCTTGATTTAGAGTGGAGATCCAATTGATATAGAATTTGAGTTTAAAGCAGAAGAAGAAGAGAGGTATGTGAGGGATGATCAGCAGTCTATGTAGGAGGATGGAATAACGGGGACATTTATAGAGGAGGACACTCCTACAGAGATCAGCACAGGTGGGTCATTAATACTAAATACATTCCTCCACCCATACTGCTCACTGATTGGTCCAGAGTAGGGCGGGGACTGGGTGATATTAGCCTGTAATACCCTGGTCACTTTCCTGAGCTGTGTTCCCCGTCCTGTATTCCTGTATTTCTCTCAGATAATCTTCCTTCTCTGTGCTGCAGACACAATTTATGTATCTAGACTGGAATTATGGAAATTCTGGGGTTCAGCTGGCAGCAAAATATTTATTTTAACCATAGGTGCTACTAGACCTAGGCACCTGGGGCATGTGAAAAATGTGTAATTAACCACTTCAGTCCCGGAAGGATTTCCCACTTTAGGACCAGAGGACTTTTTGCGATTCGGCACTGCGTCACTTTAACTGACAATTGCGCGGTCGTGCGACGTACCCAAACTTTTTTCCCCACAAATAGAGCTTTCTTTTGGTGGTATTTGATCCCCTCTGCGTCATTTCTGATCACCGCTATAAACAAAAGAAGAGCGACAATTTTGCAAAACAAAAAAAAAACAATATTTGTTTTTAATAAAATACAAATCCCAAAAAAAGATATAAAAAAACGAATTTATTCATAATTTTTTTTCTTCCTCATATTTTTGGTTAAAAAAAAATCACAATCTGCGTTTATTAATTGGTTTGCGCAAACGTTGCCACGTTTACAAACCATGAGAATTCATTTCTGGCGTTTTTACAATTTTTTTTATTTTTACTAGTAATGGCTGCAATCTGCGATTTTTATTGGGACTGTGATATTGGGGCAGACATGTTGGACATTTTTGACACTTTTTTGGGAGCAATGACATTTATATAGCGATCAGAAATGTAAATATCCACTGATTACCGTATAAAAGTCATTGGCAGTGAAGGGGTTAACCTGCAGGAGGCAGTAAAGGTGTTAACTGTGTTCCCTAGGTGTGTTCTAACTGTGAGGGGGCTGGGCTAGCATGGGCACCAGAGATCTAACTGATCCCAGTGACAGGGATCAGTAGATCTTTTAAATGCCCACTGACAGAGCGGGGAACCGCCATGTTTACATCGGCGGTTCCCTATTCGTTCTCTCTGCCAGGTCATCGCGGCTCGCCGGCGGACAGCGGGTCCGCCTGAGCCATGGGCACACTCCTCCCGCCCACTAGCTGCGCACGCACGTTCCGCCGTTAATAGACGACAATTTGTGGTATGGAGCCGCACTGCAGCAATAAATGTACGCGAGGCGGTTGGGAACCGGTTAAACCACGCTCCACTCCAACCCAATGTGCTGGTTACCCTTAAAGTGCATAAATACATATAAAGAGCATCAAAATTATGATTATGATTAAAATCCTAGATGTACAGTTCAATAAGTAACAAAGTATGTTTGGGAATGTTCAATGGTGCAAACGGTGTCACGGTTCATTGGTTGCCAATGAAGACCGGATGGGCTGGATCTGGATCCAGTTGCAGCCGCAGTTAGCGTTTGGAGGTAGTGGACGACAGACGTGTATGATCTCTGTAATGGGGGGGGGGGTCATATCATTCTGGTGAGTGTGATGTATCACTGGTGTGTGATGAAGGGAATCATCACTTCAATTGATCTCTGACGGTCTCCATTGGCAACCAATGAACCGTGACATCGTCTGTTTGCACCATTGAACATTCCCAAACATACTTTTTTACTTATTGAACTGTGCACCTAGGATTTTAATTCTGCGCAATAAACTGTTTTGAATACACTTTGGTATAGAAACATAGAAAAGTGACGGCAGAAAAAGATTGAGTAGTCGTTCGAGTCTGCCCCTTTTTATTTTATTTTCTATTTATTTATTTATTTTTACATTAACCTTGTTGTCTGACTATATATTTATGTTTATCCCAAGTATGTTTGAAGCCATTTACTGTTGACTGTCTCACAACCTCTGTTGGTAGCTTATTCCAATCATCAACCACCCTTTCAGTAAAATAATACTTTCTAAGATTAGTTTTGAACTTCCCTCCAGTTAGTTTGAGGTTGTGTCCCTGTGTTCTTGATTTTGGTTTCATATTGAAAAGACTGCCTTCCTGAACCATATTCACCTCCTTGATGTATTTAAAGGTTTCAATCATGTCTCCCCTCTCCCTTCTTTCCTCCAGACTGTACATATTAAGTTCCTGAAGTCACTCTTGATATGTTTTATCCCCCAGACCATTTTTGTTACCCGTCTCTAAACTCGTTCTGTCTTATCAACATCATTTTGTAAGTGTGGTCTCCAGAACTGGACACAGTATTCTAAGTGAGGTCTCACTAAAGATCTATATAGAGGAATCAGAACCTCCTTCTTCCTGCTGGTGATCCCTCTACTGATACATCCCAGAATTCTATTTGCTTTTCTCACTGCCTGGTTACACTGTTTGCTCATTTTGCAATCATCTGAAATAAGCACCCCCAAATCTTTTTCTTCTGTAGTGCTGGCTAACACTGCACCCCCAATGCTGTACTCTCTAAGCTGATTCTTTTTCCCTAGATGCATTATTTTACATTTAGAAATATTGAACTGCAGTCTCCACTGCTTTGACCAATCTTCCAGCAATGCCAAATCATGTTCCATGTTACAGACACCTCCAGGGATATCAACCCTATTACACACCTTTGTATCATCAGCAAAGAGACATACATTGCCCAGCAAACCTTTAGTTATATCACTTACATATAGGTTAAATAGAACAGGACCCAGTACAGAGCCTTGTGGTACCCCACTAGTGACTGGTCTCTGCTCTGAGTGAACC
>BLSH010159738.1:15872-32781 GCA_018402905.1 Glandirana rugosa
GTGTGTGTCCGTCTATGTTTAGAAAGTATGTTAGACTATGTTAGATTCCTCACGCCTCGTCTTTTCACTAGGGGTGTGAAGTCTCCTAGGGGGTTCACTAGGAAGTTAGATCTTAGGACCACACTACTGAAGAAGTGACGGTGGGGGCGTGTGTACTAAATCCCGTCTAACCGACACACTACACTCACCACATTGCTCGTCACTATGTGTGTGTGTATGTCTAGGGACAGACGGTCTGTGTTAGTGAAGGTGTGTGACTGTTATTAGACGTAATCCCTCCTCGAGGCGCAGACTTGTCTTCTAACCTACTTGTGACCGAGGAGGGTGTAAGAAGTCTTGTAGGTTTCAAATTTGTGTCTGGCAGACAGGGATCTGTATGTGTGTGTGTATCACTGCTCGTTACACCACTCACATCACACAGCCAATCTGCCCTAAATCATGTGTGCGGGGGTGGCAGTGAAGAAGTCATCACACCAGGATTCTAGATTGAAGGATCACTTGGGGGATCCTCTGAAGTGTGGGGATCACTTTTCTGCTCCGCACTCCTTAGATTGTATCAGATTGTATGAAAGATTTGTATCTGCCTGTGTGTGTCCAACCAGATAAATGTGGGAGAGTCTCCCTCCAGTGGTGGTCAGCAGTATTTCAGGCTGTGAGATCTGTATCATAGCTGGTTTTATCTTCCCAGAGAAAGCTCTCCCCTCATTCCTCCTGCACCAATCAAGGATCTCATTCCAGTTAGCAAATCACAGTGGGCATGATTTCTTTGATATCCAACATTGGTGTCAGTGAGATAAAATAAGCCCCATTGTTGGTGTCACCGAGATAAAATAAGTCCCATTATTGGTGTCAGTGAGATAAAATAAGTCCCATTGTTGGTGTCAGTGAGAATAAAGAGTACCCCCAGCCCAGCATTGGAGGTCAGTGGTGGTACTTACCTGATCACACCGCTGCCTCTCTGCTGATGTCGGAGTTCTACTATCACTGTCAGAAAGGAGATCACTGCTCCCCACAGTCGGCTATAATTGCAGTGCCTGGTGATGGGACCCAGAGAGTGTTCCAGCCGTCATCCCCTCACTGGCACTCTGCACTCTGAGTCCTGGAACCTGGGAGATGAGGAGATGATATCACTGTACACACAATCTAGGGTTGCCACATCATCCCTTTAATCCAGGAAACATATTAATTACTCAGGTTCTGTGGCTGATTAAGGTGGTAATTAAACTCACTTGGTGCCTCATCTGCATTAAATTAGCCTCGGAACCTGTGCAATTCATATGTGTCCTGGATTAAAGGGATGATGTGGCAACCCTAACACAATCCCGGGACTGTCCTTCATCATCTGGTAGCAATGCCAAGGCTGTAATCACACTGAGACGTTTCTCAGGGCTGCAGTTCCTCTGAGCTCCACAAGGTGGTGATCTCACTTCTACCCAGACAGGAAGTCTCTATGGAATACAGGAAGTGATGTCAGGTACAGCATAGTCACTGTGACGTCTTTTATCTCCAGCAGATGATGATACACATATATATAGTGTGGGAACCTAGATTAACCCCTTCAGGGTCAGAACATTTCCCCATTTATGGGGCCGGAACATTCTCTTCATTTTGGAGATAAATTCTAGTAATTTGTTCCTCTAAACAAACAGCACTGACAATAAATAGACAAGACAATGACCATACATGGCCTACAAACGACAATTATTACACTACACAGGCAGCCAATGGGCAATCATTACACTATGCAGCCTAGACTCCAATGATGGAGTGCAGGGGTCAGGAGTATGGAGCATAGAGCCCCTTACATTGCTGGTCAGGAGGAAGAAAACATTCCCCAGCCTGCCATGAAGAATATCTTCCATCATTGGTGTCAGAGGGAGGAAAATACTGAGGGCTCTGAGGGAAGGAGAGGAGCTGAGTGGTTTCTGAGGAGGTAGGGGGACAAAGGACTCTGGGAGCCTCAGAGGGATTACTGCACCTGAAGGACTTTGAGACCCCTGAGATGGAAGTGTAGCTGAAGGACTTAGTGAGATTCCTAGGAAGTAACAGAGCTAAACAACTATGAGATGTTAGTGGGGCTGAGAGGGTAGTCAGGCTGCAAGGCTCTGAGGTAAGAGGGGGCTTTAGGGCTCTGATGGTTCTCCCACCACTCCTGCACTTAATTTTATGACCTTTTTAAAGAACTCCTGCCAGCAAGTGGAGGAAGCTTTCACTTCACCATCTCACTTGTCAAGGAATTTGTTGCAGGACACAAAATAGACCAAAACAACAAACCCCTCCCCCTGCTGTTTTCCTTCTACCCACATTGCGCTGCCATTGGACGGAGAAAAACAGACTCCTCCCCCACAGCTCTCTACTCCACCAGAATCATCCTCTTGCTATCCAATCCAATCCCTTGGAGTGCCAGTGACATCACTCCTGTCAGTCAGCAGGTTGCCAGAGATTGGAGCCTTGCAGCCGGAGTTCTGACAATTATCCTGATTATACGGAAACTCCGGCCAAAAGTCAGCGTGTTCCCCTTCCTGGACATCATGATGACCCTCCATTGACCTTACAGTACTGCCTCAGAGCAAACAAGTCAAAGGAAGAATCTTATTTATCATTCCTTGTCTGCAGATCTAAAACTAATCAACTCCAGTTCAGAAACCAAACAGAAACCAGAAACCAAACAAACCCAACAGATAAAATGGAATTTCTTATCCGGCAGGCCAAGAGGGTCCCAGGACCTCAAAATTGTATAAAACAATAAACAGTCCAAACTAAATGTGTTCCAATGGGGGCAGTAGTTCTTCAATGTCCAGCAAACCTACTATTACCCCCCCCCCCTCACATCCACATCCTATTTTTGTGAGACCAATACCATCCAAATAATTCTTACTTTCATTTCCCAAAGTTATCCATCTACAAGGACACCTGTATAGATCTAATGATGGCACCAATGAGGATGGAGGAGGACCGGAGTCACATGACTGAGAAGATACTAAACCTCACCCTGGAGATCATCTACCTGCTGACCGGAGAGGTGAGGAGGATTCTGGGATGTCACATGACATTACTCTTATCTCTATTAATAAAACACAGACCTGACCGCAGAGGTGAGGAGGATTCTGGGAGGTCACATGACATCACTCTTATCTCTATTAATAAAACACAGACCTGACCGGAGAGGTGAGGAGGATTCTGAGATTTTAACTTAACATGTTTCTATTGGTTCCTCAATACAGAGATTTCCTCTTGTGAAGTAAGGTGATCATATGACCATCACAGTGCCTCCATGGGACTCCCTAAAACCTGAGAGACACAACATGCAGAAGATTCTAGAAGTCAACAAGAAGATAATGGAGCTGCTGACAGGAGAGGTGAGCGGTGCTGGGAATTCTGGGACATTATCCATTAACAGACAAGGGATGTGTCTGGATGGTGACTGTATCATTGTGTGTGTCAGGTTCCTATAAGGTGTCAGGATGTCACTGTCTATTTCTCCATGGAGGAGTGGGAGTATTTAGAAGGACACAAGGATCTCTACAAGGACGTCATGATGGACAATCAGCCGCCCCTCACATCACCGGGTAAGAGGAGACTTTGATGTAAAGGAGAGAGCAGTACAGAGGCTCCACCTAGATCCCCCATCATCTGATAAACACATAGAAACAATGTATTCAGTCAGTGTGTGTGTTTCCTACAGATGGATCCAGTAATGGGAACCAACCAGAAAGATGTCCCCGTCCTCTGTATTCCCGGGATTCCACACAGGAAGGTCACATCATCCCTCACCATCATCAGGTAGATGAGGAACAATCACTGATAGTATCATTAGGATCTGTACATTATCTGCAGTGTTACCATTGATGTCATTTTCATTCTATATTCAGATGTTCGGATGTTCGCCCGCTGCGGAGCGCCCCATAATGCACTGCGAGAGCTCAGTGCATTGAAGGCTGCTGATTGGCCAAAGCATGCACCTGACCTGAATGCTTTGGCCAATCACAGCATGATGTGCTGTGAGAGCCAGTGTGCCTTTGGCCAATGCCCCACACTATATAAGACTGCTTACATTTTGACAGTTTATAGTGTTTAGGAATGGAGAGAGATTAGGTAGGGTAGTTAGTTGATTGGGTGTGCAGTGTAGTGTATATAATAATACAGTGTAGAGTATATAGTGCAGTGTAGTGCAGAGTATAAACCATAGTGTGTTGAAGTGGTTAAGGGGAACCCTATGACAGAATTAAGAAAAAAACTGCATGGGCCCCCCCCCCCCCCAAAATCTATACCAGGCTCTTTGTGTCTGGTATAGATTTTAAGAAATACTACATGCCAAAATTAAAAAAAAAATCCAGACCCTTATGTGAGCATGCAGCCTGGCACCCCAAGAAAGGGGGGGTGAACGAGTGCCCCCCTCCTGAACCATACCAGGCCACTTGCCCTCAACATGCGGAGGGTGCTTTGGGGGCAAGGGCCTTTTCCTGAGACAACCCTGGGCTGTGGTTGTCGGGGTCTGCAGGCGGGGGGTGATTATCGGAATCAGGAAGCCCCCTTTAATAAGGGGGTCCGCAGATCCTGACCCCCCCATGTGAATGGGTGTCGGGTACATCGTACCCCTACCCATTCACCAAAAAAGTGTCAAAAAGTAAAAACCACAAGAGACAATTTTTTTGACAAATCCTTTATTAAAAAATAAAAAATAACAAAAGAGTCCCCGCGATGTAAATCCAGCGTCGATCACGCTGCCTGACAGATCCGAAAAATAGCAAAATCTTAATTTTACTGATACTGTACATCTCACAAAATGAGTACACCCCTCATATTTTTGTAAATATTTTATTCTATCTTTTCATGTGACAACACTGAAGAAATGACACTTTGCTACAATGTAAAGTAGTGAGTGTACAGCTTGTATAACAGTGTAAATTTGCTGCCCCCTCAAAATAACTCAACACGCAGCCATTAATGTCTAAACCGCTGGCAACAAATTGAGTACACCCTTAGGTGAAAATGTCTGAATTGGGCCCATTTAGCCATTTTCCCTCCCCGGTGCCATGTGACTCGTTAGTGTTACAAGATCTTAGGTGCGAATGGGGAGCAGGTGTGTTAAATATAGTGTTATCGCTCTCACTCTCTCATACTGGTCACTGGAAGTTCAACATGGAATCACATGGCAAAGAACTCTCTGAGGATCTAAAAAAAAAAATTGTTGCACTACATAAAGATGGCCTAGGCTATAAGAAGATTGCCAAGACCCTGAAATTGAGCTACAGCACAGTGGCCAAGACCATACAGCAGTTTAACAGGACAGGTTCCACTCAGAACAGGCCTCGCCATGGTCAACTAAAGAAGTTGAGTGCATGTGCTTAGCGTCATATCCAGAGGTTGTCTTTGGGAAATAGACGTATGAGTGCTGCCAGCATTGCTGCAGAGGATGAAGGGGTGGGGGGTCAGCCTGTCAGTGCTCAGACCATACGCCGCACACTGCATTAAATTGGTCTGCATGGCTGTCATCCTAGAAGGAAGCCTCTTCTAAAGATGATGCACAAGAAAGCCTGCAAACAGTTTGCTGAAGACAAACAGACTAAGGACATGGATTATTGGAACCATGTCCCGTGGTCTGATGAGACCAAGATAAACTTATTTGTTCAGATGGTGTCAATAAGAAGGGTAGGTACTGCTCTTAGGATTGAAATATGTAAGCCTGCTGCCACACGGTAAACTCCTCCACCCGAGGGGGTAATGAGTAGGTATAAGTGTTAATTGAAGCTGGGCCTGGTGCTACTTATCAAATTAAATATGTATGTGTATTCATGATCTCTGTTTAGTGCAGACTATTACCACCTATAGGTACGTGAAAAGTGGTAGTGCATTATATTTTTTTTCTAAAAAATGCCAGAATAATGCTCAATATTCAAGTAAATAAATAAATAGAATATCTATAAAAAGTGTACTGTGTTTTCAAAAATGATATATCGTATATGTATATATATATGATTTGGCACTTTTCACGCATACCTTTTGTGGTTTATATATGATCTTTATATTGAAGGTCATTCACATTGGTTTATGTGGTATATACACATCCCCTCAGTACCTGGTGGCAATAGTCTGCACTAAACAGAGATCATGAATACACATCCATATTTACTTTGATAAGTAGCACCAGGCCCAGTTTCAATTAACACTTATACCTACTCAGCAACCAGGTGAGGAGCACAAAGACAACTGTGTCTTGCCTTGCATGTCTCCAGACCTAAACCCTATTGAGCATCTGGGGGGCATCCTCAAATGGAAGGTGGAGGAGCGCAAGGTCTCTAACATCCACCAGCTCCGTGATGTTATGATGGGCATGATGATGGAGGAGTGGAAGAGGACTCCAGTGGCAACCTGTGAAGCTCTGGTGAACTCCATGCCCAGGAGGGTTAAGGCAGTGCTGGAAAATAATGGTGGCCACACAAAATATTGACACTTTGCACCCAATTTGGACATTTTCATGCAGGAGTGTACTCAGTTTTGTTGCCAGCAGTTTAGACATTAATGGCTGTGTGTTGAGTTATTTTGAGGGGACAGCAAATTTACACTGTTATACAAGCTGTACACTCACTACTTTACATTGTAGCAAAGTGTCATTTCTTCAGTGTTGTCACATGAAAAGATAGAATAGAATATTTACAAAAATGTGAGGGGTGTACTCACTTGAGATACTGTATGTTAACATTATATTGCTCTGGAAATCTTTTTTCGTACTGTCACCAGTCAGTGACGCTGATCACTGCCACACCAGTTATAGGATGACGCTGTACTGCACTGGAGCGTATGTAAAAAAATAATAATCATTTTTTAATTTCTCAATTTTCAAAAAAATTATGACAAAAAAGTTACAAGTTCAAAAAACTCGCCATGCCTCTTACTAAATACCTTGGGCTGTCTACATGACAGTGTAGACAGTGAGATAGGCCATCATTACTTCAGGAATGATCAATTTTCAGATATATACCATAGTTTGTGGACTCTATAACTTTCCTACAGACTAAATGTTATACACAAATTTGGGTTATTTTCACCAAAGAATTATAGCAGAATACATTTTGGCCTAAATGTATGAAGAACGATCATTTGCAAAATTTTATAACAGAAACAAAGAAAAACTTTTGTTTTCCAAATTTTCTGTCTTTTTTCGTTCCATCAGCCACTGCTGCTGTGCACTAGGCTGGCTGCGAGTCCCTCCTGCGCAGGTGCGGCCTTCTGAGTGAATCCGAGGCTTGGCTAGTGCATGCGCAATGGAGCTGCAATGACGTGGAACGGCGGGGAATTCAAATAGCTGTAATTTCTGTGCAGTCTTGGGTTTGACTGCGGGCATTATTGCGGCGGCTTCCCCAGGTTTGATCCCATTCCACTCCAGGTAAGCCCCGGAGGCAGGAGGTGCTGGAGGGGGGGGGGGGAGGAGAGTGTGTGTACAGGTACTCAGTCTCTCCCTTTCCTGCAGGCAGCCGGTGCTGCACACCCCAGAGATGGATCATTCACCGCCTCCTAGTGGTCAGCCCTTACCTGACAGGTACGGTGGAGGGCTGAACGGGGGGAGGTGTTATCAGCTTCTGGCTAATCCTTTTTTGTATGTATCTATTCTTCCTTTCCTCCTTGTGTCATGTCTTTCAGCCCTCCCAGGTCAGATCAGCAGCGCTCTTCACGGGATTCCAGAGACCCTGCCAGGCCGCAGCAATGTCATTCATCATCTAGATCTGGACACCATAGGTCCCAGTCAAGGGGCCAACATCAGCGAAGGAGCTCCCACTCCTCCTCCAGACACCACTCCCACCGCCTCGGCAGCCACTCCAGATGCAAGCCATGCTGGGGATGTGGTGCTAAAGTGCCTGAGGGAAATGACGCATGCTATTCCCGGGAGGTGAAGGCAAGATAAACGGGCGAACGAGCCAGCCCAAACACTGGGATGGAGGCGCTAGTGAGATGTGTAGTCCATCAGTCTCTTAAGGAGTTCGGCCCATCTTGCACTCAAAGCCAGTCCTCCACTGTGGGCTCCACGGAGGGTATTATCCATGATGGAGCTGGGCCCATCCCAGCCAAGCTTTACCCCCCTGGACTTCTTGGACAGCGAGGTTGGAGGGGAGGACTCAGCGGGCTTTGATGCAGCCCAGATCCCGCTGCTAATTAAGGCCATCAAAGAAGCCTTGAAATGCCGTTTTTTTCCCCAGTAAAATAAAGGAAATTCTTTAAAAAATTTTAATAATAAAGAACGTCCTAACTTCCCGCTACTTCCGGAACTAAAGGAGATTCTAAAGGAAGAATGGGAAAAGGTGGACAAAAAGTCTTCTCTGTCCAATAAGGTGACTAGACTGTACCCCTTCAAGGAAGAGCAAGTCAGAAACTTGGAGTCCGCTACGCTGGTGTATGCGGCAATCATGAGGCTGGCAAAACATGTCACCCTTCCCCTGGAAGATGCAGTATCATTCAAAGTCCCTCTTGGTAGGAAGATCGACCTTGCTTTTAAAAGAATATATGTGACGGCAGACATGGCCTGCAAACCTGCACTTGCCTTGGCAGCCATGTCAAAGGCAATGGAGGTCTGGGCCGAAGATATCGATAATGTATTAAGCAGGGTCTCAGAAGAATTGGCCAGAAGCTCTCCCCTATGGGAGATAAAGTGGGCATCAGCCTTCCTGGGGGAGGCCTCCCTGGATCTGATTCGTCTGGTGGCTAGGGTAGTGTTGTCCTCAGTAACAGCCAAGTGAGCTTTGTGGCTGCATCCCTGGCTCGCAGACACATCCTCTGAACAGGCCTGGTGTAGGATCCCCTTTGAGGGGTCCTCTCTATTTGGGAATAGGCTAGACAATGCTCTTTCCAGGGCCACCGGAGGGGGTGGAGTCGGGGATCCTCCCACAGGACAGGCCACTGTTTAGACAGAAGAAGCCTCAGCCAAGAAGGCAGGGCTCGGATCGGACAAGAGAAGCCCACAGTTACAGACCTGGATGACACTTCAAGCGCAACTGGAGGAGAGGCCAATCCTCTACCCAACAGGCCATCAGGAACTCAATACCCGCCGGGCATAAGCCACCAAAGCTTTTTGATATTGGGCCCGCCCAGACAGGTCGGGTGGGAGCGCGTTTGCTTTGCTTCCGACATGTTTGGGCGGCCTCAATCGTGGACGATTGGGTCATCGGAACAGTTTCCGTCGGGCAGTTTCCGTCCTGGTCCTTCGCGAGACCTCCGGTGCTCACTCTGATGCCACGTTCAGAGGAGAAGAGGGCGATTCTCCTGGCATATGTAGATTCTCTGGTGGCCCAAGGGGAGGAAGAGAAGTTCCAAGGTCTATACTCCCCTTTTTTTCTGGTACAGAAAAGGTAGTTTCTGGAGACCAGTTATTGACCTCACACACCTAAACAGGTTCATCAAGGGGAAAAGATTCAAAATGGAGACCTTAGCAACAATCCGGCTCGCAGTACAACCAGGTGACTGGATAGTGTCAATAGATTTAAAGGATGCCTATTTTCATGAACCAGTGGCGGAAGGATACCGCAAGTGCCTTCGCTTCGTGGTAGAGCAAAGACACCTTCAGTTCACATGTCTTCCTTTTGGGTTGTCAACATCACCACGGGTGTTTTTAAAGGTCCTCCTGGCCGTGGTGGCCCTGATCAGGACGAAGGGGGTAAGATTGCATCATTACCTCGACGTCCTGCTCATTTTGGCTCCGCATGGGTGCAGCTGCTGTCCCACAGGGCTCAGGTATTTGCCATACTGCAGGAGATCGCCTGGATACTGAAGCTCGAAAAAAGCTACTTGGAGCCGATACAAAAACTAATGTACCTTGGCGTACAGTTCAATAAGGCAGAAAACACAATCTCTCTGCCAGTAGAAAAAATTGCAGTAGCATCTGAGGGCTTCCCAATGTCTCCAAATAATCAGCACCATGGTCTCCACATCACCAATGGCCAGATGGGCCCGGTGGAAGATGCGCCCATTCCAAACAGGATTCTTGCAACAATGGCAGCCAGGCAGAGGAGACCATACTATGCACATAGCAACGGCCATGAAAGACAGTCTGCCATGGTGGCTACAGAGCGAGAACCCTCTCAGGTGTCATTTCATCTTCCCACCCTCATGGATAGTGGTCACAATGGATGCCATCAACTCGGGATGGGAAGCCCACTGTGGGACAGAAGTAGCCCAAGGAAGGTGGGGTCCACTTTCCCACATGCTGGTCTCCAATATTCTGGAGTTACGGGTAGCCCACCAGGCCCACCAAGCCTTTCACCATCTGCTAGTGGGGAAAGCAGTATTACTGAGAATGGACAATACGACGGCAGTCTCCTACGTGAGTTGGCAGGGGAGGACACGGAGTTATCCCTGTTGCAGAGAAGTAGGACCGATCCTGTCGTGGGCGCAAAGGTTCCTGACAAACATTACAGCAGTTTACATCCCGGGGGTTCAGAATGCCCAGGCGAATTTTCTCTCCAGAGTTCAGTTGAGCAACAGGGAGTGGTCGCCACACCTGGAGGTGTTTGCCTGGATTCAGTCTCTAGGAGTAAATCCCAAGGTCAACCTGTTTGCCTCCCCCTCAACCACAAGTTCAGCAAATACTACATGCTGGGCCAGTGTCCCCAAGCATTCGGGGTGGATGCCTTGACAGAAGGCTGGAGGTTCAGCAGGGCTTACTCCTTTCCGCCAGTTCCCATCATTCTCAGCTTCCTACAGAGGCTCCATTCTGAGGAGGCCGAAGTCACGGCAATACTGCCCTTTTGGCCCAACAGGCCCTGGTTCACACTGCTGACTCAGCTCAGCTACAAGGCCCCGATGCCTCTTCCTCTCAGACCAGACATCCTGTCTCAGGGGGCAGTCCCGCACCCGTGACCAGCACGGCTGCACCTGATGGTCTGCTTTTGAGAGGGAGAGGCTCGAGGCCTTAGGCTGCGTTCCTCGAGTGATCTCTACCCTGATGAGCTCCAGGAGACACAGTACTAATAGGGTATATGGAAGGATTTGGGCCAGGTTTTCAGACTTCTTGTTTTCCAGAGGGAAATCTGTTAAAGATGCTGGGGTACAGGAAATACTGGAGTTCCTACAGACCAGACTCGAGCTACCCCTGTCAGTCAGCTTGTTGTGAGTACAGGTATCTGCCTTGTCAGCATTCTCAGGGACGGCCTGGGCTACCAACCCATTGGTTCGTCAATTCCTTAGGGGAGCAGCAAGGTTAAGACCACAGAGGAGAGCACAGTTTCTAAAATGGGATCTACCCTTAGTCCTGGACTTCCTGGCTGAACAAGCACCCAGTGAGATCAACACTGCATCAGTGAGGGATCTGTCCATGAAAACGGCCTTTCTGGTGGAAATAACCTCTGCTAAAAGAGTGTCAGAGATAGTTGCCTTAGGGCACAAAGAAACATTCTTCACTTTTTTCTCCGGACCGAGTAGCGTTAATCCTGATGCTCGGTGCTAGACCTAAAGTGACATAGGTATTTCACGAAAATCAGGAAATCACCTTGCCTACACTCAGGTCTCCAGAGTCCACGAAGATTCACCCCTGGACATGGGAGAAACATTGAGAAACTATCTGCAGGCTACGGCCACATTCAGGCATTCAGACAACCTATTTGTTCTGTTCTCTGGAAAGAACAAAGGAAAAGAGGCCTCTTCCAGAACAATTGCAGCCTGGGTCATCCAAATCATCCAGAGGGCATATAGGGCTAAGGGCTTGGCCCCTCCAGAGGCAGTGACAGCGCACTCCACTAGGGGCATCGCTACATCTTGGGTGGCAGCACGACACATAGCCCCTGAAGTCATCTGCAGGGCAGCCTCATGGTCCTCGCTGAATACTTTCATGATGCACTACTGCATGGAACCAGCGTCATTGTCTTCTATTCGTTTTAAGTGTATTGTCAGCTGACAATGTGAATCAAATTTTTTCTTTGATCAGCATCAAACCCGTGTGTTTTTTGGCTAGTTAAGTCCCACACATAGGCTGCCATGGAGTCTGTCAGGAGAACAGAAAACTTCCTATCAAATACTTACCATAATTTTCCTTTTCTGATGGACTCCATGGCAGCTGAAGTCCCCACCCTCTGGTCTAGAGGAGGGACTATAAACAGAACACAGGTAGAGACGATAATGCTAAATTTATGGTAATGGGGTCCTATAGGAGAGGAGAGGGTGGGGTAAAACCCACACGTAGGCTGCCATGGAGTCTATCAGGAAAGGAAAAGTATTTGATAGGAAATTTTCAGCTTTCCTTCTCTCAGTAATTTAGTTGTTGGGCCTGTGTGGGCGGTAACAGAGCATACTTTAACCACTTGACCACTGGGCACTTAAACCCCCTTCCTAACCAGACCAATTTTCAGCTTTCAGTGCTCTCACATTTTGAATGACAATTACTCAGTCATGCAACACTGTACCCACATGAAATTTGCATCCTTTTTTTCACACAAATAGAGCTTTCTTTTGGGGGTATTTAATCACTGCTGGGTTTTTTATTTTTTGCGCTATATTTAAAAAAAGATCGAAAATTTTGTAAAAAAATGAATTTTTCATAGAAACATAGAAAAGTGACGGCAGAAAAAGACTGAGTAGTCCATCGAGTCTGCCCCTTTTTATTTTTTTTTTATATTTTTTTTTTTTTTTACATTACATTTTTTACATTAACCTTGTTGTTTGACTATGGATTTATGTTTATCCCAAGCATGTTTTTCTTTGTTTCTGTTATAAAATTTTGCAAATTAGTAATTTTTCTTCATAAATTTTGGCCAAAATTTACACTGCTACATACCTTTGGTAAAAAAAAAAAAACGAATTAGTGTATATTATTTGGTCTTTGTGAAGGTTATAGAGTCTACAAGCTAGGGTGCCAATCACTGAATATTGATCACACCTGATGTACTGACAGCTCTCATTTCTTGAGACCCTAACAAGCCAGGAAAGTACAAATACCCCCCATATTACCCCTTTTTGGAAAGCAGACATTCCAAGGCATTTAGTAAGGGGCATGGTGAATTTTTGAAGTTGTAATTTTTTCCCACAATTCTTTGCAAAATGAAGATTGTTTTTTCTTTTTTTTCCCACAAAATTGTCATATGTTAACAGGTTATTTCTCACACCCAGCATATGCATACCACAAATTACACCCCAAAACACATTCTACTACTCCTCCTGAGTATGGCAATACCACATGTGTGAGTCTTTTACACAGCCTGGCCACATACAGAGGCCCCATATGTAGGGAGTGCCATCAGGCGTAATACGAGCATAAATTACACACATCATTTCTTGACTACTTCTTGCACTTTTGAAGGTCCTGGAGCACCAGGACAATGGAAACGCCCAAAAAATGACCCCATTTTGGAAAACAAACACCCCAACGTATATTCTAGGAGGCATAATGAGTCTTTTGAACATGTAATTTTTTCCACAAGTTTTTGGAAAATGTGTAAAGAAAATGAAAAATTTTTTTTTTACACACACCCCATAATATATTCTTCTACTTCTCCTGAGTATGGCAATACCACATGTGTGACACTTTTACACAGCCTGACCACATACAGAGGCCCAACATGCAGAGAGCACCGTCAGGTGTTCTAGGGGCATACATTTCAAATATAATTTGACTACCTTTTACACTATTGTGAGGCACTGTGGTGGCATAGATGGGCAGGGTAGTGGCAGGGATGAGCAGTGTAGTGGCACGGATGGGCACTGTAGTGGCAAGATTGGGCACTATAGTGGCACGAATGGGCACTGTATTGGTACGGATGGGCACTGTAGTGGCACGGTTGAGCTCTGTAGTGGCATAGATGTGTCACAGATGAGAACTGATGTGGTATGGATGAGCATGAATGAGGCACAAATGAGCAAAGGATGGGGGATGGATGAGCCACGGATGGGGATGGATGAGCCACGGATGGGGATGACTGAGCACGGATGGGTGGGTGAGCACGGATGGATGGGTGAGCATGGCTGGGTGGGTGAGCATGGATTGATAACTAGGTGAGCATGGTTGGGTGGGTGAGCATGGATGGATGGCTGGGTGAGCATGGCTGGGTGGGTGAGCATGGATGGATGGATGGTGAGCATGGCTGGGTGGGTGAGCATGGATGGATGGCTGGGTGAGCACGGCTGGGTGGGTGAGCATGAATGGATGGCTGGGTGAGCACGGCTGGGTGGGTGAGCATGGATGGATGGTTGGGTGAGCACGGCTGGGTGGGTGAGCATGGATGGATGGCTAGGTGAGTACGGCTGGGTGGGTGAGCATGGATGGGTGAGCATGGATGGATGGATGGGTGAGCATGAATGAATGGGTGAGCATGGATGGATGGATGGGTGAGCATGGATGGATGGATGAGCATGGATGGATGGCTGGGTGAGCATGACTGTGTGAGGATGGCTGGATGGGTGAGCATGGATGGATGGATGGGTGGCTGAGCATGGATGGGCTGAGAATGGGTGGGTGAGCATGGATGGGGTGGGGATGGCTGGGTGAGTGGTGGATGGATGGGTGACGATGGCTGGATGAGTGTTGGATGGATGGGGTGAGGATGGCTGGGTGAGTGGTGGATGGATGGGTTGAGGGTGGCTGGTGGATGGATGGTGGGGGTGCATACTGTTACTTAGCAGTGCTGTGGGCATTACACATTGCCCACAGTACTGCAGCACATCTTGTCTCCCCCCTCTTCCGCCGGCTTGTTGACATGTGATCGCGCCATCATTGTATGGCGTGATCACATGGTGAAAGGCCGCTCACAACGGCCATTCACCGGGATCCGTGATGCGGGACCCGGCGGTCACGGATGTTCCCGTGTGCGCGCCCCATGGGGCGTGCGGGAAGCGCGTTTCTAGGAGGACGTCCTCCCAGAATAATGCAACCGCCCTGTGGACGCCTTTTGTCTATAGGGCGGTTGTTAAGTGGTTAAGCAGTGGGTGTTGTTCACCTTTCCACACACCGTTGGCAAATTTATATCAAGAGACACCTAGGAGCACCATGGTCTCACAGGGTGTACCTGAGACATGCCTTAACCACTTAACAACCGCCCTATAGACAAAAGACATCTACAGGGTGGTTGCTTAACTCTGGGAGGACGTCTATTGACGTCCTCCCATGAATGCACTTCCCTGGGGTGCGCACACGGGAACATTCGTGACCGTCGGGTCCAGGGGACCCGGCGCATCACGGATCGCGGTGAATGGCCGCTGTGAGCGGCCTTTTACCACGTCATCGCGACATCCAATGACGGCTTTTCTCTCTCCTCTCCGCACCGATCGATGCATTGCGAGAGGAGAGAGGGGGGACAGAGGAGGTGCTGCAGCACTGTTGGCAATGTGTAATGCCCACAGCGCTGATAAGTGACAGTGTGCACCCCCAGTCCCCACCATCCATCTGCCACCCACCCAGCCATCCTCACCCTATCAATGCTCACCCACCCATCCTCACCCAATCCATGCTCACCCACCCATCCTCACCCAATCCATGCTCACCCACCCATCCTCACCCATCCATCTATCCATCCATGCTCACCCATCCAGCCATCCTCACACAGCCATGTTCACCCATCCAGCCATGCATGCTCATCCATGCTCACCCAGCCATCCATCCATGCTTACCCACCCAGCCGTGCTCACCCATCCATGCTCACCTACACAGCCGTGCTCACCCATCCATCTATCCATGCTCACCCATCCATCCATGCTCACCCATCCATCCATGCTCACCCACCCAGCCGTGCTCACCCAGCCATCCATCCGTGTTCACCCATCCATCCATCCATGCTCACCCACCCAGCCGTGCTCACCCATCTATCCATCCATGTTTACCCATCCATCCATGCTCACCCATCCATCCATCCATGCTCACCCATCCATGCTCACCCACCCAGCCATCCATAAATGCTCACCCAGCCATCCATCCATGCTCACCCACCCAGCCGTGCTCACCCATCCATGCTGACTCATCAATCCATGCATGCTCACCCAGCCACCCATCCATGCTCACCCATCCGGGCTCACCCACCCATCCGTGCTCACCCACCCATCCATGGCTCATCCATCCCCATCCATGGCTCATTTGTGCCTCATTCATGCTCATCCATACCACATCAGTTCTCATCCGTGACACATCCAGGCCACTACAGTGCCCATCCGTGCCACTACACTGCCCATCTGTGCCACTACACCGCCCATCCATGCCACTACAGTGCCCATCCATGCCACTACACAGCTCATCCGTGCCACTACCCTGCCCATCTGTGCCACTACAGTGCCTATCCATGCCACCACAGTGCCTCACAATAGTGTAAAGGGTAGTCAAATTAGATTCGAAATGTATGCCCCTAGTACACCTGACGGTGCTCCCTGCATGTTGGGCCTCTGTATGTGGCCAGGCTGTGTAAAAGTGTAACACATGTGGTATTGCCATACTCGGGAGGAGTAGCAGAATATATTTTGGGGTGTCATTTTTACTATGTACATGCTGTGTGTTAGAAATATTGTATAAATATTGTATTGTGTTTTTATTGGGTAAAAAAAAAATGCTTTTTCATTTTCTTTACACATTTTCCAAAAACTTGTGGAAAAAATGTCATGTTCAAAAGACTCATTATGCCTCCTAGAATATACATTGGGGTGTTTGCTTTCCAAAATGGGGTCATGTTTTGGGCGTTTCCATTGTTCTGGTGCTCCAGGACCTTCAAAAGTGCAAGAGGTAGTCAAGAAATGATGTGTGTAATTTATGTCCTTAGAACGCCTGACGGTGCTCCCTGCATATTGGGCCTCTATATGTGGCCAGGCTGTGTAAAAGACTCACACATGTGGTATTGCCATACTCAGGAGGAGTAGTAGAATGTATTTTGGGGTGTAATTTGTGGTATGCATATGCTGGGTGTGAGAAATAACCCGTTAACATATGACAATTTTGGGGGGGGGGGGGGGGGAA
>BLSH010159738.1:55517-76589 GCA_018402905.1 Glandirana rugosa
GGTTCTATCTAAAGAATGTCGTGACGAATTTAAAACAAAACGAAAGATAACCAGTGTACCCTTTTGGTGGGTAAATTGACGAACTAACAATTATATTTTATGTCTGTAACTAATCCTACTAATATACTAGTAGGGATCCAATGTTGAGTCTTGTGTGGACAAAATACGTATAAAAAGTGATATTTTTACATTCGGGAGTGAAAGTCATCCTAATGTGTATTCGTCTGGACAACATGACACAAAACCTGAAGTAAATATCGGGGTTCTGACGTCACTATCGATATTGGTCTCGACATCAAGAACTACAGCTCTGGTTATAGCTATCACTGCAGTCTTGGGGCTATAAATGAAGTCCAAAACACAGTACAACAGGTCTGCTTATGTGTAATCCTACTGAAAGTGAGGGCTTACATTTTTATAGTGAAAAATATGCATAAAACAGGTGTGTTCTGAGTTGTAACCTAGGGATGATCATATAATCATCCTAATCAATGTCTGTATTTTATATTAACAATCAAGCAGTTAAATGGGTGGTTTTCCCATGTGACCAATAGAAAGCAAAACAAAATTTAAGCAGTGCTGTAAGAAATCTATCTTGGAGCTGGGAAAAGAAATAATTCAGATCATCACATATCCAAGAGTTTTGTTTTCTCAAAAGCACAGACATCTCCTCCTGTCACTGGATGTTCTCTCGTCTCAAATAAACACATTCATTAGTACATTATGAAGATACAAAGGGAACATCAGCTACATTGTATTGATACAATGTATATTATGTGATTAGCTAACTTCAGCTTTTTCATGAGAACCGAGCATAAGACATTCTCTCAAGATAAGGCCAGAAACAAACCAGACTAACAGATATTTAAAGTGGAACCCTAACATACAAAGTGGATACCTTCAAATCCTTTCAAAATCAACATTTTATAGGTTCACATAAAGCATTACTCTAGCTACATTTTAATAAAAGACTCCTGACTTAACCCATTCTTCCAACATTTCCCCCTCCTGTTGAACCTACAAAATGTAGATTATTATTTAAGCTCCCACTCCAGGAGCCTGTCTCAGGGGGGATTTTCATAAAAACAGCATCACTTTCTCATACAAGCAGTGTGGCTAATCCTGGTTTGTCATATAACTCAGGGTCTTGTGTGGACAGCGCTGCATATATTACATCACCCGCAGCTCTATCTGCCACCCTTGAGATGAGTCCCTTCATGCATGGTACCAGACAGCAGCCTACGCATAATAATACTGACAGTACCACCGCAACCGCGGTGGCCAAGGTGGTCAAGAACTTGCCCCATTTGCCAAACCAGCGTTCCATCCATTCGGTGAAGGGGTCCTCAATCCCGCTATTTTCTGCCAGCTCCTGAAACAGCATCTCCAAGCCCTTCAATGCTCGGGAGACACTGCCATCTGGGGCAGTATTACTAGGGATAAATGTGCAACACGTGGTGCCAAACATTATACAGACCCCTCCCCTCTTGGCCAGGAGCATGTCCAAGGAGATTCTGTTCTGCCAGGCTGTCAGTGAGTTGGCATCAAGCTGCTCAGCAAGGCCCTTGACTGCATCTCGTGTGTAGCTAACAAAGCGCTGTTGATTGTAATATATAGTCTATCCAATCAGTATTTTTATTTACAGCTATAAACAGAAAAATTGATTAAATGCTGTGCCTTGGTCTGAGCTAATTTGCCGGGGTATTCCCCACCTGGGGAAAATCTCCCTGTTCAGGATTCCCACCACCGTTTTGGCGTCTTCCCTTTTGGTTGGAAACATTTCCAGCCATCGGGAGAACATGTCAACAATCACGCATGTTGATTGTTGTCCCCCTTTTGGTTGCGTGATGTGAGTGAAGTCAATTTGGAGGTGTGTGAACGGGGTTGTGGGATGAGGTAGATGTTGATGTGTTACATGGTGTGGGTTATTAGGATTGTTTTTGCGGGATGAAGTAGATGTTGATGTGTTACATGGTGTGGGTTATTAGGATTGTTTCTGTAGTTGTGCAATGTATATTGGTGCACTGCATCATGGGATACATGGCCTCCTGCCTCCCCTCTTTGCAGATAAATCCAAATTTTGGATTACTCTGCAAAACAGGGTAACACCAGTCTTCCAGCTCTGCTGGAGATGCGGATTGTTGGAGGTCTGCAATCAACTGTGCTTCTTCAGGAAGGATGGGATCAAGGCTGGGAATCTGAATTACAGTTTCCCCTCTTTGGGATTGTGCAGCCTTTTTTGCTTCCTGATCAGCTAAAGCATTTCCTTTGCTAACATAATCTATCCCATGGGTATGTGCCTTACAGAGTCATCAATAAAATACATGTCATATTGAAAACTGGGGGGACTGGAACAGTCACTAGGCTTGGTCTTCCACTGGCACACACTACACAGTCAGAGGCATTAGTAGAATTGGTTGTAAACTTCATCCATTCCAACCTTTCATTCTTGTCAGAATAACCAGTCTCTATGCTCAGTCTATCTTCTGGCTGTATTACTACCCCAATTACCTTGTTATCCTGCCGTACCCCAACCTCGGGGGGTAAGTCGCCCATGGCAACAGCAGGGGCACTTTGGGGAGGGTTTACCTGAAGTTTGACTTCAGCCCAAGGATCCGTCCCTGAGATAGTTATTCCTAGCCTATATACTCCACTGTCTTTAACCTCTGGGTTCTGTACTGTGAGGATAATATTCCTTGGCTTCCCTTCGTTAAGGGGATCCTCTGATAGGTGCTTATGTCATCTGGGGGAATCCTAGCCGAACTAGTCTCCCACTTGTGGGGGTCTGTTGTCCACCATACATTCTCCCAATAACCACATTCCCACACATATATATATTATAGGCCTCAAGGTCATAAGTAACTTTTGTTGGATCAAATACCTGGCTCTTTGTTAAGGTAAACACTATGGTCTGGTTTGAAGCTTCCATATTCAACACTGATGTTTCTAGTACACCCCACCCTTAACTTCTCCTGTATTCAGCCTTCTCATCCTCCTCCTAGAGAGATCGACATTGTCTTCCTTTGAACTTCAAAGTCTCCCAGAGCCAATAGGTGTCAAGACCCACGGCCGAATAAGGTACAAGCAATAATCAGAAACCTTCCTTGAGGGGTTTTGTGGTATCCCAGGGACAGCAGAAAAAATCATGGTCACCTCCTATCTACCTATCCCTATGTGTTGAGTTCACAGTGTTACTTTCACCTCTTGTAGGAGGGAGGTGGTCTCTCCTTCCAGGATGTGAATCCCTTTATTTAAAAGAAAAGATGTTCCTCTATTCACAACACTCACTCACATAGATTTGTTTTCTAGTCTAATGATTTTTGGGGAAACTCTGTTACCCTCGGGGATATTAGGGTCTGAATGTTTGCTTACTGACTTTAACAGCGGTAGGTGCGGTTAAGAGTGCCTGGTAGGGTTTTTCAGTTTTTCCTTTTTGTGCACCTTTATCCAGATCCAATCTCCTGATTCCACAAAAATGGGGTTTTCTCCTTCTGATGCGATACCTGGGGATGAACAAAACTGCTAGACAGAATTGGATTAGAATCTGAGCCTAACCACAGGGTACCTTACCTTGTACCACCTTGTGTTTCCACTTTTGTTCCCTTTGTTTCAGGGGATATTGCCTTTTGTGTGGACGGAAGGAACCTTTGGAGTTATGATTACTGCATCCGCAGTTTTCATCAACCCAATATCACTTTTGCTGGCTAATCAGAGCGTCAGGGGCAGAATGGCCAGTTCTCCCCCTTCTACCTCTGTCAGCAATATATCCAATCATTTATCCTCCTCCCACACAAAACGTTCATATATGTCCAACACCTCTTATTATACATCTATAACCTGTATTCCCACCCTCTGCAATTCCACAGGCATCATTCCCATCACACCATGTCCAAGGTTTCCCCGTAGGTCGCCTGAGTGAGATGTGGGGACAACAAAACTTGCTGCCTGTAAAATTTCCTAAGGGTAGGACCACATATCACTCATATTGATGTTACTATTTCAATGACTGGTTCAATTCTATACAGATCTAGTTTCTTCTATATTAACAATCAACTCATAAAACAATCATTCATCCTGTATTTTAAAATATCACACTTCATTACATTTATTACTTAAACCAATTTATAACATATATAGACATCTATCTCCTATGATCATTCAATATTGTCCCATCACATACTTTTAAGTAAAGGTGTTCTAGCCTGGTCAACTATCTTGTAGAAAAAGCCCTTCACTGAAAGGTGCAAATGGTTTTTGTTCAGTGGGTGGAGCCCAATAGGCTGGACTGGAGAACTAAACATTTAAATAATTATATTAAAAAAAAATCATGGCTACCGTTTAGGAATTTGGTAGTAATCAGCCATCTTTGCTTTGTTCCAAATAATGCTAGAATCACATAGCAAAACTAATTCTTTCAACTAAGATTTTACTTCTACACAAAAGTTAAAAATGTCCCAATGCTTCGCAGAAATCATCATCATACAATTTTTATTGTAGTTTATTTTCTATGAAATCAAGGGGGGGTTTAAAGCGAGCACATACTGTCATGCTCCAATGAACACATTCCTTAGGAAGGGGTCACAACTTCAAAGAGCATGCAGGATAGAGGACTAAAAGCTCCAGCAGTATCTCTGTACACGATTACCTCTCTGAATCACTTACATTTTCCCATCTGCATACAACACATACTATCACTTTCTTACAATTAAACTTTCCCAAAAAACTTTCTGACAAAGAGAAAAAAAACTTCTATTTTTCTCACATCAGCTTACTTACAATGTATTCTTTCATAACTTCAAAAAACTTTCTTTTCCAATGTTTAACTTACATAAACCTTCAACTATATAAACCAGTTACACTTATCATTACCCATTTATCATCTCACTTTCACTATAGAACGGAATGCATTTAACCTCTTAATAGATAACAACACAGAAAACCCAGTGTACTTCCAGATTGTCCACCCATGGGTTAACTAGACAATAATTAATTTCACATATACAGACTAAGACATATTGCATATCTCGCCTATTCCAGGAAAAAACATTATAGAACAACTTTAGCTCATTAAATTTTCTTGAGGGTTTTCTCTAGTAGTTGACCAGGCGTAACACTCTAATTATATGTGTCCTTCTATCGGGACTAATATGTTGAATCAGCAGCCCAGTAGTCTGGGTGATATTATTCATTCATCTTCTGGGGTTCCTAATGACCACCCCAGATTCCTAATCCTATGTTTCTCGGCTTCCTCAAGTCCCTCTGGCTGTATGGGTTGGAGCGGGCACCTTATAGGTTGGTGTCCCTCCTCTCTTGCTACCTCTTCAATTCCCATTATACTACTACCTTGTTTGGCCGCTACGGGGTAGTGTACGTTCAATCTAAATACTAAAATGTCAGGAATGTCCTCCAACAGTGGCTTGAGACCAAGGATCTCAGCTCTATAACCTCCTTGCACTGTTTTTTCTAGTCCCCAACCGTTGTCATTAATGCCTAACAAAATTCCAGTCTTACAGTCGGGACATGACATGTCAGTTGTAATGCAGACAGTTAACCCTTTTGTTCTAGAGAACTCTCACAGTGCTCGACTGCCACTCTAAGTTGCCTCAGGGTGCACCTTCCATAAACGTGAGCTGGTCACCGAGTACTTCAGTCAAACTAACAGTACGGAGCGAGTTCGAATGGCACATGACCACTTGCCACTCTCAACAAAGGATAGGACAATCTACAGTATGTCACAGTTCAGTGTACAGGTATATAATCCTTATTCACATTGAAATCAGTGGCGTTTGTCCAGTCTTACCACCTGGACTTTATACCACACAAACAAATTCTCTTATACTTCTACGCGACAGTAGAGAAAAGCAAAGTAGCAGAATCACCCAAGACAGACTGACAATTATCAAAGTACAATATGTCTAACACAGTACTTTTCTGAGTCTCCCAGAGACTCTTTCCCATGAAATAGGCGACTTCCCGGAGTGCGCCGTAATTTCATATAATGGCGGCTACTGGAGCACGCCGCAGTTCCACAAATTAAGTCTCCCGGAGACTTTTTTTTTTTTTTTAAAAAGGCCACTTCCCAGAGTGCACCGTAATTCAGAGATCAGAACTAAGTCAGAGCCCGAGAACACCCGGATAGATAAACAAAATTGTGTATACCTTACCCGGGGTCAAGAAGGGATGACTCTCCGATCTCAGTGGGACCTCCACTTGTTAGGAACTGCTATGATAACCCCCGGCTATCATCTCTCCGTCAGTCTGTCTTAAGCTCGGACGTCTGGGAGAGAATGAGTTCACCCGAATAATGGATGCACACAGATACAAGTATGGTGAAATCAATCTCTGGTTTACTGGTATAAAAATGGGCGGTTTTATACATTTCATACGAAGGGGAGCGTACAATACACAACTATTAAAAAAGAGAAAAATTGCCTTGTTAGCAGTTATCTATACATTATGTTCTTTCTTCAAGGATAAGATAACAGTTAGAATGTGATCACTCAGAAGTGGCATCTGCAAGGTTACAGACAACCACACACAGTACAGGATGTGCCGTGTGCAGAGACAAAAGCCTTGTCAGCATAAACTATTAAAGCAACATTTTCACACAACAAAATGGAGTAACTAAGGATAATAGGTTCCCTACCCCTTACATAAAGGTATATGCAAAATTATTAGCATACCACCTAATACCATCCATAATAGGCAGAGACCAAATGGGGTATGTAAGGGGAAGGCACTTTTCAGATGTGACCAGACGAGTCTTGAATATTATCCAACATGCGGGGGGCCAGTCAAACACCTTCTCTGTTATTGTCGATAAATGCAGAGAAGGCCTTCAACAGAGTCCACTGGCAATATATGTCACAAGTGTTACCTAAATTCGCATTTCAGGGACAGGTCATGCAAGAGATTCTCGCGCTGTATTTGTGCCCATCTGCACACATTTTTACCTCTGGCTTACTCTCAAAAACATTCCTAATATCCAATGGCACTCGCCAAGGGTGTCCACTATCTCCTACCATCTCCAATCTGATGATGGAGCCATTAGCGAAAACCATATGCTCAAATCCCAATATAACAGGCTTTCAATCCCATCGAGAACACTAAGTCATCAATCTTTTTGCCGATGACGTCATTCTCCTGCTAACTAAGCCATCCACATCCTTCCCTCTAGTACATCAAATACTAACAATCTTTAGTATCATGTCCTATTACAAGGGCAATTTCTCTAAATCACTGATACTAGACTTAAATACACCCCCGGCTGTCAGAGCACTGCTACAAAGTTTCCCTTCAAGTGGAATGCTCAAGGGGTACCTTACCTAGGCATCACACTCGCCCCTTCTGTAAATTCTCTAATACAAACCAAATCCAACACTTCATTGCCAAAATCAAGCCGCAATTCCTCCAACTAAGTAAGTGCGACCTATCATGGGTGGGCAAATTTTGAGACTCTGATAAAACAGTATTCATTGGAAATTCGGCCTGGAAATTCTGGAACTCCCCACAACCCAAATGTAAAGGTATCACTCTGTTCTATAACTTACTACAGGCTAAATCGATGTTCACAAAAACTCCTCAACTGCTTAACCACTTGCCGACCGCCAACCACAGGTTGACGGCTTTAGAGTGGTTCGATATCGCAAATCGCCATCATGTGACGGCGGCTGCGAGATTGCGCACTGTGAGCGCGTGCGCGCCGCCGGAGGCGCGCCCGTGCGCTCACTGTGTTCGGGGAGGGCCAGGGAGCGGGTGTGACGGCTTCGATTGCAGCCGGCTACCCGCGATGCCCCCCCCGGAATGAAAGAACAGAGGTCCGTGTAAGTAAACACGGACCTCCATTCTGTGTGAGGGGGAAGGGCTGTGATCACAGCCTTCCTTTACACGGAAGCTGTGATCGCTTCCCTTCCCCTGCTAGGGCAGTCCCCATACAGTTAGAACACGCGCAGGGAACATAGTTAACCCTTAGAGCACCCTCTGCAGGTTAACCCCTTCACTGCCAATGGCATTTACACAGTAATCAGTGCATTTTTATAGCACTGATCGCTGTATAAATGCCAATGGTCCCAAAAAAGTGTCAAAATGGCCCGACATGTCCGCTCCAATATCGCCGTACCACTAAAAATTGCAGATCGCTGCCATTACTAATAAAAAATAAAAAAAAAATAAAAACCCCAAAAATGAATTCTCATCATCCGTAAACGCGGCCACTTTTGCGCAAACCAATCAATAAACGCCGTTTGTGATTTTTTTTTATCGCAAATATGAGGAAGAATATAAATCGGCCAAAAACGGTAAAAAAAAATGTTTTTTTGTATTTTTTTTTGGATTTGTATTTTAGCAAAAAGTAAGAAATTTTTTTTTTTTTTTTTTGCAAAATTGTCGCTCTTCTTTTGTTTATAGCGGCGATCAGAAATGATGCAGCGATGATCAAATACCACCAAAAGAAAGCTCTGTTTGTGGGAAAAAAAGGACGCAAATTTTGTTTGGGTACAACGTCGCACGACGGCGCAATTGTCAGTTAAAGCGACGCAGCGCCGAATCGCAAAAAGGGCTCTGGTCCTAAAGGGGGAAATCCTTCCGGGGCTGAAGTGGTTAAGTGGGAAAAAGATCATGGAAATACCTTCGCAGATTCACAATGGGTGAAGGCAATCAAAAGCAATTATGAGTTCACACGTTGCTCTAACTATTCGGAAACCGCCCATAAGCTACAACAGAGGTGGTACTTCAACTCGTATCTCATGGCCAAATTTTCCAAAGAAACCTTACATAAATGCTGGAGAGGTTGTGGCCAGGTGGACACATTGCTTCATATGACCTGGTCTTGCCTCCATCTGCGTAGTTATTGGTTAACAGTCTTTAAACTAATCTCAAATATCACTGGACACTTCCTCAAGCCAAGTAGTGCCCTGGCCATTCTAAGTATTAATGCCCATGATGTACATATTTCTACCTGGCCCCTCTGTATGCAAATTTTATATGCGGCCAGAGCTGTAATAATGAGATATTGCAAAACAGATGAGGTCCCTGAGATTAGAGCAGTGATCAGGTTAGTCAATGAAAGCTACAATTACGAAAAGATAATGACTTCCAAGGATGACAGGATGATACATTTTGATCAAATATGGCACCCTTTGCGCTCACACTTTAATATCTGATGATTATTAATTACCACTTCCAGATATCCAGTAGGTACACATTGTATATTTGTTTCTTTAATTTTCCTTCCGACACCCAACACTGTTGTCACAATTTTATAAAATAGTCCAGCAAGATATGCGTATCTGTTGCCTACTCTTCCCTCTTTACCCATCCTCCTTTTAATTTTTTTGTTAGTCCCACTGCCTTTCATACAATAAGGTCATCACGCACCATAAGTCCCATGTTGATATTTGACCTACCTAAGGCTTTGGTTTCATGACCAATTACCCAATAGTGGCATAGGCCTCATAGACGCTATACACCAAGCGTTCATTGCAGTTGCTAAAGGGTATAACACTCAATACCCAATAGATATAATTGTATTGTAATCTGTCTCCTAACATGGTATATACAAAGCAATTTGTGAAAAAAAATCAATAAAATACAAAAAAAAGCTATTGCAGTTTTCCTGATCACCCAGACAGTAAAGCCACAGTCACACTTGTGTGACTTGTCATGCGACTTAGGACCCCAAAGTCACATGACAAGTCACACCCCATGTTTCCCAATGAGTACCGTTCATATCTGTGTGACTTAAAGTCACAGCGACTTCAAAGTAGTTCCTGCGCTACTTTGGTCAGACTTTCATGCAACTTGATTGCCATAGACTACAATGTAAGCTCTCAAAAGTAGCATTAATGTCACACCTGCTTGTTACACATGCGACTTGTATGCAACTTTGTACAGCACAAACAATCCCATTGGTCAAAGCCAAAGTTGCACTCATCCAAAGGCTCACCAAATTGCATTAAAGTCACATCACGGCCTCTTTCACACTTGTGCGACTTGTCCTGTGTCTTGGGACTGCAAAGTCACATGACAAGTCGTTTCCAATGTTTTTCAATGAGTATCATTCATATTTGTGCGTCTTCAAGTCTCAGTGACTTCAAAGTAGTCCCTGCACTACACAGGCATCGCTTAAGCCCCAGAAGGATTTACCCCCTTCCTGACTAGAGCACTTTTTGTGATTCGGCACTGCGTCGCTTTAACTCACAATTGCGCGATCGTGCGACGTTGTACCCAAACAAAATTGGTGTCTTTTTTTTTACCACAAATAGAGCTTTTTTTTGGTGGTATTTGATCACCTCTGCGTCATTTCTGATCACCGCTATAAACAAAAAAAGAGGGACAATTTTGAAAAAAAAAACTATATTTCTTACTTTTTGCTATAATACATACATATTTTTATATAAAAAAATTAAAAATTAATATATTCATAAGTTTATTCATAAGTTTAGGCCAAAATGTATTCTTCTACATATCTTTGGTAAAAAAAAAAATCACAATCAGCATATATTGATTGGTTTGCGCAAAAGTTGCCTGCCGCGTTTTCACTATATATATATATTTTTTTTAGTAGCAATGGCGGCGATCTGCAATTTTTACCGGGACTGCAACATTGCGGCGAACATATCGGCGATCTAGGGGTTAACTGGGTTCTAACTGTATGGGGGCTCAAAAACAAAAATAAACGTAACTATCAACCAGGAAAGGGGAGAACAGTGTACCAAATTCCCACAAATTGTTTACAGGCCTGAAGACTAATGCCCCACAGGACTTTAGAAGGGTGCACGTTCAGAAATAACAGTATTGGAGTATATAAAAATACACATTTTATTCAGTCAAAGTTAAAATTGCCCATGGAAAGAAAATAGCAAAGAATGGAGGAAACATAGACCACTCAGCATATAATGCAATGTGAAACAGATTAGAAGTAGGGCCTAGGGTAGGGCCCAATGACTGATGATCATTTGTGATTCCGACATGTTTCGAATACTTATTCTTCAGGGAAAGTTGTAACATTGCAATGAGTGCTTCTAGAAAACAGCATTAACTATATATTATTAATAAGTACAACATTATTGGAAAGTAGAGCAATATGCCTGTAGTCTAAGACATTCAGACAAACATTGGCATAAAAAAAGGATGAGGATGGCTGCTCCAGATCCAGTCTGGACCCGGTCCAGTTTCTGTGGCATCCGGCCAGCCCAAATTTGATTGATACGGGTATATTAGACTGTCTTCTTTGTTATTTTCTTTTCATGGACAATTTTAACTTTGACTGAATAAAATGTGTACTTTTCTATACTTTAATATTGTTATTTCTGAACATGTACCCTTCTAAAGTCCAGTGGGGCCTTAGTCTTCAGATCTGTAACTGTGTGGGGGCTGGGCTGGCAGGGACATGACAGATCTAACTGATCCTGATTACAGGGATCAGTAGATGTCAGAATGGGGAACCTCCGTGATTACATCGGCGGTTCCCCGTTCTTCCTCTCTCACAGGCGGTTGTGGGTCGCCGGCGGACACCGAGTCCGCCCGACCCACAGGCCCACTCAGGGAGCAGGTGGCACGTGGCACGAGAGCGCCACCAGCGCCGGCATGCACCTGCCCGCTATCGCACCTGTGACAATCAAGGTTTATAAATGGCGATCTGCACTATGGTGCCATTTTGCCGCCGTATATCTGCGCACTACGTTCAGCAAGTGTTAAAGTCTCATCAAAATCACGGTAAAATGCCCCACAAGTGTAAAAGGGCCCTTAATCGCACTGTAAAGTCACAATGGAAATCACACAGGTGTGAATGTACTCTAAGAGGGATCTCACATAATTCTTATATAATATAGGATCATAGTAATATAAACACTTATTATTTAACTTACTTTGTGCTGGAATCCATTTTGTTTAGATTTCTTGTTCCTTTTGTACATGTCATGTAGAGCTCTGGAGAGAAATTGTACAGCCGTGTATGCATAGGCAGGTATAGATGTATAAACATGTAATATGTATGACCAATCTGTTAAATTAGGACAAGGTTTTTAAATAATTAATTAATATAATAAATTAAATAATAATAATTTTGAGTGGATTTTGGGAAAGGCACTTAAAATTGAAAATCCAAATATCTTCCAGCATTGGGTCATATAAGCGTTTAGGAAACATGCTATGATTATAAATATTTTTGTCTCGGTTGAATTTTAATGGCCATGAAAATACGAAGCTGCAGTTGATTAGTGACTTGTCACCGTGACACTGATTATTTATTTTACTCCATGATGGTGGAAAAATGAATGTGATATTTCCCATAACAGAGGGTATACGAGCAGCAAACCGATGTAATTGGTTTGTGTAAGGCCCACACACTATGGCAACTTTTGCTGTTGATTTACTAATAATCCTTATTTTCTGAATATCATTTTCAATATTCTTAATTAGTCAAATGAAATATTCTGTGCAGATCCCATGTTGGCTCATCATCTTACTCAGTTCTTGGGACTCCTTATTACCGCTGACATCATCTGAATAAAATATTCCAACCCAATTCCACCCAAAATGCTGCAATAACTTAAAAATAGCTGCATAACGGACCCGGTCGCCTGCTGTCATACGGAATAGATTTGGATACATTTTTCCATCACTCAGGGAAGTGTCAGTAACTTGATAAATGATCTGGATAAGATGTTGGGAAATATTTTAATGGGATGTTATTATTCAAACAATGGAAATATGAGAAATGTAATATCTAAATGGCACACAAAAATCTCTTGTCATAGTACAAGAAGTACTTGTCAGAACTTATATCATAGAGATCTAAGTATATGACAGCACACAATGCCTACTTACCTTCTCCAGCCTCACATAAATCCCTTAACCACTTAAGGACCGAGCCTCTTTTTGAAATTTGATGTTTACAAGTTAAAATCAGGTTTTGTTTGCTAGAAAATTGCATAAAACCCCCAAACACTATATATTTTTTTAAACACCGTAGAGAATAAGATGGCGGTCGTTGCAATACTTTATGTCACAACGTATTTGCGCAGCGGTCCTACAAACACAATTTTTTTTTAAAAAAATACACTTTTTTGAATTAAAAAATAAGAAAACAGCAGTTAGCCCATTTTTTTCTATATTCCGAAAGATAATGTTACGCAGAGTAAATTGATTCCCAACATGCCATGCTTAAAAATTGCACCCGAGGGGGGCATGGCCTGCACATGGCGGAGTAAAGACGCTCACTGCTTGAGCTCCTGCAAGCTTCCCGGCAAAGATCCGATATATGGTGGCCAGTCTAGCCCGGGATGAGCACTATTAGAAGGCGCAAGACGAAGAATTATCGGGGTACCCCCTTGAGGCCGAAGATCCAGCACTACTTTACCAGACTGCAATCCTCGAGCCTCCGGAGCCGCGACTCAGCAACACGTGGCGCGGCCTCCGGCATGGCAGCGGCGGCTCCTTCCTCTCCAGCCCCCTCTATCTCAGATAGCTTCACAGACTTCCCGGACCCTCTCCGCTCACAGAGCATGGAGGCGCGAGGAGGAGGGAGGGGATCCAGCCCTGGCGACTCCGACCTACGGGCACTCATACAAGCCCTGCCGACGAAGGCGGACATGGAGGCCCTCTTTCTCCGCCTGGAGGAGACCCACCGCAAAGACCTACAGGAGGTGAGAGCGGAGGTGCAGCAGTTAGCAGACCGAACGGCCATTGGGGAGACGGCAATGGAAGCCTTAGAGACCCGGGTCTCGCGGCTGGAGGTGGCGGGGGGAGCCCAGGCGGCCCAGACGGTGGCCCTACGCCTACACCTGGAGGACCGGAGCTGTCGGAACAATCTACGGCTCCGGGGCCTGCCGGAGGCGACGGGGCCGGAGAATCTCCGTGACACAGTGCTGGCAATCTTCAGAGGCATAATGGCGCCCGCAGCACCGACGGAGCTGGAGCTTGACCAAGTCCACAGGGCCCTGGGGCCCCGTTCCATGGATCCGGACAGACCAAGAGACGTTATATGCTGAGTGCAACGCTACTCCCACAAGGAATAGATCCTTAAGAGCGCTTGGGAAAAGGGAACGTTAGATTTTGACGGTGCAAACATCAAAATTTACCCTGATATCTCCAGAGCAACTCTCCAGCGTCGCGCTTTCCTACGGCCACTTCTGGAAAAGATCTGTCAACTAGGTGGTACCTACAAATGAGGTTTCCCCCTCTCTCTCACGGTCAGAAGAGACTCGGCTGCATTCGTTCTTCACCACCCCGCAGACCTACCGGCCCTCTTCTCCTTTCTGGACACAGAAGCCATAGACGTCCCAGATTGGCTGCAAGTGCTACCCCCCAGATGCTTTGGGGCTCAGGGGACCACGAGGGGTCTCCCACCTAGACGACCAGGCCCCCGCCGGCGGCCGCGCAGTCAACAGCGCTCCACAGATCCGGAGTCGTAAGTAGGACGCGCAGCCTTCCAGAGACTGGTATCTCACACGCTGAGGTAACACTGGGACATAACCAGCTATTTTAAGCACTTATAGACGGGCACACTGTACTTCATAATACCTATCGTAGGTCGTGGAAACACAATGCGGGTCTCCAGAGGGACCCACCTTTTAACTGTGGGGTCTGCCATCTTACCCCCGTTCGGGACGGATCGGCAGTGAACTCAGTATGATGAGATGGGGGGGGCGGGTGAGCCCTGGGGGAGACGGGGAACTGGATAACAATGCCTGATAGTACACTGAGGGGGGGCTTCTGGCGGTGGCTGCTCCCACGTGGGGAGACAAAATAAGCAAACATGAGGAGGTCTGACATTACTTTACCCTCTAGAGAACTGAGCGGGTCACGAGAACGTGACAACTTCGGAGGGGGAGTGATTGGGGACAGAAGACGGGACTAATTAGGAGGACCTCAGGGAACGTTTATTTAATGACTATCGCTCGGCAAGGTCCCCCTTCACCCCGGATATAGCTGCTGGACCATGCCCCTTGAGATGAACAAAACAGGTATAAGAGGTCATCCCCTCATGGAACAGTACCAGCTATCAGTTTCGGCATAGCCCCGACCCCCCCCTTATTCCCCCCGCCCCGCTGGGGTTTCCTACCTTTGCCCTTCTTACAGACTACAAACAAACTCTGGTTGAAGTACGGGGGCCCTGGTAATATTGCTGCAATCCCCCTTTGTCTGTTATGCCTATCTATTTAATATGCCTTTGGTTTCTCTGTTTCGGCTTCCACGGCGCCATTCAGGTTTACTGTGTGGCCCGGGGAACTCACCAGGGAGACAGAGGTCCTCTCAGCATTGTATCCGCACGAGGTTAGGTGTTTTCAGTTAGTGCGGCCTCTGCCGACCTGGACATTTGGATAACACCCCTCACATTGTTCAATGATATTGTTATGGGTGGTGAGGGTGGACGGTTGAATGTCCAGTCAAAATGCCCGACACTGATATGGAGGGGCCTGCGCCCGGTGGGCTCTCCGGGGGCGCGGGTGGGGCTTCTTCCTCCCCCCTCTTTTTGGGGGGGGTGGCTCCACCGGGGCCCTTGGTAGGGGGGCGCTGGCCCTGTTGGGACCTCCGATGGGCCGGTGTGACAGGGCCTCACGGGAAGCTTAAAAGTTTAAAAGTTTATAGGTATAACAGTCTATAGTTATATATCACCCCGGAGGGGGCGTGCGGGAGCGGTCCCCCTCTCCGGGGGGGCGGCCTCGCGCACGTCGTCTGAGGCCAGTTGAATGCCTTAACCCTTCTCTCCCTACAGGAACAATATGCCATATATTTTGTATTATGTATTTTGTACTTAAAGCTTGTAGATTCACATGCTGGGAGGCCGAGGGAGCTCCCTGACCGCTGTGTTTTGACACTTCCCCCCCATTAGGCTTGCACTCACTGTTGGTGGTTTGCCCGCAGTGACTGCGCAGTAAGACGACAGTCTTATACCCCTGATCTTAGAGACCAGGGACTCTTCCTCTCTTCTCTTCTCGACCTCTTTCACACTGATTCCTGTCCCCGCTTTACTTTTTTCGTGCCCTTTAATCAAAGTCTCCCTTCTTTTCCCCGTTTTTCCCTTGTGGTTCCCCCTCCCCCCTCTCGCTGACCCTCGGGATGGATGTTGTGAACATCCTTTCGATTAATGCCAATGGATTGAACATCCCAGAGAAACGCCGGGTTCTCCTCCAGGATCTAAAACGCGTGCGCAGCGATGTAGCCTTCATACAAGAAACTCATTTCAGAACAGACAAAATGCCATACCTAAAGAATAAATCATTCCCCTTTGCATACCATGCTTCCATTCAAATAGCAAAGTCTAATGGCGTTTCTATATGGATTTCCAACCGGGTCCCGTGGACATTTCAGGATATGCGGGCGGATGAGGGAGGTAGGTTCCTTTTTGTAAAGGGACGATTGGGTAACACTGAGGTGACATTAGCCACAATATATGCCCCGAACACACATCAGGACCGCTTCATCAATAGTTCCCTGACTGAACTGGGAAACTTTGCAGAGGGGAGACTGATACTAGGAGGGGACTTTAACCTCCCCCTAGACCCAAGGGTGGATACATCCACCGGACTCTCGACGGTCCCCACTAAAATCCGAAAGCGCACTTTGCAGGCTTTACATAAACATCAATTAACAGATGCCTGGCGAATTTTTCACCCAGACGAACGTGACTACACCTTCTTCTCCAACCCCCATCAATTATACTCTCGCATTGACCTCTTCCTGGTCCCCCACAGCCACCTAGCAGACATTGAGCAGGTCAATATCGGCAACATCACATGGTCAGACCACTCCCCCATCATGATGAAATATAGACTCACGAACACCTCCGCGACCAAGGATTGGAGATGGCACCTGAACGAAGGCCTACTCCAAGACCCTGAGACCCTATCTGACGTACTAAAAGAACTTACATTTTACTTCCAAACTAACGCTACTCCAGAATGTAATCCTGGACTGGTTTGGGAGGCTCATAAGGCCATCATTCGGGGAATCTTGATAAAGCATGGCACACGTATAAAACGAACTAGGGAAGCTAAACTTAACAAGCTACTGTCCGATATCAAAGGGCTGGAAACACGACATAAACAGGGGGCAGATAGGGATGTGGGGAAAGAACTCGCCTCCTTGAGACGTCAGGTGAGAGATCTCCTTCAATTTAGGGCCAAAGCGTCATTACAGATATGCAGGAAAATACAATATAAATCGGGAAATAAATGCGGTAAAATACTAGCCAGAACCCTGAGGGATCAGAAACTAGCATCTTACGTACCACATATCATATCAGGAACGGACAAAAAGTCTCATTACCTAGACAAATAGCCCAGACATTCCGGGAATACTACTCCCAATTATACAACTTACCAACTGCTACCTTGACCCACTCGCAGATGGAGAACTATATAGCCTCGGCCCACCTCCCCAGAATGGCTTCCCCTCAGAGACAGGAGCTGGAGGCTCCGATCTCGGTGGAGGAAATAAATGTAGCAATTAAGGCCACTAAGACAGGGAAAGCCCCGGGCCCTGATGGTCTTACTGCCCTTTACTATAAGACATTTTCAGACACCTTAGCACCTCAAATGGCCAAAACCTTCAATACCTTAGGGGAAACTTCTTCCTTTGTCCCGGCCACCCTGTTAGCTCACATCTCGGTCATACCCAAGGAGGGAAAGGATTTACTACACTGCGGTAGTTATAGACCCATTTCCCTGCTAAATGTGGACTTGAAAATTTTCACCAAAATAGTGGCCACCCGACTTCAGCGGTTCCTCCTGGACCTGGTTCATCTAGACCAGGTGGGATTTGTCCCGACTAGGGAGGCACGGGATAATAACACCAAAGTACTGAACCTGGTACATATGGCCAACCAAACCAAGACCCCCTGCGTTTTCCTAAGTGCTGACGCCGAAAAAGCGTTTGACAGGGTCAACTGGGACTTTATGCTCAGGACCCTGCACCACTTTGGAATTGGGGACAAGATGAGACAATGGATCTCCGCGGTCTACACAAACCCGGCGGCCTCGGTGAAGGTAAATGGAGTCTTTTCAGACCCATTCCCCATCCTCAATGGGACACGTCAGGGATGCCCGCTCTCACCCCTACTATACGCACTTACGCTAGAACCGTTTTTAAACAAAGTCCGTCGGAACGCAAACATCCAGGGACTTAGCCTGGGCGACACCCAATTCAAGGTTTCTGCCTACGCGGACGATAGGTTATTCTCGATTACGAACCCTACAATCTCCCTCCCGAACCTCATGTCAGAACTGGACCAATATGGGGCCCTCTCAAACTTCAAAATTAACTACTCAAAATCAGAGGCGATGGGGGTGGGCATAAACCCGGTACAACTAAACACCCTGAAATTGAATTTCAATTTCAAATGGACAACCACTGCGCTAAAATACCTTGGAACGCTAATCCCCCCCTCATTAGCAGAGGTGTATAACTTAAATTTCCCACCCTTACTGATCACTGTGCGGAATCTCCTAAACAAATGGCACCAGGGAATTCACTCCTGGTTTGGCAGATGTAACATTGTCAAAATGTGTATCCTCCCGAAATTCTTATATCTATTTCAGGCTCTCCCTATCCATATCCCGCAGGGGTACTTTAAACAAGCGACCAGCCTCATCATTAAATTCATCTGGGTGAACAAACGGCCTAGACTCAGGACGAATTTACTAAACCTGTCGAAATTCCACGGGGGTATCGCACTACCAGACATCTGTAAATACTACCAGGCGACACTTCTAACACAGATTATAGATTGGTGTAGACACACAGAACAGAAGTTGTGGACACAAATAGAACAACAACAATTCAGCGATATCCCACTAAAGAGAGCGGGTTGGTGTTTTGGAGAACTTCCTCAGCCACTTAAAACACATCCCACCATAGGACCCACACTTAAGACTTGCTACAGTCTGAGAGGGAAACCAGCAATCGCCTCCACCAAATCCCCCTTATACCCCGTACTGGGAAACCCGGGATTCACACCGGGGCTGGGCAAGGGCCCATTCCGAGCTCTGAAGGAGAGGGGCTGCTTTCAGGTGTCCCACTTCATGACCTCAAATAGATGGCCCTCTTTTGAGGCCCTCACCCGACAAGAGGGGAACTTCGCTTTAGACTTCTGGAGTGCTATTCAAATTCACCACTTCCTTCGCAAATTTGGGTCCCCAACGGAATACACGGGGGCACCGACACCCTTTGAGTCGCTCTGCATGGAGACAGACCCGATGAAGCATACTTTATCGGCGATATATGGCCTGCTCTCCTCACCGCCTTCTGGCTTTAAGTTCCCGGAAATAACAAAATGGGAAACTGCTTTAGGGCGCCAGTTTACCCCAGAACAAACGGAACGTATCATATGGTTCACCCTTAAATCATCAGTTTGCACACGCATTCAGGAATGTAACTATAAAATTCTCACTAGCTGGTACCACGCACCTTCTCTCCTTCATCGCCTCTTCCCAGAAGCATCTGACCGGTGCTGGAGATGCGGGAAGGAGAGGGGGTCGTTGCTCCATATTTTCTGGAGCTGCCCCAAATTAGAACACTTTTGGAAAAAGGTACAGGAAATTTCCCAAAAATTTGCAGACCGCCCGGTCCCGGCCGATCCGGCCCTCTTTCTACTTCATTGCTCGGAGAGCCCAAACAAGGTATACAAAAAATCGGTGCTGCACCACCTGCTAAACGCAGCCAAATATTGTATAACAATGTACTGGAAGCGAGTGGAAGCACCCACAGTACAAATGTGGCTTAGAAAAGTTGAGGAGATGAACAAGATGGAAGATTTGGTTCTTTCCTCCTTTGAATAAACATGATCAATATAAAAAACCATGGCAAATTTGGAATATGTATGTCTACTCTGATGAAGGCAAGTCCCTACTAGATAGTCCGGCATAGGATCAGCGGGTGGGAGAGATCCCCCCCCCTCCTACCCCCCCTGTTTGTTACTTACCCTCCCACCGTCTCTTCACCCCCTCTATCCTCCACCTTTTATGCTCTAATCCTTTTCCTCTCTAGTTCTTTCTCTTCCTACCTGCATTCTTTTATGGTTAAAAGTAAAAAGAGGCTCAGCATTCGAGAAAATTCTCCATAAATATGTTCTGGAGACGATATGTTATGTATACAGTTGGGGAGGTTATGCGAATGTTATGAAACGATTTCAGATGTACCTGCATCCTGCCCAATTACAGTAACTTTGTTGTTAACACCAATGATACAGAGTTTATTGTGTTATGCTCTTCAGAAGTTTTCACTGTGTTGTAACCCACTCTCTGTATGCTGACTCAATAAATAAAGAATTTGTAAAAATTGCACCCGCTAATGGAATGGCAACAAACTTTGGCACTTAAAAATCTCGATCAACGACGTTTAAAAAATTCTACAAGTTACAAATTTTGAGTTACAGAGGAGGTCTAGGGCTAGAATTATTTCTCTCGCTCTAGCAATTGCGGCGATACCTCACATGTGTGGTTTGAACACCGTTTTCATATGCGGGTGCAACTTACGTATGCGTTTACTTCTGCGCACGAAGTTCGGCGGGACATGGCGCTTTCATTTTTTTTTCCTTATTTATTTTACTATTTATTTTTTATTTTTTACACTGTCCTTTTAAATAATGGGCCACTTTTATTCATATTACAAGGAATGTAAACATCCCTAATAGAAAGAAAAAGCATGACAGGTAGGGTTGCATTAATACCAATACTGGTATCTGCATCAGCGCCGATACTAGGCACTTTCAGAGTATCAGTACTCGTTCAAAATGCCCCGATGCCCAAAACCAATACCTTCGGGCTTTGTTCTTATAGCTGTTAGTGGGAATTCCCCACTAACAGCTGAAATGTAAAGGAGAAAATGCTGGCAATTATTGGTTGTTAACCACTTCAATACAGGACGTTTATACCCCCTTCCTGCCCAGATTAATTTTCAACTTTCAGCGCTCTCACACTTTAAGTTACAATTACTCTCTCATGCTACACTGTACCCAAACAAAATGTTTATCATTTTTTTCACACAAGTAGAGCTTTCTTATGGTGGTATTTAATCACCTCTGGGTTTTTTATTTTTTGCGACATAAGTGAAAAAAGTGCAAATTTTTTT
>BLSH010159739.1:15723-38047 GCA_018402905.1 Glandirana rugosa
GGTGGTGCAGTACCAATGGACCTCGTTGATGTAAGGAAGTCGTTTGGGGGGGGGGGGTGAATCACTTCTGAAGTACCACCGGAAAATAAGAACGCGAAGTGGGACATAATTCATCATATCCAAGAGGAATATCAATCAAACCAGGATATCCAAAGTGCTTAGACCTCAATTACTGGTAATGTTGACCTCTATGGAGGATAATGTGCTGTGTCTGTATATTCACCTCTACGATATACTGTTGGACCTTACCAGTAGGTCTAGTAAAGCTTCATCGACTGTTTATGCCTGGTCTGAAATTATTTAAAACAGTTCATGTTGGAACAGGGCCTGTAAAGCACACACAGGGTGAAGCGCAAGAATAAAAGGCCACCATGAAGTCTTCACTAAGTGGGGGGGGGGGGTTTGCTGAAGGAATGTAGTTGCTCCAGGTAACCATGACGTGGTGGGAATCCAAAAGCAGTCAGACAACACAGAGTCATTCTAGGCTTGGGTGATGGGTAGCGAGGGGGTTGGTGTTATGACTCACTCCTTAGCTGTCGGTTGCCCAAAAGTGATTGGGACAGAACCCGTGGTACGGGGGCTCCAAGGACCTATCCGCACTGTACGGGAGAGTTAAAAGGAGTTAATTCGGTGCACCTTATTCTGTCAGTGAGGTGGCACTGGAAAGCTGGAGCAGGACACAGGCTCAGCGGTGTCCCCCTCTGAATGCTAAATTCTGGAATACAAGGTGTGCAGCATGAAGTGCAGTGTCAGCCTCAAGAGGAATAGGCACGTGGTATTACAGCTGCACAGGGTGTACGGCCCACCTCTTATCCAGGGTTCCTCCATAATGTTGAATTTACATGAACTCAGCCCTGCCTGGGCCTGGGCATTAGTGAGTGCACTCCCCTTAAGGGAGAGGAGGCGCCATGTGCAGCACGAGGAGGCCCCCACCTACAAATAGGTATTTTCTCTGCAGGGTGAAATGTATGCATGTTAATGGAGCATAGTTCAGTAAGTCCCCACTCTATATGGGGGCATAGAAATTGAGAAAGAAATGCTTGCAATCTGTCATGAGGCATTCTCCTCAGAAATATTTAAAAGGCATAATATTTGAAAAAAATAAAGTGGGATTTTCTCAAATTTGACTGCAAACGTGGAAATATACAGTACTTTAAAAGGGTATTAAATCCAAAAGCAAACATTTTATTATATTGCAGCTTACCAATTCTTAGATGTAATAGCTGCATTTGTTCTCTTTTCTAGGCTTTCTTTCCTTTATTTTCACCTGGTGATCTGACCAGTAAGTTTGTTTTTCAACAGAACAAGCTGTTCTGCAGATGTAGCAGTTACAGGGTTGAGACAAACCATTTTCTGCTGACAGGGGTGCTTACAACGATAAGCTTTTACTTATTTATGTAAAACATTTATCACAAAAGGAACAACACTGTTTGCTTGTAGAAAAGGTTTTACCCCCAGCGCTTATGGGAGCAGATGAAAGAAGGTAAAGGGTAAGTAAAACTGCTTTTCCTTCCCGTAGACCTAAACAAGCAGTTAGCCCTTGCAGTGTGGGGGTAGTTTTAGGTTTCCTGGAGTTGGGCTTTAAGAATTCAGAGTGTAGAGCATGGGGGTTTAGAGTCACCTCAGCAGTTTTAAAAGGAATTTATGGCAGCGCTCAAATCTCTCTCCTAATAATTTTTGGTATAAGGAATAACAAATTGCAGTCAATACAGGCATTGTGTAATAGGCAGTCCTGCAATTTGTAACATACTAACTAAGCTATTGACATTTAGCAACATATGTCTGCTTCACTAGTTAACTGCTATCCAATGCTATATATCTGCTAATGATCATGTCACACTATCAATCTGTACTATGTGTACTGTAGCCAGCTATAAACTGACCTAGAAAATAGTGAGAGATTTATTGCTGCTACAAATCTCTACTCCTGGCTTCTCTGACATGGTTCATTGTGGGATGAGTAGAGGAGGACCTACTGGGCTTCAATTGTCTAATAATGTTAAACATTTTGGGATGGTGGCTAGTCTAAAGAACAACACCCCTCACAGAGATACTTTTTTCAACACATTTATTTTAGACATTCCTGTTATTAACCACTTCTGCCCCGGAAGGATTTCCCACTGTAGGACCAGAGCAGTTTTTGTGATTCGGTACTGCATCGCTTTAACTGACAAATAGAGCTTTCTTTTGGTGGTATTTGATCACCTCTGCGTCATTTCTGATCACCGCTATAAACAAAAAAATGGCGACAATTTTGCAAAAAAAAAAAACAATATTTCTTACTTTTTGCTAAAATACAAATCCAAAAAAAAACATAAAAAAAAACAAATGTATTCATCGGTTTTGGCCTATTTATATTCTTCCTCATGTTTTTGGTAAAAAAAAACATGAAAATTAATTTCTGGCGTTTTTACAATTTTTTTTTTTACTGGTAATGGTAGCAATCTGAGTTTTTTTTTTTTTTTTATCGGGACTTCGGTATTAGGGCGGACATGTCAGACATTTTTGACACTTTTTTGGGACCAATGACAATTATAGAGCGATCGGAAATTTAAAAGTCCACTGATTACTGTATAAATGTCATTGGCAGTGAAGGGGTTAACCTGCAGTGGGCGATGTAAGGGTTAACTGTGTTCCCTGGGCGTGTTCTAGCTGTGAGGGGGCTGGGCTGTGAGGAGCATGAGAGATCTAACTGATCCCAGTGACAGAAATCAGTAGATGTCTGCCATGCTGCCTGACAGCGCAAGGAGCCGCCATGTTTACATCAGCGGTTCCCCGTTTTTCAGCTGTGGCCAGCAATCGCGGCTCGCTGGTGGATATCGGGTCCGCCCAAGCCGTGGGCACACTGCTGCAGAGTGGGGCAGGCACGAGAGCGCACCGCCGGCTAGCTGGGCATGTGTGAACCGCCGTTTATGGACGGTGATTTGCAAAACAGCGCCACTCTGCAGCAGTACGCAAGCCGGTCGGGAACTGGTTAAAGTATAATTAAAAGCAAAACTTTTTGTTTAATTTTGGATAAAGTGGAGATGAATTAGAATGCCTGTCAGCCTTAATTGCTGCCCGTGCCCCCATTAGGGAGATTCACCCATTTGATTAACTATTGACAAATTTTATTGGGCTATTAAGGCTCCTGTATAATAACTTAAATAGGAGAACAGCATTTATAGCCGTCTTCCACCTGCAGGGGATTTTACATACACTCCAAGGTTGTCGCTGCATAGAGGGGAGGGAGGTCAGTTAACAAATGTTCGCTGACCTCCCCTTCTGACTGAGAACCTGGAAGTGATGTGTAAAATGCAAATAAACAAATTGTCTAAATACAAGAGACATGTGTATTTGTACATGAATCTTGGTGTGCTTTGTGTATTTCTTCCAGATCTTTGTGTAAAACCAGTGTGAAATAATGCCACTGGCATAAAGTCAGGGGTCACAGGGGTTGCAATGGCAACCCCACCCCTTGCTCCAAGGGGCCCGCGTGGCCTCCCTGTCACATATGGTTCTACACCTGGACTGGAGGGGAGACAGCAGTGGCATATACAGGAACCATCTTGGCAATTTTCCAACGCACACTTTCTGGCAAAGTAAGACCTAGGTCGGGGTGGGTGCTGCAGCGATTTCCAGCTGGATACTGGAAGTGTCAATCAAGTGTAAGTATTCGCCAGCACACCAGGGATCACCGTCCAAAAATTCTTTATTCAAAGAAAGATCACATCACAGGAAGTGCAACGTTTCAGAGCCACGCAGGACCCTTTCATCAGGCATGTGATCATGGGGTCCTGCGTGGCTCTGAAACGCTGCATTTCCTGTGATGTGATCTTTCTTTGAATAAAGAATTTTTGGACGGTGATCCCTCCCTGGTGTGCTGGCGAATACTTACACTTGATATACAGGAACCGATCCTCTCCATTTTCCTCCTGCAGCTGCTGAAAGCTTCTCCTTCTCACCCTCCCGCTGGCATTTTGTGGCTGCAGGAGGAAAATGGAGAGGATCGATTCCTGTATATGTTTCCCCTGCCTCCCCTTCTGTCCAGGTTACTCTTAATTCCTCCCTGTGCACTCCCCTGGTCCCTGCCCTCTCTCCCGGTGTTGTCGGCTTCCCCCCTTTCCCCTGCTAGGGGATGTTTCTGGATGGAGAGCGGGGAAGGGGTCAGTGAATAATCTCACTGGTCCCTTCCTTCTCTGAATGAATAGAATGAGTGATCGGTACTGATCACTACACGCACTCTGTTCATTTATAACTTAAGCATAGTAAACTGTGTTTTACAAGGACAAAACAGAATGTCTCATTAGAGGGTACTGAAACACACTTACAACTAAAAGTCTATAAAGTCCAGAAGGTATACATATGCAACATTAGTGGCAGCTCCCTTGAAAGCGAAGCAGTCTTTGGAAGAACAAATAGGAGAAAAGTATAGTGCCCCAGAAACTAAGCGCAACAGAAGATGCAACAAATGGTATATTTAATTAAAATCAGCCAAATGGCTACTCGCACTTTTATAACGATCAATAGGCGTATAACAGTATAATACGGTGGTCACTCAGCGGGTCCCCGGTGAATGGTGGTGTGTGTAGATGTCGACATGAGAGGAGAGGTACAACTGGCCTGACATCTGTCTCGTCATCTAGGAACCAGCATGGAACGCACTCTGAGTCACATCGGAAGTGAAGTCAGAACATGGAGATAACGTTTCAATGCATCCGCTTCTTCGTCAGATCTAATTGCTGTTGATCTCTAAATGGCTTGAGATCAGTAACCATTTAGATCTGATGAAGCAAATGCTTTGAAATGTTATCTCCATGTTCTGACCAGTGGCGGATGGTAAAGTTTTAAGATGGTGGGACATCAGACCCCACCCTTCCTTTCTGGCCCCTCCCACTTCTCAGAAGCTACACCCCTTATAGACTCCACCCACTCTGTGCACAATGTACAGTACAATTCAGCTGTCAGTCTTAATTCTCAATAAAATATTGCTGGCACATTCATCCATTAAATCCCAAAGGTAAAGAACTACCTTAGCTGAGAGGTCTGCACAGGAACCCTTTACAGACTGGTATTATGTGGGTTTTCATGTATGTGGTATTTATGTGGTATGCCATCAAGCTCCATCCTAATTCCTTATTTTATATAGCGTTCAGCGAATCAGTGGGATGGGCGCCACGCATGTGCGGTAGCTTTAGCTGGGTCGATGGCGTCACACGCCACTTTCGGCGGCGTGTCAGCAGGTGTACACGCCATTGATTGGGGCGGTGTGCTCTATATAGGATGGGCCCTCTCCAGTCACGGGGTAGGCCAGCAGCACGCACAGACCTCTTTTGGCACCGAAACACATATATTGGGTAAGTCACACATGTAGGTGTATGGGAATTGCCCTGGACCCCCATGTGTTGCCTTTACCCCTTTTACAATGGAACTTTTTTACTTTGTTCCACAGTGTCTGGACCTCGGACTGGTTGGAACCCACATATAAATTGTGGGGTATATCTGAAAATTGTGATTACTCTGCTTGCTACATTTGTATTATCCTCCCGTTCTGAAGACTCTGGTGTACATGGTCCATCAGTCCCTTACTATTATATATCCTCTCCATTGGGAGATTGCCCAGTGTATATATTGTCCTCAGGTATTTATGGGCAAGCATTAACACACTTATATGTTGTGAATACACATACTTTACCTTTATGTTTGTATTGCACACAGGCCCCCGTACTCGCCTGATGTGACCTTGGGCTCTTTCGGGGCGTGTGGTCCGGTAGACGGTGAGCTTTTATTTGGGGGGACTCCGCTGTGTTACGTAGGGTGATCCTGCTATACCCGAGGGGGACACACTGCTGCTGCATAATTCTTATGCATATCATGTAGGTGATTTATATTTTCACTTCATATGTATGTGTTACTGTATAACTTTTTCGTTTTTGGATATGTTTGTATGTCTTTGACATGTATGTATTTACTTTCATTAGATTATCACCTTCAGCTCCAGATGAAGCGCAGACCACTCAAGCACGAAACTAGTTGAACTTCTCCTATATTTGCTGCTGGGACCCACATGTGGCATAAACTCCATTATAATTTGATGTTTAAAGATATTATTGTCTTAATGAGTGATATTGAATATTCTAAAGGAATTGGGTTTACGCCTGTAGGATATATATCCCAGTAACACGTATGCTACATTGTATTTGACCCCCCTGGGCCCTGGTTCACCTACATAGTGACCAGTACCTCTGGGGATCATTGGTGGCTTAGGTGCCACCTTAATTACATGTCTTGTCTGTTATTCACATGTTAAAAATTTTTTAGATGTCTTGTGTCTAAGGCATTTGGATGCCATTATGTAACAAATAAAGTTTACAATTAATCTTTTTACCCAGCATGCCTTAAAAGTCCTTTTTTCATTCAAAAATATTTTTCCTTATTTTATAGTAGGAATGTTGGAAATCATCCACTAACCCCTGACACACGGTGAGCTATAGAAATGTCCCTGGTTTTTTGGAACTGACCAGCTTCACTAACATAAATCTTCATTATCTGTAAAAAAAAAGTTCAAAATGTAATTATAAAATCAGGCAATCTAAGATGGCATTTATTGAAAAGCAGTTAGTGTAGAGAAATTGTCATGACTAGACATACCTCTTGTCCTGTTGTTTGATGCTGAGGCACACAGAGGCTGAGCAAGGCTCCATGAAAACAGGCAACTTCCCACCAACACAGCAACAACTCCACTCCTGGTGACTTATTGGTCCCTGCATTGTAAGTCATAAATCATTACTTGCAATGCACCAAATGCAGGGTGAAGAAATCACCAGGAGTGTAGTTGTTGCTGTGTTGGTTGAAGCTGCCTGTTAAACAGTAAAGCATGAAGAGCCGAAGGTGTGTGGTGCTGCTGAGCTCTGTGGTCCCCCAATGTCAGAAGACCAATTGCATATCAATTACTGCCTGTGTATCCCTGAGAACTCCCTGTGACTTACATACTGGCTCAGAGTTCTTATCCTACTGCTGAGCTTTGGAAGGGACCTGTTCAGCCTTATCTCTTATCTATGAATGCAGACTAATCATTGCCTGTGTATTGCTGGGAGCTCCCTGTCATTTATGGTCAGAGATCTTACCTTGCAGACACTTCTGTGCTTTGCAGGAGACCTGCTCAGCATTATCTGTAGATTAACTTTTTTGACAGATAATAATGTCAGTTCCAAAAACCAGGGACATGACATTTCTATGGCTTACCATGTGTCAGGGGTTAGTGTAGGATTTCCTGCCAGTGTGCCTGCAGATGATCTGATTGTTCCTGGCTGAGCTTCTCCTTCCCTCCAGCTGAACTCACCCATGATAACCCATCTAGGCAGGTGCTGTGCTGCTCCCTCTCCTCTTCTCCATTGTACAGATCACACTCATGTCCTCCTCCTCTGCTCTGTACAAGATGATGGGCGGGGGAAGGGTCCCTGGTGGAGAGTAGAAACACTGCTAGAGAGGGTGAGACTAATTGTTGGAGTGCGACTTGAGAAGGGGGGGACATGGCTGGGCAGGGAGGGACGAAATGGATTAGGCAGGTCAAGGTCTGTATTTTCAGATGCCCCAGCAGCCTGCTATTCTCAGAATAGAATGTTGGAAAGCAGCCAATGAGGGTGGAGAATTCATTTACAGTGTTCTAGATAGAACTTTTTAATGAAATTTTGGACGGCCGTCCTGTTGCTAGGCAGATTACACTTCTATTTCTTTTCTAATCTATCTAGCAAGTAGCAACAGCAGCACAGCTAGAGAGAAACTCCAAAGATTTTTTTTTCTTTGTAGTTTCTCTCTAGCTGTGCTGCTGTTGGTTAATAATTATAGTTAATTTTTATTTGTTTACTTTTTTTTTTTGGTGGGGAGTTGCCCCAGGAGCCCTTATGGACAAGCCTCCACTGGTTCTGACGCTGCTTTCAATGCAACTCTGAGTGTGTGCCATGCTGGTTCGAGATGATGAGACAGATTTGTCCAGCCGGTTGTTCCTCTTCTCTCGTGTCAACACCTACACTCCACCATTCACAGGGGAACCGATGAGTGACCATAGTATTATACTGTTATATGCCTATTGATCTTTATAAAAGTGTGAATAGCCATTTGGCTGATTTTAATTAAATATACCATTCGATACATCTTCTGCTACACTTAGTTTCTGGGGCACCTTTTCTCCTAACTGTGTTTACTATGCTTTGGTTTGTGAATGAACCAGAAGCTCTGTACAGAGCTATTCCTGTTCATTTATTCTGTGCAGTTGAGGCTGCAAAGATGGAAGTTGAGGGCTGCGTCCTCAATCTCCTTTCTCTGTCTCAAATGTGAGGCATGATATTTCACCAAAGCCCCCCAACATGGCTGCTAATAAAAAATAATAATAATAATAACATGTTAAAAGAAAAAAAATAACAATAACATTTTAAAAAATGATAAAAATTAAAATAAAAAAAACGACTGACACCATCCGCTACCCTACTGAAACCATACACTGCTCTGCTGACCCCATCCTACTGACAAAGTCCACCGCTCTATTGACTGAAATTGTCTACTGCTTTACTGACACCATCCACTGCCCTTTGATCTCTTTCATGATGTTCAGGTAGATCTCCACCTCTCAAAGGTTGTCTACCCTAGGGTATTCAAATAAATTGGAGAGGTATGTCAAAATGTAGACAATTTCTCCTAAATCTTTTGAATTACTCTCTCAATATGTGAATAAAAATTTGAAATAACTCTTTAGCCCCTTGGAGTATCATGGTGTGGGATGGTAGTATTTTGGCATGTGGTGGAAGCAGCTGGTGGTAGTGAGAGGGCCCTAGGTCAACTTTTGCATGGGGGCCCATAAACTTCAAGCCACGCCTCTGCTCTGTGCAATAGCAAAGGTAGGTCACTACTGCTTTCTTTCCTTGTGCAGGGGCACTTGTCTTGTCTTTGCCCCCTCCTGCGGTTTTCGGCAGACACTTCCACAGCTCTACGCTCTGCACAGGATATGTACAGATGTCACTGCTACCTCTACATGGTAATATCTGGGCTTGCAAAAGCATTTGGTGCACAAAAAGATGATTCCTATCATTTTTAACTATAGAGGAATATTTTTAAATTATGTTTTTGTTCCTTGAACCCAACTTCAAAATTGCTTAAAATAGTTTTTAAAATAATCTTTTTCAATTTCAAGATCTCTGCTTAATGATGCTATAAGGGGAGGGAAAGGACATTACCTTGGAAATAAGCTGTTGGGTGATTGATTTTAGTGAATTTGCAGGAGCCCGTTCTAGGAAGATATGTATGTAAAATATAGGTCTGCATATCATGTAGTAGTTTAGTAGGGTAATGGTTCCTGCAGCATTAGTAGATACAGAAAGACCAGAGATTGAGCTTACAACCTTAGTAAATCCAGCCCTAAGAATGTCAAAAGAAAAAAAAGCAGAAGTTAGTATTCCTAATTGCTATCCCCGTACAGTGCCTGTCCTTGTCTGTGTTGTAATTCAGCTGCACTCAAGGTTTTACTGTCATGTGCGGTCTGCTGGGTCCTCTGAGATTTCCTTCTGAGATAAGCAGTTGGTTAAATCTTTTACCTTGGTTACTGGTCTAATTCTCCCCAGATCAATAAAGTCTAAAATGAGTTACTGTTGAAAGGATATTGCACCTGTAAAGCAAGTTAATAATGGAATCTTACTGTGCTACCCCCATAGATGTGAAGCCTCATTGCTAGCCGTTGCTGGCTCAGAGAGTAATGTCTATTGACTGAGTTTTTATGGATTCAAAGGTGGAAAGAAGATCCACGCTAAATAACCTCCATCTTATGGGAATGGAATAGAAATGAACACTTTCACCATTGAAAGAACTGGTTTAACCTTTGGATAGTTATTTATTAGTTCTACGTAATTTTATTGACTGTGTATATTGTTAATGTCAGGGAAATACAATAAAGGGGTTAGGTTCTATTCATGACTACAGACAGGTTTGGGGTAATTAAAGGGGAACTCCATCCAGGTGGCTAAATACAGAATGGAAATATAGATATCTGCTGAATTTGTTGTGAATAAGGCTCATGAAGGCAGAATTTTGAATATGAAGCTAAAATCAAGAACATGGGAACATGACCTCAAACTAGCAGGAGGAAAGTTCAAACTAATCTTAGAAAAAATTACTTGACCAAAAGAGCAGATGATGCTTAAAATAGACATTCAGTGGGTTAGTGAGTCAGTCAACAGTAAATGAATTTAAACATACTTGGGACAGACATAGATGTATACTCAGCAATTTTTTTTTTCAAATAAGTAGCCAGACTTGATGGACCACTTGGTCTTTTTTTCTGCCATCACCTGTCTTTATTGTTATGCTTCTGATGGATTTTCAGCCTCTCCATTCCTGCTGTTTTAATCAGAATGCAGAAATGGGACCATGTTTTTGCATGATTTTTTGGGATACCAATCATTACCACCACACTGGCAATGTCCATCCCTGAGCTTTTTTCCTGTAAGCATCTCTTCATCCTGTTCAACAGAATTCAGAGGTCGAACTCCAACTGAGGGGCTGATTTCAGCTTTCTGCTTTTAGTTGAGGCAAATAACTGTAAAGACTAATTTGGGGTGAATACTTTCATTAGATTGAAGAAGGATTTCAAAACTTTTGAAAGAATATGTAAGTAAACTAGAGGTTATTTCGAATTGGCAACCCCGTTGGCTTTTATTGCCACAGCTAGTTTTCTGAAAACACGAAAGCATGAAATGGAAGTAGAAAACACACTGAGCTAATGGTACCCCTGCACTCTGGAAAGAGTTTTAGGAGAGCTATCTAAGAAAGAACAGCACATCAGTAAATGTAATTTTTACACTTGTTTCCCCACTGTTATTTCTGTAGGTAATGCATGGATCTCTCCTTTAAGGTCAACGTTAGGGGTTAAAGAGTAAGGGAGCAGGTTAAGCATTAAAGTATATGCTAACTCAATTACTTAAAATTCCTAAAATCTTTAATATGTTTTTAGAAGATTTTTCGAAAGTAATTTTATTAATTTTAAAACTGTAGCTTTTGCCATATAATACCTGGTAATACAACGTTCCTGTCTCTGAATTGCTATCCTCACCCTGTCACATGGCCTTCCAGTGGAGATTATAAAAAGCTGTACAAAAGCACACTGAACAGACTTATTCCACGCTGTCCCACCGGAAAAATGATGTGCTTCTGCTATTGGAGTCAGTTCAGGTAGACTGGAAGTGGTCGAAAGAGACTGGAGAAACCCAAGAACACTAAGCTGTAAAAGAACATTTTCTAAAAGAAATGAAAAAGTTATCCAGTTAGGGTTAACATCTATTGGCTTTAAAGTATATTTCCATTTTTGCAGTCAAACGTGAAAAACCTCACTATATGCTTATTGTTTTGTTGTTTTTTTTTTAAATATTTTTTACCTTTTAGATGTTTCTCAGAAGGAGGTGTCATGGCTGACTGCAAAGCTTTTTTGAACAGTGTTTGACCGGTTATAGATGGTTAGAATCTCGGCCAATTCCGCAGGAACTGGTTGCAATTAGAACCGTGTGGGGGCAGGCTGGATGTACCAAGTTGATCAATCAATCAGCTTAGGTACAACCAGCCTATGGGATTCACTTGCAATTATCTCTAGCAGCTGCTATAATCACCCCCCCCCCTGCTGGCAGCAGACCAATTGCTCAGCAGAAGGGTTTCCCCTGTCATCACTATCTGTTTTGATGGCCTGCTTTCGATTGAGTTTGTCCTCATTAACATACAATGCAAGAATCCCAACCTTCTTTCACAGTCCCCAACCAATCTCCCGATAGTACAGGGGGGGGCTCTGCACATGCTCAAATTGTTGTGTATTGCTAGAGAGTTTGTGTGAGTACATGTGATCAGCACAGTGCCAATCAGCACTGTTAAAACAGAGGGTCAGGGGTCCTGCAGCCTCATAGGACAGTCAGAGTAAAATGAAAACTCCTTTTGAAAGCTTTAACCAGTGCTTGGCCAGATACTGATGTATGTCACAAGACTGCTATATACTGCTGATGGGAAAAGGTATTTAGCAGTTTATATTTATTAAAATAATTGCATTTCCATTTACTGTGTACTGTGGGAGACCAGATATGGTGAATGCATAGACCTGGAGTTATTGATACTTTAAATGCCAATAGTTTAGTGTTAGAGTAAGGGCTAAGTGATAAAAGCTAGGAAGGTGATTAAGAGTTAAAGTACAACTATAACCACAATAGAGCACAATAGAACATACTAAAGTGATTTCACCCCAGGGGGAATGCCACCATTCCTAAGAACCATGACAACTAAATATTTCTGATTCAGACTTTTCAGGCATTCACATGTGGTAAAAATGTATAAAAATGTATAAAAACTTTTCTTACACCATAAAACACACTGGCTGACAATATTTACATATAAAGTGATGGAACTACGCCAGTGGGCCTTTATAGTCCCAACACTCCAAAAGTAGACAGATGTATTGTGTAAGTTTGTCTTTCAACAAAATAGAGATGTGGAACACCTCCAATGCATTTCACAAATCTTCAGAAGTGACTTGTTTCACTAACTAAGCGACTATGTATAATGTCAGCCATAAAAACACATCAACGTTGTGGGATATTTGTTGTGGTCTCCTCAGCAGATATTTCAGTTATCAGAGTTACAAGGACCTATGTGTAATGAGGCTGATCCTAATACAGTCAGGTCCATAAATATTGGGACATCAACACAATTTTAATCTTTTTGGCTCTATACACCACCACAATGGATTTGAAATTAAACAAACAAGATGTGCTTTACATGCAGACTTTCAGCTTTAATTTGAGGGCATTTACATCCAAATCAGGTGAACGGTGTAGGAATTACAACAGTTTGTATATGTGCCTCCTACTTTTTAAGGGACCAAAAGTAATGGGACAGATTAACAATCATGAATCAAACTTTCACTTTTTAATACCTGGTTGCGAATCCTTTGCAGTCAATTACAGCCTGAAGTCTGGAATGCATAGACATCACCAGACGCTGGGTTTCATCCCTGGTGATGCTCTGCCATGCCTCTACTGCAACTGTCTTCAGTTCTTGCTTGTTCTTGGGGCATTTTCCCTTCAGTTTTGTCTTCAGCAAGTGAAATGCATGCTCAATTGGATTCAGGTCAGGTGATTGACTTGGTCATTGCATAACATTCCACTTCTTTCCCTTCTTTCTATTGTCCATCTGTACTGTGAAGCGCCATCCAATGAGTTCTGAAGCATTTGGCTGAATATGAGCAGATAATATTGCCTGAAACACTTCAGAATTCATCCTGCTGCTTTTGTCAGCAGTCACATCATCAATAAATATAAGAGAACCAGTTGCATTGGCAGCCATACATGCCCACGCCATGACACTACCACCACCATACTTCACTGATGAGGTGGTATGTTTTGGATCATGAGCAGTTCCTTTCCTTCTCCATACTCTTCTCTTCTCATCACTCTGGTACAAGTTGATCTTGGTCTCATCTGTCCATAGGATGTTGTTCCAGAACTGTGAAGGCTTTTTTAGATGTTGTTTGGCAAACTCTAATCTGGCTTTCCTGTTTTTGAGGCTCACCAATGGTTTACATCTTGTGGTGAACCCTCTGTATTCACTCTGGTGAAGTTTTCTCTTGATTGTTGACTTTGACACACATACATCTACCTCCTGCTGAGTGTTCTTGATCTGGCCAACTGTTGTGAAGGGTGTTTTCTTCACCAGGGAAAGAATTCTTCAGTCATTCACCACAGTTGTTTTGCGTGGTCTTCCGGGTCTTTTGGTGTTGCTGAGTTCACCGGTGTGTTCTTTCTTTTTAAGGATGTTCCAAACAGTTGATTCCAAATGCAAATAGCACACTTGAAATGAACTCTGGACCTTTTATCTGCTCCTTGTAAATGGGATAATGAGGGAATAACACACACCTGGCCATGGAACAGCTGAGCAGCCAATTGTCCCATTACTTTTGGTCCCTTAAAAAGTGGGAGGCACATATACAAACTGTTTTAATTCCTACACCGTTCACCTGATTTGGATGTAAATACCCTCAAATTAAAGCTGAAAGTCTGCAGTTAAAGCACATCTTGTCTGTTTCATTTCAAATCCATTGTGGTGGTGTATAGAGCCAAAAAGATTAGAATTGTGTCGATGTCCCAATATTTATGGACCTGACTGTATGTATAGATGTGCATGCAGTGCACTGTGCCACAGCAAAGTAAATGTTCCGCTTATATCCCAGAAAAATATGCTACAAAATGTAAGACGCAGACCTTTTTTTGTGCATTTTTATTGCACATTTTTTGCACCACATGCATAGGGCAGCCCATTCATTTCAAACGGCTGCCCTGTGCATGACCAACATGGAAAAGTAGCTCATGTAGCTGTTTGCCACATTCATTTTTGCATGGTTTGTACTGCATGTTTTCAACTTTTGTGCATGCATGTGAATTCCTGAAAAGCCCCATACAGAAATATTTAGTTGCGTGTTAAAGTACAACTAAACATTGTTAATAAAAACAGTAATGTGCATTAAAAATCCTCCTTACAGTTGAACCCCATCCTTTTTTTCATTCATAAATGCTATTCAATCTAGTAAAACTAAAGATATAAATTCTTATCTCCATGGACGTTTGATCTTCCATTTGTTTTTATTTTTGTCCACCCACAGCTCCAGGGTTCAAAACTACACTTCTCCAGGTCATCTCAGTGCCTTTTGCGCATGACTGAATTGTTGGAGTGACATCTAAGAAGCAAAGGCCTGCTGCCTTTGAGGACATGTCAAAGGGCAAAGGTCGCTGTATATAAAAAAATAAAATGGCACGAAAATGTGTCTTGTAAGATGCTCAGCTTTGTGTCTGCATACTGAGTTGTAGTTTAACCACATCAGCTCCAGAAGGTTTTACCCGCTTCCTGATCAGGCCATTTTTGCGATACGGCACTGCGTTACTTTAACTGACAGTTGCGCGGTCGTGCGACACTGTACCCAAACAAAATTGATGTCCTTTTTCCTCCACAAATAGAGCTTTCTTTTGGTGGTATTTGATCACCTCTGTGGTGTTTATAGCACAAAAAATAAACAAAAAAAGACTGATAATTAAAAAAAAAGCTATATTTTTTACTTTCTGACATTGCGGCAGACAAATACAGTGATCAGTGCTAAAAAATGCACTGTAACTGTATAAATGACACTGGCAGGGAAGGGGTTCACATCAGGAGCGATCAAAGGGTTAAATGTGTTCCCTATGTGTGCTTTCTAACTGTAGGGGGGGGGGGTGCTTTGACTAAAGCAAAACAGAGATCCATGTTTCTGCTAAGCAGAGATCTCCATTTTCCTTTCTGGCAGAACAGCGGTCTGCCTTGTTTACATAGGCAGACTGCTGTTCTGCCTCTCTATGGACGATCAGCGCGATGGCCGCCAGACCCGCTGATTGGCACCCACTATGTCCAATCACAGCGGGAGCGGGGCTCCCAGATCCGATGGAAGAGATGTGCATGGGGCAGTCCTTAAGGGGTTAAAGGGTAACCCCACTTTTGTGAGAAAAAAAGTAGCAAATAAAAAAATAATATAGCGTATACAGTTGCGACACAAGTCATATTGTAATTGAATGTTATTAAAAATGACATTTCCTTTTCAATCTGCAGCTCTGTCATTTTCTGTAAAATATAATGCAATATGGCTACCTGGAGGTTTTCTGTACAAAGATGGTGTACAGAACACCCTTAACCACCTCGCGCCGCCGCCATAGCCGAATGACGGCTACAGCGCGGCGCTAAAATGCCGGGAGGACGTCTATAGACGGGCGCGCGCACGTGCCCGCGCATGCTGCGGGAGCGTGCCCGCAGGTCGGGTGGACCCGATGTCCGCCGGAGACCCGCGATCTTCTTCCAGAGAGCCGGAATGGGGAACCGCCGATGTAAACACTGCTGTTCCCCGTTCTGTGAGGGGGGGCATGACAGATCTACTGATCCCTGTCACTGGGATCAGTTAGATCTGTCATGCCCCTGCCAAGCCCGCCCCCCACCCACAGTTATAACACACCCAGGGAACATAGTTAACCCCTTCACTGCCCCCTGCAGGTTAACCCCTTCACTGCCAATGACATTTACACAGTAATCAGTGGATATTTACATTTCTGATCGCTGTATAAATGTCATCGGTCCCAAAAAAGTGTCAAAAACGTCCGACATGTCCGCCGCAATATCGCAGTCCCGATAAAAATCGCAGATCGCCGCCATTACTAGTAAAAAAATAAAAATAAATAAAAATGCCATAAACCAATGTCCATAGTTTGTAAACGCTATAACTTTTGCGCAACCCAATCAATATACGCCAATTTCGATTTTTTTTTACCAAAAATATGTAGAAGAATATATATCGGTCTAAACTGATGAATACATTTGTTTTTTTATTTTTTATTTTTGGATATTTATTATAGCAAAAAGTAAAAAATATTGTTCTTTTTTCAAAATTGCCGCTTCTTTTTTGTTTATAGCGCAAAAAATAAAAACCGCAGAGGCAATCAAATACCACCAAAAGAAAGCTCTATTTGTGGGAAAGAAAGGACGCCAAGTTTGTTTGGGTACAACATCGCAGGACCGCACAATTGTCATTCAAAGAGTGACAGCGCTGAAAACTGAAAATTGGTCCGGGCAGGAGGGGGGTTTAAGTGCCCAGTAAGGAAGTGGTTAAAACAAAACCAGAGGAATTCCCTGCTTACCTTACTGACCAATCTGCAAACAACCAAATTATCCTGTCTAACAGTTTGCGTTAAAAACAGGGGTTTAGTCTGCACACATTTGCAAATACATGCTTAATCTATAGAGCCCTGCCCAGACAACCCTGTATTTTCTGTAGTCCTAATTCTAAAGTTTGAGAGCCTCCACAGTGGAAGTGCATGCATTATAATGGATATGCAGAGGGCAGGTGAGCCTGGAAGGAGCCCACTCCTCCTTAAAAGCACAGGGTTGAATACACTCGCAGATAAGTAATTTCCTACTTGTGTGACTGGCTTAATGGTTTTACCAGAAGTCTGCACTAAGATACTGTACAAATACAATTTTGGGCATCCCCTGCAACAAAAAAATTCATTTTTGGTGAGATACACTCAAAGGGACATCACATCTAAAGCAATGCAGACCCTGCCACTTTCCTAATTTGAGCCCTGCAGATGCAGCAGCTGGTTGATACTTATGGATATATTTGCATGTGGACACAGACAAACAACTATTTCTTCAGAATAACAAAAGGTAGGAATCTGCAGCAAAGGTTGTTAAAATCCTTGCAATATACATTGATTACCCAGAGTGGAATGTTATTTTCTCAAGAAAAGTGGAGTTACTCTTTAACCACTTGACCTCCGGAAGCTTTTACCACCTTCATGACCAAGGCATTTTTGCTATTCAGCATTGCGCTACTTAAACTGGCAATTACAGTTCCCTGACGGACATCGGGTCGCACGTGCCCCCTAGCGGCTATTCGCAGATCGCCGTGTTTTTACGGTGATTCATGCTCAGCATCCCGACTGCCGTCGTGAAAACACGGCACGTGGTCGGGAAGTGGTTAAATAATCAGGCTGCATTGACAGATTGACAGTAGGTACATAGAAGAACAGGAATAAATGCAAAGTACGCAATACTTAGGGAGAAAAATGAACCTTTAGATGCACTGCAAGGTCTCATTTTAGGGGAGTGTTAAGTGTTCATATATATCAGCAGTGGCGGTTGGTGGTATATTTCGGGGGGGGGGGGGGCAGCGGCAGACAATGCATGGGTTGGTCGGTCGATAACACAGCTGTCAACACTGTACATTGTACTACACACCTGCCTACTGCAGTGCCAGATCTAGAGAGGTCATGCAGTGCCTGCAGAGGCACAATGTGGTCTCTGGGACTTGTAGTCCTCCTGGGCTCCTACAGGTCAGGCTCAGGATACACACCAGGGACTGTCACTCCTCTCTGCCCATATTCTGCATGGCTCTGATCAGCCTCCTTCCTCTGTGTAGCTCTGCACTCTCCCGGTGACCGGTAAATTCTCCAGCAGCTCAAGCATCCAAACTACTTGCGGGAATAATGGTTCAAGAAAGGTTGACCCCACTCCCAGGTATGAAGCTGTGATGATTACTTTATTGAAGATTAAAAACCATCAAGATACATCATCAGACATCATGAGACCTCTATGCAGTCATGGCAAGATTAACGCATTTCAAAATTCAAGGTTCGCTTAATCATAATCACTTGCGGGACCACCCCGGACACAGACTTCGAGCCATACTGCTCGGTGAGGCTATGCAGCTCGGAGCCCAGGCTCTTGGCCATGCTGTGCACATCCTCCAAGAACTCAGGACCCACTTCTTGATTGGCTGGGAGGAGAATCAGTGTTACAAAAGCGAATATTCATTCACACAACTGGGTGGGCTCAGGGCACAGTGCTCTGCGTCCCAAGCCCACCCTTTTTTGAAGCCTATTAGAGCCTCTGGCTCTAATCATGTGCTTCAAAAAGAAAAAAAAACATTGGAATCCATATGTCCGGCGCCCCACATGTTGATTAGGGGGCTGGGCACATGGATGGGGGAGTGGCACCCCTGCGTCCTGCATTACAGGCCTCCTCTGTATATCAGTATATTACAAGTTGGGAATGGTTAGGAGATCTTCTGGGTTTCCAGATGAGTTTGGCGGCATGCAGTCTTTCATGTCAATGACAGGCTATATGCTACACCTGGGCTGCCTAGGTAGAGAACATACACCAGGCATTATGCTGAATGAGCTCAGGTGCTACAGCAGCTTTCAATAAAAATTCCAAGTATGCATTCCCTATTGTATATGCAAGTTCACTATCATTTTTATCCTGACTGCAGTCCTTTTTATGGATTTTAAATATGGTATACCTGTCACTTGGCAAACCCTTACTCAGTCCACTGACATCGTGGCCTGCAATACAATCTAATATTTAAGTACATTTTCCTGTTATTTCTTTTTGCCTATAAATATTCAAAATCTGGTAATATTTATTCTATGTTGAAATGTTTTAAGATTATTAAAATGATTACTAATGGATAAGGCTGTGAAATATATTGCCTGTGCTTCAATTTAAAAAAAAAATCGCCTCTGGCTAAAACATGAGAATCATAAAAGAAATAGCAAAATATTGTGCTGACCCATAAAAAAAGGGGAACATTGAAATTAATTTGTATAATAACTATGGACATGTATTTAAATTTATTTGGAAGTTACAGTATATACAACTAAAACAATACAGAAAAAAAACCCTAAATGTTAACACATATTGTTGTTAGAGTGCCTTTACAGAGGTGTGAAGCTCTACCTGTGAAGGCTCTTTTATTTTTACAATACAGAGGCTACTGTGGGCCAAGTCACATGCCAGCACAGGTCACTGAGACAAAAAGTAATGAAAAAGAAAAAAATGTACGATTATCACTAGATCAGAAGGTTAGATAAAAAACAGCAAAAAATGCAATGACAATAGTCAAAAAGGGGGATTTATCCAAATATGGAGAGACTTCTATTTACTTTCTCTTGTATCTCTAGAAAAGGAAGTGAAGGGAACACAGAAAACATGGAAAAAAATAAAAATAATAATCTGACGGGTGGACTGGGTCTTTGCCTGCATGAAAGTAATTTGATAAAATATATTCTTCCTAAAAGATGCATATGAAAAATAATCTACGAATAAAGACACAATAGTATTGTATATTGCATAATATCATGGAAACTATATTACTTTTGTACTTTATGTTTATGTGTTTTTATAGTTAGATGGATTATATGTTTTAGGTTTTATGTAATATATTTTGTTATAACCCTGGTGAACGGAATGTTTGTGTTCCAAAACATGCTGGGTTGTAGTTAAAAATACTGGATAAAAGAAAAATTAACAATACAAGACACCCCCTTTTTTAATTCAAGATTTTTACCCACTTTCCCTTACTGGAGTGGTGCACCCTCCATCTCCTTTTGTCCAATAGATTTTTCCTTTGTGCAGGGTCTTCTAACTGCATGTTGTTGTGAACAAGCCATCTATACCTTCCTATGCCTTCATCTATTGTCTACCTAAGGGTGTTTATTCTTCAAGCAGGGAACAATAGGACCCCTGTTTGTTAAAAAAAGGCAGACTTTATTGGCACAGCATGAGGCAACTTGTATTTAAAAATTGTATTTTATAGCTCCAATTAAAAACAGCACATTAAAAGCAAATTACAACACCCTCTATATATAGAATAATCAATATCAGAGTGGTACCCAAATCAGAAATGGAGATATGCAATTAGGTAGTACTGGGCAATGCATAAAACACTGTATTGTTGATAGAGTAGTCATCAAAAACAAGTAGAATATCCATAGTTACACCATTCTGGAAAGTCAACGTGTTTAGCAAAGATTTTTTGCTTTCTCAGGAATGGTTGGGTGGGTGCTGTTACAAGCTGTAAAAAGCAAATAAGTGTATAAGTACTGTACATCACATCTTATTACAATTGAAGCAATATCATATATACCAGTGATGGCGAACCTTGGCATCCCAGATGTTTTGGAACTAGATTTCCCATGATGCTCAACTACACTGCAGAGTACATACACTAAATACTAAATACACTTAAATATTGAGTTGGCCCACCTTTTGCAGCTATAACAGCTTCAACTCTTCTGGGAAGGCTGTTCAGAAAGTTTAGGTGTGTGTCTATGGGAATGTTTAACCATTCTCCCAGAAGTGCATTTGTGAGGTCAGGCACTGATTTGGACAAGAAGGCCTGGCTACCAGTGTCCACTCTAATTCATCCCAAATGTGTTCTATTGGGTCAGTTAACTTTCTCCACCCCAAACTCGCTCATCCATGTCTTTACATACCTTGCTTTGTGCACTAGGCCAAATCATTTGGTAAGGGGTTATGGTGCAGGATTGTTTTTGAGGGGTTGGGCTTGGCCCCTCAGTTCCAGTGAAGGGAACTCTTAAGGCGTCAGCATACCAAGATATTTTGGACAATTTCATGCTCGAAACTTTGTGGAAACAGTTTGGGGATGCCCCCCTTCTGTTCCAAAATGACTGCACACTAGTGCACAAAGCAAGGTCCATAATGGCATGGATGAGCGAGTTTGGGGTGGAGGAACTTCACTGGCCTGCACAGAGTCCTGAACTCAACCCGATAGAACACCTTTAGCGTGAATTAGAATCAAGACTGCGAGCCAGGCCTTCTCATCTAACATCAGTGCCTGACCTCACAAATGCGCTTCTGGAAGAATGGTCAAACATTCCCATAGACACACTCCTAAACCTTGTGGACCACCTTCCCTAAAGAGTAGTAGCTGTTATAGCTGCAAAGCGTGGGCCAACTCAATATTGAACCCTACAGACTAAGACTGGGATGCCATTAAAGTTCATGTGCATGTAAAGGCAGACGTCCCAATACTTTTGGTAATATAGTGTATATACACAGCATTTCAATGTATGTAGATATAACAGTATGCTTTTCTGGTCTAGATAGCTGAAGGGAGTGGATGGTACTTGTCTTGGGGGTGGACACAGGAGGGCCTTAGATGGAAAGGGGGAAAGAAGGGACGCCGATGGCCCCATAAGAAATAGACCCTGACACACAGACAGCCAGAGATCATCCAATATCACACAGATTGCACTATAAGGACAACTATAGCGTGTATAGGGGTCACTGAGCAGTTCCCAGTACATATTGTATATGGACTCATAAATACCATAACTTACTTATATAACATATATACTTACTACATGTATGGTCTGCATGATCCCCTGTGATCTGCCTTGGGGGTTGGACACTGCGGCGCGGGAGCTCACCCACGGCTGAATCGCCGTCACAATGATGCGCGAAGATACCTTCCTCCCCCTGGTCCCGGATTGGTGGACGTCCACATCCTGTGACGCCTCCATCGCCCGGGAGGCGCTTCCTCGGGGGGGAGGGTCCGCGCATGTGCGGCGATTCAGCCGGGTTGATGGCGTCACACGCCGCCGGTTTGGCGGGGTGTGTGGACGGACGCCGTCAATTGGGACCTGCAGGTATCCTATAAAGGACGGGCTGCAGGTGGTTGCATAGCATTATCCACCACCAGTTCAGACGGACCCTCCGGATTACCGACGTTTCCATCATATCTAGCCATACTTGGTAAGTTCTACACCTGATAGCCATTTCTAAGACCCCCTTGAGATAGACAGCATACAGATTCCATCTTGGGACAACTCAGATGGATGTATGCTCTCCGGTTCTTATATATATATTTTTTATATATATTTCCATTCACTCTTTACAGCATTGGGGATCATGACTGAATGTACCGATACATCCGGACGAATGCAGTAAC
>BLSH010159739.1:86023-105310 GCA_018402905.1 Glandirana rugosa
GTATGATCATATCCCTCTCCAAGGACGACGACCTTTTATAATGGTAATCTGTCCCTCACACCAGCAGCAGGAACCTCTCCCTACACCAGTATGAGATGATTTTATAACGGTAATCTGTCCCTCACGGCAGCAGCAAGAACCTCTTCCTACACCAGTATGAGATGATTTTATAATGGTAATCTGTCCCTCACGGCAGCAGCAAGAACCTCTCCCTATACCAGTAGGAGATGATTTTATAATGGTAATCTGTCCCTCACACCAGCAGCAGGAACCTCTCCCTACACCAGTATGAGATGATTTTATAACGGCTAATCTATCCCTCACACCAGCGGCAGGAACCTCTTCCTATACTAGTATGAGATGATTTTATAATGCTAATCTGTCCCTCACACCAGCAGCAGGAACCTCTCCCTATACTAGTATGAGATGATTTTATAACGCTAATCTATCCCTCACACCAGCAGAAGGAACCTCTCCCTATACTAGTATGAGAGGATTTTATAACGCTAATCTATCCCTCACACCAGCAGCAGGAACCTCTCCCTATACTAGTATGAGATGATTTTATAATTCTAATCTGTCCCTCACACCAGCAGCAGGAACCTCTCCCTATACTAGTATGAGATGATTTTATAACGCTAATCTATCCCTCACACCAGCAGAAGGAATCTCTCCCTATACTAGTATGAGAGGATTTTATAACGCTAATCTATCCCTCACACCAGCAGCAGGAACCTCTCCCTATACTAGTATGAGATGATTTTATAACGCTAATCTATCCCTCACACCAGCAGCAGGAACCTCTCCCTATACTAAGTATGAGATGATTTTATAACGCTAATCTGTCCCTCACAGGGGCGGCAGCATCCTCTCCCTACACTAGTCTGAGATCATGTGACATGCAGCGATACGTGACTCCAGCTTATATCGAGGCTGCGTCACATGATGCACTGGCCAATCACAGCCATGCCATTAGTAGGCATGGCTGTGATGGCTTCTAAGAGCAAACTAGTGAAACGCTTGTTGATTGGCTGCCCTGCAGTTATTCAAAATGTGCAAAAAAATGCCCGAACCCGGACTTTTTCTCAAATGTCCGGGTTCGGGACACGGACACCCTAAAGTCCAGTACAAACCCAACTTTACTGTTCAGGTTTGCTCAACTCTACTAAGGGCAAATAAATGATTCATCTTGCAAGAGAAGTTGCACTCTGGAAGGGGATTTCCCCAGAGCTTAGTGTATAAAGTGAAGCCCAATTGACTTCTGTCATCCAATCATGTACAAGCAAAGATACTGTTTATTTATCTGTCTTGTATTTTTGGAGTATTTTTTGCAAAGTGAAGCTGCACCACATTCAAAGTGAACAGAGTCTTAGCCTTTAGTAAATCAAACCCAGTATTTAGGTAAAGGACACACACCTGCTATGCCACCTGATATGTGGACTTTGTACAATGAATAAGCAAAAAAATTATGGATTAAACTTAAAAGTGCCCTTTTCACCATTACTTTCCTTTATACTCACTTTAAAATAACAAATGCAATATCAAAATGGTTGGTTAAAACACTTACTGTAGTATAATACATCTGGTAGATAAATAATACATTTTGATAAAACTGTATACATTTGAGCCAAACCCAACTGATGAGTTAAAAGGAATGGAGCCATTTGGTTCTGAAAGAGAGACTGTTTCTCCAAATGAGGGAAATAGTTGGGAAAATTACACAAGTGCAGGTTTACAAATTTGTTTGTTCTAAAATGTATTGTTTTGCCATATTCTTCTTCCAAATGATTTATGAACAAGGGGGTAAACCTTTGGTAGCATAACCACCTTGTGTAATCAAAGTATTATTATGGGAAACCTTCAGTGTCTGCACCCTATTAGGTGTGAATTAGCTCTAGAAAGTATCTTACCAAAATAAAACTCCTGTAGCAGGGGATGTCTGAAATCTGGGTGCGAAGAAAAGCAGTGAGCCAATCACCAAAGCAAGAAATAAGATTTCTGGGCAAATTCTGTACACTGAACTTTTTCAGATTGCTATATTACAAGTGGCAACATTTTAAAAGGTTTCGCAATAAACAAAGTTACGTTGTTTGCAGATGAAAATGTAATTTTTAAAACTTGAATATTTAAAAGGTACACATTAATACAACTCTGTAATCATTCATGCATTATTACATGTATTCCTGATTGGCAAACAATAAAATCACAAGCAGTGAATTTGACTTGCATTAGAGAGGAGGGAGAAACATCACAATAAGCGGATCAGATGTCCTGAAGTGCAAGGAACATTCTAATAGGTGGAGACAGCAGAGTGACAGTGAGATGAGTTCATCATTGTGGTAATTACAGGGTGGTGCCTGGAGCACCGATGGGGGACGTGAGAAGAATAGGATTGGGCCTGCTCTGTGCAAAACCATTGTACAGAGCAGGTAAGCAAAACATGCTTTTTATTACAAAAAAAACAAAAAACAAACTTTTAATATCACTTAAGGCTCAAAACTGGATAGATAGAAATACAACCCCTTTGTTAGGTAATACAGCTCCCATACAGACTGCCAAGGACATGTACCATACATAATGGCACACAATAAAATATGTTTAAGAATCATTTTAAGGGCATCATTTTAAATAAATGATAAAAAGGAATAGATGAAATAGGACTGAATTTTACTGCAAGCCCCCTATTTACATTCTTCTTTTCAGTTTTCACTTTTACACAAAATGTAAAATATAGTAATAATATATACATATTTGTTATTTCAGTTCAGTTCAACTCAATTCAAATTAAGTCGAATATTTTGAAATTTTCTAAGGTTATGTTGCATTTTAGTTTGCTATGTAGTGAATAAAGTGTACATAATTGTAAATGACTAAAGTGCATTTTTATTGAAAATATTGTTTTAGTAATGATTGTGCAACTTTCATGGACATATGAAACCAATGGTACAATCTTTTAATTTTATACTTTCAGAGCTTAAAAATATATGGTTTGGATATTTCACATATACAGCACATTACAAACTTTTAAGTTTGTAACGAATGTGTGGAAATTTGGAAATGGGTCTAGCTGCTGGAGGTGCAAAATTGAGAGGCAATGTCTGGTAGCGAATGGGTTAGAAATAGAAGATTACAAAATAGTTATGCGCTGCTTATACTGTATGTTACAGATAATGTTTAAAGCATATTTTGTTGTTCTAAAGATCTGTTTATACAACATTTTGATGCATTTTTTCTATACAGGAAATATATTAATTGCAGTATGCAGTGCAAATAAATTGCATTAATCAAAAAAGAAATGTGTTTTTTTTTTTTTTTTTGGAAGGAGAGACATACACAGTCCTATGTCCTTTCAAGGGCCAGGCCTCAAAAGACAGATATTGCAATTCTGGATACTATCTATTTATTTTACTCAGATGTGTGATCACTTAATCCAGGTTTACTCATCTGCTTGGAAGGTTTCGTCTCTCTTATTGCTGGATTTTAACTTTATTTTCTGCAGAAAACAACAGCAGATGTGAGATTCCCTTTCTTAGTTCTGCAATGCCTGTGTCCAGGATGGGGGTCTGCAAACTTGGGATGCATTGGCCTCTGTAAGGTCTCACAAGTTCCTAAGAGACTCAAATCAAGGAGGTGTTCCAGGGAAATGATGAATACTCAAAATTGAAATATTAATTATGGGAAGATTCAGTGGAACAAATTTGTAAAAATACTAACATTCCTTTGTTTATTTATATTGCGTTACTGAATTCATATAAATAAACTAACTTAAAATTAGTTTTAGCAAATGAAATTTTATTTTTCATTTAACCAGTTTGATCATATGAGAGCCTTTGTCAGTATTCAAATTACAGACCCTATGAGTTTTTGGAGGAATAGTATTGTGCGTGTCAGAATCTACTTCGTGAGTTGGGGTGACCATCCATGTCACCCATAGAATTTGCATCTCTTGCCTCATTAGCCATAGCTTGTCACTGATTGGTTTTTCCATTGTTGTTAGGCCACATTCATCTCCTGTACAGTGACATTTACATCACATCAGGAAAAATAGATTAAGATGAACATTTTCAATTGAACTCATGAATAATGCATTATTGTCTTATCACCATGTTCTCGTAAGATCTGGGGTGACCAAGACTCTAAGTTTGCCTTTTTTAAAGTGTGAGAAAAAATCGAAATCACATTACTTTAATGTACATATTTTAGAAAACTAAAGGAAAGAAATAAGTAGCAGCACCAGTTGTAATTACCCATAAACGGTTACAATTACACAACTGACACCTCTGTTTTATATCTAATTAAGAGAGGTCACGTGAGTTTGAAAAGTGTATGTAGGTGTACTCAAAATACTTTTTCTATGCATTGTTAACATTTAAAATGCTGCATAAAGCAGTCTGTGAGAAGCCTGAAGAACATTGCAATTTTGCTATTATTTTCACTATTATGGAACCTAAGGAAACAACAAAGGGATGTAGAATTGACCTCTTTTCACAGTGTTTATATTCACAAAAAGTATATGATGGCTGGAAGACATAATGAGAACCTCTTGTTATATTTAAGGAGACAGCATTCACACAGAGGCAGCTAGAGGTATTGTACACCTAGTTATGGAACATGACACAAGTCAATCAAGTTCAGATGTATCTAATTTTTAAACGTAGGGATCCATAAGAAGAATAAATATAAAGTTCAAAAAGTAACCAGAAAAAGTCCTTCTTACTCCCTTGTTCAGTAATATGCACATCACAACCTGCTATTCTAATAATTTGCGTTTTGCTCATGAGAAATGCATTCATTCCATTTAAATTTATTTTTTGAAGTAGCCATCACTAAAGGTGGCCATTGTGTGTTGCACAGCAATGCTCGTGCACCAATCACAAGTGAATGTCTCCACTGGGGGATATTGACATAGTTCACTGGAGTATTAAAGTGGAACCAAACCCATTGCTTTAACCGTTTCCCAAAACAATAACATATAAAGCTCATCGTAAATTATAACTGTCACAGCTACTTGCACTCTCAACCTAACTGTTAAGCCATCAAAGAGCTGGTGTCGTAACTGATCACATGTGTAGCACCAAACAGAGGCTAAGATGGCAGGTACCATGTCTATAAAGGATAGAAGGTTTTAGTTCCTCTTTAAAGGAGAAGTGTGGGAAAAAAAATAAACATACATGCTCCCCTCCGTAGCATTGGTGATATGCTGAAGCTGTCCCCATCAGCTGTAAGCCCAAGAACTGAGTGATCACATCATCGCTGATTTCTCAGTTCTCAGTCTGCTCTGAGCAGAGAGCAGTGACTGTCAGCACAGCATGGTCAGTTTTCTGGCTGTGCTGTGCCTGCTCTCCTCCAATGTTCAGACTTGTGCTGAGGCACCTCCCCCTCCCCTGCACAGTCATTCAATGGGAAGACCAGTGTGCTGCTGTTTCTTCTCCCCCTATATTCTATGCTCCTTATGCAGCTGAGAACAGAGGGTATATAATCAATTCTAATAAAGGGAAAAAGTGGTATTTATATATTTTTTTGTATTTATACATAAATGTTTTGCTTTCATTTCTGTTTTAAACTGAATGGGTTGTTTTACAAAGTGAGGGTTTATTTATACCTTAACGGAAACCTGTAGTGATACGATATGCAAGATGACAATTTTTTACTTTATCCTCTAAAAATCTCTGATTGTCTGACTGCCATGCCAATCCAAAGGCTATAATTCATTCTCAGAACCCAACCTTGAACACAATTGCACATTAAGACTTTCTAATCTGCATACTTATTTTTTTTTTCAAAATTATTTTTATTGGATTTTGCATCATAACAGAAAGAGAAGTGCAGACATATTAAATCTGTCATACAATGGAATAATCAGAGACTATACTATATGTATCAGTTTGACAGAGGTGGAGAACATAGCATTGGACAAGCTTAAATAAGTACTAACAATCATGTTTTGCATTAGTTGTGGGCAAAGTCTGCCGCCCCACTCCTCCAGACACCCCATCTGGGAACATACTGTGTCGAGGGAGAGGCGGGCCAACACGTCCATTCCATTTCTCTGAAGTAGATATCATAGGCTATAACTGTAAGGGAAAGGAAATTAAAATATGAGGCCTGCTGATCAACAAAGATAGTACGCATTTCATGGTATTGCCCCAACCTTATCTAACCAAGCGGTCCATTTTTTGTTATATTTGGACAAATTGTGTTTGGATAGTGCGAACATTCATTCATACGAGCTGTGTAGATGGACTAATGTGATTACATCTTTGATGGAGGGTGGTTCTAATGTTTTCCAACATTTGGTGATCGCTAATTTGGCTGCCAAGAGTATATCGGTTGTGATTAGTTTAAGCTGGTGAGGGATTTTGTCAATGCCTATGTGAAGCAGGGCAAGCTCCTGGGTCGGAGTTATAGGAATGTTGGTAATTTGGTGTATAAGCAAGAACACTTCGGCCCAGAATTGAGTACGTTTATCACATTTCCACATGATGTGCAGGAGATTGCCCTCTCTCCCACATTGTCTCCAGCATGTGGGATCAGCACTAGGGGAGAACTTGTTATGTACCACCTAAGATTCACTTTCAAGCTGAGTTCCCATAGATTTGCGGCTCTAGATGCCCCGTAGGTTGTTTTGATGGCTGTTTTCCACTGTGAAGGGGTAAAGGTTTTGCCTAAGTCCCTTTCCGAATTTAAAAGCGGCTTGAGTTTGGAAAAGAAGTTCTTATTCCCCATGAGACCATAGAATAGCGAAATGGCTTTAATGTTGCTAGTCCTTTTAGTTAGGTACTTTACAATGCCCCCGTGTAGGTAAACACGAAGATAAGGATTCCTCAATAAACAGTAGGACAGCTGCATATAATTGAAATAGTCCCTCTTGGATATGTCGTAGGCTTGCGTAAGGGCCGTGAAGGATTTGATGGAGTCTCGCTCATACAGGTCTGAGATGTGTGAGACGCCTTTTAGCATCCAGGATTTCACTGGGAATCCTGGGATTAGGAAGGACACTACAGTGAAGGGCACAGGAATGATTGCAGGTGATGTACCTTTAGGTATCTTTTTCTGCATATATTGAAGGCTTCAACAGTTGCACATATAGAAGGAGAAAGTTGTGTTTTATTGGTCCTTAAAAACCCTGGACGGTTTGCTGAAGAGCCATGCTACCAGGGCGTTGCCTGGAATTTGGAGGGCTTCCATGTCCCGCCATGGGCTAGTTATATTGGTTATGAACCAGGGTTTTATTAGGGCCAGAATAGCAGCATAGTAATAGTCTTTTATGAGAGGGTATCCTGCTCCTCCAGTCATTTTGTGGTTAGTTAAGTTTACCAATGAACTTCTAGCTCTGGATGCTTGCCAGATATGTTTACCAATTATTTTTTATATGGCTGTAAAAAAGGAGGATGGGACTGGAATGGGCAGGGACCTAAAGATGTATGAAATTTAAATGCCGATAGTCTACCCAGCCATGTAAAGTACGGTTTGTGAATGTTGTTGGTAGCTACCGGTAGACCGTGAAGGAGAGGTACATAATTCTCCTGATAGAGGGAGGAGGTAGCTTTTTTAGTTTGATTACTAGATACGAAATTGAGCGCTCTGCCCAAGTATATGGATGTTGAGCTTCCAACATTTCTTGTTGGGTATTTGGAACCCCCATAGGCAAAATAACTGATTTAGTGGTGTTAAGCTTATAATATGGTATTTTACTAAAGGAATCCAATATGAGCTCCACCGAAGCCAGGGAAGTTGAGGAGTTAGTGAGGCTAAGAATGACATTGTCCTCAAAAAGGTTTATTCTGTGGTCCTGATGGCCCATTGACACACCTGATATGTTTGGGGCTGATCTGATTTTTTCTGCCAGCGGTTCCATCATTATAGTGAAAATTAACTGAGATAGGGGACAGTCTTGTCTCGTACCATTTGTAATTTTGAAAGGGGTGGAGATCATGGATGAGCAGAGGACTTGGGTTGAGGGATTAGAATATAATGCTAGAATTGCAGACAGGATGAAGCCCTGGAAACCAAATGTTTGCAAGGTCGCTTTCATGTATCCCCAGTGGATCCTATCGAATGCCTTCTCTGCATCTAAAGACAGAAGCAGAGAAGGCACTCTCATCATTCCAGCTTGATGTATGATATTAATCATTCTGCGGGTTGCATCCAATGATTGGTGGCCTTTGTTGGGGGTGAATCAAGCTGGGGAGAAGTTTGAATAATCTGGAGGCTATGATTTTTGCGAACAATTTAGTATCGTGATTGAGAAGTGAAATTAGACAGAAATTTTGGGGGGTGTTAGGATCCTTCCCTGACTTCGGAAGAGTGACTATTGTTGCTCTCAACATTTCTGCTGGCAGTGAGGCTGAGGAGGCAGCAGTATTGAACATCTAGGTTAGGTGCCCTGAAAGGAGATGTTTAAATTGTTTGTAATACTCCCCTACAAACCCATCTGTCCCAGGAGCTTTGTTGTTTAGAAGAGAGTCTATGGCATGTTCTATTTCAGATGTGGTGAAAGGAGCGTTGAGATTATTTAGTTGGTCAGTTGTTAAGTGTGGGAGAGTTACTGATTCGAAGAATGCTTTAATGGTGTCTTCCTCTAGTTGGGGAGTATCAGGGTAATTTCTCAGATTGTATAAGTTAGGATAGAATGTGCTGAAGGCATTCGCAATTTCTTGTGAGTCAGTGAGTTTGTGTTTGGTTAGTGGGTGAAGCAAATAGTGTATGTGGGTTTTTGATTGATGGCCTCTGATTTGTGACACCAGTAATTTTCCTGGCTTGTTGTCATAGACATAGAAATTCATTTTGAATCTATTTTGTTTTTTTTTCAAAATCCTCAATTAGTAGGGATCTCAATTTTAGTATTAAATTGAAAATTTTAGTTTTAAGGGTTTCAGATGGGAATCATATGTTATCGAGGTTGCATTTTTGTATTTCTTCCAAAATCGCCTCAACCTGCTGCCTCCTTTGCCTCTTGTATCTAGCCCCTTGTTGTATACACAATCCCTGTACTACTGCCTTGTGTGCTGCCCATACTACATGGAGGTCCAGCACAGAGTCTGTGTTAGTAGCAAAAAAGTGTTTAAGTTCATCAGCTAGAGTGGATACCAATGGTTCCATCTGGAGTAAGCGTGTATTCATCCTCCAAATGTAGGGAGTTGCGAATTTGGTTTGATCTTTGATTGTAATTGTAATGGGGGAATGATCAGACCATGACGCTGGAAGTATAGATGACGCAGATACCTTTTGCAGTGTCCACTGATCCAGTAGGAGAAAGTCAATGCAAGAGTACGTATTGTGTCTTGGTGACAGAAGCGTAAAATCTTTTTCGCAGGCATGTTGGCATCGCCAAGCATCGTACAATTGTGCTTTATAGAGCCATGGATTAAATGCAGCCTTTCACCTGTTAGGGGTGGACGTGGAATCAAAATGGGGGTCCGGGGTTATATTGAAGTCCCCATATCAAATTGTCGCTCCCTGCTGGACTTTAAGAACCTTTTTGTGAAGCCTCCTAAGGAATCTCAGCTGGTGGGTGTTGGGTGCGTAGAGTGAGATGATTGTGTAAACCGCACGGTTTATACTGTCTATCACAATCAGATAACGGCCTTCAGGATCCTTGATGCAGTTCTGTAATTGGAAGTCCAGTGAGTCTTTTATTGCAATTAAGATGCCTTTCTTTTTTTGTGGGGCGTTAGCCATGAATAATGTGCTGTAGCTCTTGTTGGTACACATCGGCGGGTTACTAGAGTCAAAATGAGTCTCCTGAGATGTCGCATTTCGTTTCCTCCACTAATTTCCATAGTGATTTCCTTTTAGCAGGGTGGTTTAGCCCGTTGGTGTTGATCAACACTATCTTGATTACCATGGAGAGTGGCGGTCGGTATTATCAAATTTATGATGACTGGGGTCTTGTGAGATGCCTTTCCCTATTAGAGAAGGTTATCGCACTTGTTGATATCTTGTCTCTGGTTAAATAATCAGGAATGTTTGAACCTGCAGCTTCCCAACAACAATAGAAGCTACTTAGACAGACAAATAGCAAGGGGAAAAGGAAAAAACAAGGAATTAAACAAAACTCAAAAGTATTCCTTTGTGACAGGCACAACTGGCGCCTAGAAATGAGTGATTGGGGGGAAAAAAAGTTCACTCGGCCGAGCAACGCAGGCATATGCTTGACCATAACAGTCGAATTCCAGCAGTTAATTTGTGTTGTCAGAGTAGATTGTTGCTCCTTCGAAGGTGGGAGGTCGAGCGTCTGAAGCTAGCTCCGCTTTGCTCCATCGGGGTGCTTTCAGCGCTGTCGGGGATAATGTCCCATTCCTGGAGAAGGTATAGGCCACTTTGTTCTGAGGTTTCATTTTGTTTCTGTCCGTTGTAGGTGACTGAAATTTTGGATGGTGCTACCCATTGGTACTGGATACTGTTATTGTGCAGAGTTTTCGTAGTGTTGTTAAGTTGCTGGCGTCTGCTAATAGTATGTTGGGACAGGTTGGCAAAGATTTGTAGGTTGTTGTATGGTTCTGGCAGTGTTTTTTGCATAAATTGCTACATGGAAAAAGTGGATTCTTAGAATCACGTCTCTAGGTACAGTGTTCCAGAGGAAGTTGGGCTTGGGCAGCCTGTGCATACGGTCTATGACCAGTTCTATATTCTTAGTGTCGGGTAATATGGACTTGATCAGTCCATGGGCATATGAGGACAGGTCGGATGGTTGCGCCAATTCTGGGACACCTCGGATCTTGATGTTGCGTCTCGATCTGTGCTCGATGTCAGCAACTTTGTCTCTCAACCAGGTGATCTCAGTGGCTTGATCCGACTGAGTGTCGATAACGCCATTGATAGTAGTTGTCATGGTTCCCATGTTGGTCTCCATTTGGGAAACCTTGTTGTCTAGTACGTCAATGCAGTGGCCTAATTTGTACACCAGAGTTATCATGTCATATGGAGCTTCTGAGGGACATCAGCATCTCCTTTAGGGTGGCATCTAGCACAGGTTGTCCTGCTGTAGGGAACAAAGATATTGCATCCGGAACGATTGGCTGTACGGAAAGATCGTTCAATTGCAACGATAGTTCGTTCAGATGTGACGAAAGTTCGTTTGGCTGTGACGGGAGATCGTGTGGTGGAACGGTTCATTGGCCTACCTCAACCGGCGCAGGAGAATCCAGGCAGACCCTTGCCTTGGCTGAGCTTCCAGAGATCGATGTGCATGTCGGGGAGGGAATCAGGTCTCTCTGGTCAGGTGAGGAGGTGATCCTCTGTGTGGGTGGCCCCTTGAGGCGAGCCGGTGGTTCCCTGGTTAGCTGCGGTGCCATCTTGGCCTCTCCTCATGGACAGCTGGTGCATGAACACTGTCAGCTTGCTGGGCAGCCTGTGGTCTTTGCGCTTCATGGCCATAGTTGCCTTCGTGGCCGGGATTGTCTGGACGCTTTTGGGTGATATTCTGTGAGACTGGAAAGCTGGCAGACGCTTAGTATGGCGAGTCATGGATGGAGCTCTGCTGCCATCAGGGTTGCTTGCTGGCCACGCCCCTTAATCTGCATACTTATTGTGAGACAATTACTCAGAGAGTATTAAAGTTAGAGAAAGCCAGGCAATTAGTATATGCACAGTCCCAGCTTTACTCCTAGTATTGGTTTCCTTTCAAAACGCAGCTGAAACACACCACGGTCCACTTGTTCACCTACTAAATCTTCTTCAACTTTGCTGGGATAGATTAGAAAATGTCAGTGTAAATTCTATCTTCCTCCACCAATATAGCAAGAATGAAAAAAGCTAACCCGGTGCTAATCTGCACTGCTTCATGGACAATATTGGGAAGACTGACCGGCAACAACTAAATGCTGGAAGTACATGCTGGGTGGACAAATCCTGATCAGAGATTTGATTGTTAGACTTCACATGAAAAGATACCACCAGTAAGGCTGGTTTAAATAGGAACTAATCGCTTAATGCTGTGCCCATAAAAAGGCAGGGAGAGGCACAGTATTTGCTTCCTCAGGCCAGACCCCTCCAGCAATGAGAACAGTGAGAAGCACAATAGAGATCACAAAATCCCACTCCAAATCTCTGAAGACTAGCAGTCAGATGCAACAGCACCTTAGATCTCCAACTGCAGATATATAGCTATAGGCACTAGGGATGGTCCGAACACCCCCTGTTCGGTTCACACCAGAACTCCCGAACAGAGAAAAAGTTCTGACTGGGATGGTGAACCCTATTAAAGTCTATGGAACTCGTAATTGAAAAATCAAAAGTCTCCATTTTGAAGGCTTATATGCAAGTCCCCTGGTACTGCCCTGTGGGGCATGTATCAATACAAATTTTCTTTTTTTAAAAAAGATTGTTTTTTCAGGAGCAGTGATTTTAATGATGCTTAAAGTGAAAAAATCAAAATCAAAAATTCCTTTAAAAATAGTGGCTGGTGGTTCCCTTAGTTTTCCTGTAAAGTGGTGCATCTGTACCATGTAGAGAACCTACAGCAGCTGGTATAGATTTTAAGGGGAACCCCACGCCAAGCTGATGACTCATCGGTTGTTAAGGACGCCGCAGCTGGCTTCCCAGCCCTGCTCCTTAACAACCAGCTATTTACTGCGCCCTGATTTGGCAAAGCTTTGCACAATAAGGGCTTAGAATGCACTGTGCATCGCAGAGCGTTTGGTGGGGTGAACACCCACTGAATGCCCTGCAAATTCGGATGTTCGCTGGACATCTAGATTTCTAGATGTCCTTAGAATATAGCAAGTCTTCACTTTTTGAAGGACTGTATTTTTGTGATAATTTTTTTCTTTTTTATCAGGTAAATATAAAATTGTCTATCATAATATTATGTAGTCGTCTTGTCTGTGGCTTTTCTTTCTGTAGCACTAAGCTCCCTATCACATCATTAACATGATTGCTTTTTCTGCTGTGCTGAAAGACATCTGTTGTGTACAGAACTAGAGTAGGTCACAGCAGTGACTCTTACTTTATGAATTGGCTGAATCCAAGGTTCCTATCAAACAAAGGCAGCTGCAAATAAACCTGTTCTGCCATGCTGGCTCTTTCAATAACCCATAGTGCTCCAGGTGAACTGGAGTACATCTTCACAATACATGTACATTTTCCTACGTTTTATCCCATTAAAACTGCTGCAAAGACAGAAAAAAATACCTGCTGATTCTGCAAATCCAGTGAGTTTCTAAATTCTTGAAGTTAACTAACAACTCTGCCTTTGCTGTACTGATATCCCAGCTCAGCTCTATCTGAATGCTTCCCCGTGGGACTGCAGAAGACCCCCACCCTCATCTCCTTAACATAGGAGGGATGTGTTCTATAGTCCAACTGCAGAAAACTCAAGAAAGGTTTAAAATACTGGTTTAGATTTCAAAGCAGCATTGTCAGCTATTTTTCACATCTACATCTGAATAAAAAATGTATTTATTTATTACAGGCACTTACTGTGTATAGCACCATCAATTTACTCAGAGATTTACATATACTGTACACCGACATCAGTCCCTGCCCTCAAGGAGTTTACAATCTAAGGTCCATAACTCACATTCATACATATACAAGGGTTAGACAGAATCCAAGTAAGCTACCATCATGTCTTTGGAGTGTGGGAGGAAACAGGAGTACCCAGAGGAATCCCACACAGGCACAGGGAGAACATGCAAACTTCAGGTAGATGGTGTCGTGGTTGGGATTTGAACCAGTGACCCTAGTGCTGTTATGCAAAGTCCTAACCACTTAGCCACTGTGTAGATATAAGGCAGTGTTGTGAATTAGAACATACATACTACACTTCTCTTGAATATACACTATATTACCAAAAGTTTTGGGATACCTGCCTTTACATGCACATGAACTTTAATGGCATCCCAGACTTAGTCAGTAGGGTTCAATATTGAGTTGGCTCACCCTGTGCAGCTATAACAGCTTCGACTCTTCTGGGAAGGCTGTCCACAAGGTTTAGGAGTGTGTCTAAGAGAATGTTTGACCATTCTTCCAGAAGCGCATTTGTGAGGTCAGGCACTGATGTGGATGAGAAGGCCTGGCTCACAGTCTCCACTCTAATTCATCCCAAAGGTGTTCTATTGGGTTGAGGTGCAGCCCAGTCATGTTGCTCCACTCCTAACTCGCTCACCCATGTCTTTATGGACGTTGCTTTGTGCACTGGTGCGCAGTCATGTTGGAACAGGAAGGGACCATCTCCAAACTGTCCAAGCATGAAATTGTCCAAAATGTCTTGGTATGCTGACACCTTAAGAGTTCCCTTCACAGGAACTAAGAGGCCAAGCCCAAACCCTGCAAAACAACCCCACACCATAATCCCCCCTCCACCAAATGATTTGAACCAGTAAACAAAGCAAGGTCCATAAAGACATGGATGAGTGAGTCTGGGCTGGAGAAACTTGACTGGCCTGTGCATAGTGCTGAGCTCAACCTGATATAACACATTTGGTGTGAATTAGAGAAGAGACTGTGAGCCAGGCTTTCTCGTCCACATCAGTGCCTAACCTCACAAAGGCGCTTCTGGAAGAATGGTCAAAAATTCCCTTAGACACACTCCTAAACCTTGTGGACAGCCTTCCCAGAAGAGTTGAAGCTGTTATAGCTGCAAAGGGTGGGCCAACTCAATACTGAACCCAGACCAAGACTGGGGTGCCATTAAAGTTCATGTGCATGTAAAGGCAGGTGTCCCAAAACTTTTGGAAATATAGTGTATATTCAAGGGAAGTGTAGCACAGCCCACTCTAGCTGCATACCTGGTGAGGGGGGGGCAAGATGGATGGTGGGCACAGAAGCACAAGCCGGCTTCTTTCACAGTCAGCAGCTCCAGCAGCAGAAGGAGAAGTGGGGGAGTCCTTAAAGAGAGCTGATCAGCAACAAAGTCAGCTACTCTGTTTACTGCTCACAGCACAAAGGGGTGGGGGGGGGGGTGAGTAGGGTAGGAGATCACACAACTGGCGGGCACTCGGCCACAACAGAAAGTTGGGAGCTCAAAGGATTTCTGGCCGAATTAGTACTGTAAAAGTATAAAATATGGGAAAAAGTGAATGTGCTGCAAAGATGCCCTGAATGATTTGATTGGTCATTTGTAAAAACATATTATATACACTGTAAAACATTGAAATTTAAAATGAAATGACAGTTAAAAAATGTATAATTTGAAAGAAGAAAACAACTAAAATACATAAAAAAGCCTTAAAGAAAACATTTGATGCATTTGGTGAAAATGGCACTTGTAATATGCTTGAAATAAATAAAAAAAAGTCTCCAGAATGAGCTTGAATCCAGGAAGACTGATCTGATTGAGCCAGCTGCCCCTCACAACTTTGCCTAGGACCAGTGGATGGAAAATAACACTAGAAAGAAAGGTAGTTGAAAAGTAAAGTCCTCTTCTGATTCTCTCAAAATATATGCTGCTCCATGGGATTTCCTAAATATTCACAACACAAACATAGAGAGTGAATCTGCCCAGCACACAGACCACAATAAAAACCATATGAAAGTTCTAACCCTACCACACTCTATCAAAAACAGAAAAAGAAAACGCACTTTAACCACTCAACCTCCGGGGGATGTTACCCCCCTTCCTGACCAGGCCATTTTTTGCAATATGGCCCTGTGTTACTTTAACTGCCAATTGCACGGTTGTGCAACGGTGTACTCAAATACAATTTATGTCATTTTTTTCCCAAAAATAGAGCTTTCTTTTGGTGGTATTTGATCACCTCTGCGTTATTAGTCTTTTGCTCTATAAACCAACAAAGACCAATAATTTTGAAAAAAAAAAAACAATATTTTTTACTTTCTGCTATAAAACATATTCAATAAAAAAAAAATGAAAAATCGAATTTCTTCATAAATTTAGGCCAATATGTTTCCTCAATAAGCGTATGTTGATTGGTTTGCACAAAGTTATGGTGTCTACAAACTATAGGATATTTTTATTTATTTATTACTAGTAATTTTGGTGATCAGCAACTTATAGCAGGACTGCGATATTGGGGAGGACAATAAGGACAAATACTGACATTTTTGACACTTTTTGGGGACCAGTGACACTAATACAATGATCAGTGCTAAAAAAATATGCACTGTCACTGTACTAATGACACTGGCAGGGATCAATGGAGTTAACTGTGTGCCTAGATAGTGATTTTGTGTACTGTGGGAGGTGTTTTTACTAAGGAAAGGCATGGATCCCTGTCCCTGTTTTGCAGGAACACAGGATCCATGCCTTCCCTACGGACTCAATGCCCACCGGCACCCACAGCGGGAGTGAAGCACCAGCAGTGCACATATATATACTGTATATATATATATATATATATATATATATGTGTGATCCTGCACACAGGTGTCGCCTTGTAGCAATAAAACTTCTATGGGGCGGACCTGAAGAGGTTAATCAACGATCAGGTGTGCCAAAGGATTTCTGGACAATGGGTGCCATATTGCGCATTTCTTAAAACAAGAATATTAAATCTAAACATAATTGAACAATATGTCATATTCCCAGACTAATGTATTTTAATACAACCCCATTTACATATATTTAATTCATAATGGATCGGTATTATGTAAAACATGGGGGTTTCATGAAAATACATATTATGGCCCTGCCATAAATATAGGAGCACTTGTACAAATGAATCCTTTTAGTTTTTTTTTTTTTTTTGGGCTTCTATGATGAATATGTAATATTTATTAATTCATCTTTGTGTTTTCCTACACAGGCCATTTCAATTGCCCGATTCCAATTGATATATGGTAATATTACCATATCATTTAGATGAGCTTTCAAGCTGCAACACTCAGCAATTGCTTTTATTAATTGTACAACCAAATAAGGGACCAGATTTATCAAAGACAACAGTTAATGTATACAAAAAGTGCAGCCGACTGAACATCGCTAAGGAAAATGAACTGTAAGGGTGTGTTTAGCATTCCCAAACATTCTAAATGTACTGCAAATACTACACATGCATAATGCATCCATTACAAAGCACAGCAGTCGTAGAATGCCATTATCCTAAATAGGAGAAGATTGGCAAACACTGGCTTTCATACAAAGGGATGCATATTCAAAACCACACATAATAGAACACAACATACAAACCCAGTAATGGCATGAGCATAGTTATGTATTATTTTCCTTCATATACTGTAGTTGGACTCTATTGTAGTCCTTCTTTTTCTATCTTTAAAAAAAAAAAATAAGTCAACTCAACGCTATTTGCATTTAAAGTGAACATATAATATATGCACAATATCACAACAGCCCTGTTTTATGAAAAGAAGACACACAAAACAGCAAAATCGGTTCATAGCGGTGTGCAACTAACAGTTGTACATATCTGTATAAAAAAAGCCCTTTTTAAAGAAAATTCTGCTCTGTATGTTTTTAGTTTTCAGTTTTGGGACTTTTAAAGGCAACTGTGTCTGTAACAATGCTTTATTTATAACATAGTTAAAAGTAAACAAGATAAAAGTCATACAAAAATGGAAAATTGTATACTCACCTTTCCGTAATTTTCCTTTCCTGGTGCATCTTCATGGCAGCATACACATGGGTTGTGGCTCCGCCCCCACAACATGATAGGACTGGTTAACTATAAATCAAAGACAGACCCGGCTCACAGCATTCTCTATAACTCTCACCAATTTGGGCGGGAATCTGTATGCTGCCATGAAGATGCACCAGGAAAGGAAAATTACGGAAAGGTGAGTATACAATTTTCCGTTTTCCTTTTGCATCATGGCAGCATACACATGGGACCTAACTCGCCATATGGGAGGGTGCAGGAAAAATTTTGTAATGATCAGAAGCGCAATTATGCACCATGAATTTTCCAAATTTTACTGTCGTGAGCCGGTTTCACTTTAAGTGTAATAAAGGTGTTTCCTGGGAGGACCATATTGCTGACTTGCAAATAGCCTCAGGAGACACTCAGCACTGAGCTTTGCACTGAGCTGGTACTGCCCTAGTTGAATGTGCTCTTAAGTCATCCGAAACAGGAAGGTCTTGTGGAGAGTAGGCTCTTTTAATTGTCTTAATCTAGGATATGACTGTACATGTTGATGCTGATTGACCCTGCCTTAAGCCACGCTGGAACCAAGTACAGATTTCAGCTTTCCTGAATGATAAGGTAGCTGCCAAGCAGGTCACCCAGGTTAGATCAACATCCAGGGGATGTGGTTCTCTCACTCAACCAAGAAAGATGGGAAACTAACTTCCTGGTTAAAGTCGAAGGAGAAAGACACCACATTGATAAAGGCAGTCTGGAGTTTTAGGACTATACTGTCTGGGTAGAACGCTTAGGTGAGGCTCCTTGAGTACAAAGCCTGCAGCTCTGACACCCCTTTTTCACAGAGGTTGCAGCAACCAGAAATATGATCTTCAGATTGCAGAGTGTAGCCAATTCTGTAGGATATAAGTGAGGCCTTGATAGGGATGAGGAACATGAGCAATGCCACATAGGGAACAATGGTTTCCTGGCAGGTATTCAAATTCATGCAAGCCTATTGAGAATTGCATCACTAAAGGGTTAAGGACTCCCTGTAAGTGCAGACAAGGCTGAAGTTTGAACTTTAAACATATTTGAACCTAGGCCCAATTGTAAGAACTGTAGAACCTTGGCTTGTTTCGGTGATAAAGGACTCCAGGCTTTACTGTGTGAGATCTGCATAATTTTCCCATATTCTTTGGTAAGTCTTATTCACAAAGACCTCTCTGGCTTAACACAAGGTAGCCACAACCTGCACCGAGCACCCTTGACTTGGTAGCCTGCACCTCCCAACTTCCATGCCATCAAAAAGTAGTCTCTTGGGGCTGGATGACAAAACTGACCGTGAGAGAGCAAATCTGCCATCACTGGAAGAGGCAGTGGTGACTCAATGCTTAAGTGTAGGAGAGACACTAGAGCCTCCTAAGCCAAAATGGCATATTTGCAATTATTGATACAGGAAGTTCCACAGACACCCTAAGAATCCTACCCTTCCACTGCTGTCTATGCACGGTATAAATCTTGCTCCTCTTCTAAAAGGAGTGAATGACAGAAGGGCTTTGAACACTACTCTCAGTTCAAGAGCATTCAATACTATGCCTCATAAGCTGAACATCCCATGACCTCAAGCAGCCTGCTCTTTGAAATGCATCCCCCAACCTTTCTAGCTGAGGTCTGATGGGATAATGTTTCATTCAAAAACAATTGGTCAGTTACAAAGTACCAAGGATATTCCGTCACTGTTCTGCTTCACTGCTAAAGCACCTTTGACTTTCTCTATCAGAGGACGGCTATTCCATTGTGGAAG
>BLSH010159739.1:129706-139807 GCA_018402905.1 Glandirana rugosa
GGTGTGCACACTGTGAAAATGTGTCGGACCGGTGTATGTCTCCGGGTTGTACGTCCCTCGTTGCAGTCCGCAAGATCCTCGTATTTAATGTGTGTATTAAAGAACTGATGGAGAACGTGAAAACTTCCAGGACCTCGTGGTCCTGTTACCTTTGCGGGTTTTTTAGTGGGGTAAAACCTTTCGTTTGTGGGGTTGCATATAAGATCCTCCGTATTACTCAGAAAAATTGCCAAGTAAAAAAGGTGTTCAAAAACCTTTTACACCTTTCTTTTACTTTTGCGTAAAAAAAAATGTGTTTCAACAGTTTATGTGTGTAATTTATGCTCCTAGAACGCCTGACGTTGCTCCCTGCATGTTGGGCCTCTGTATGTGGCCAGGCTGTGTAAAAGTGTCACACGTGTGGTATCGCCATACTCGGGACGAGTAGTAGAATGTGTTTTGGGATGTAATTTGTGGTATGCATATGCTGGGTGTGAGAAATAACCTGTTAACATATGACAATTTTGGGGAAAAAAAAAATAATAATTTTGCAAAGAATTGTGGGAAAAAATTACAACTTTAAAAAATTCACTACGCCTCTTACTAAATACCTTGGAATGTCTACTTTCCAAGAAGGGGTAATTTGGGGGGTATTTGTACTTTCTTGGCTTGTTAGGGTCTCGGGAAATGAGATAGGCCATCAGTAAATCAAGTGCGATCAATATTCAGTGATTGGCACTATAGCTTGTAGACTCTATAACTTTCACAAAGACCAAATAATATACACTAATTTGTTTTTTTTTTTACCAAAGATAGGTAGCAGTATAAATTTTGGCCAAAATTTATGAAGAAAAATTACTAATTTGCAAAATTTTATAACAGAAACGAAGAAAAAATCATTTTTTTACAAAATTTTCAATATTTTTTTTAATTATAGCACAAAAAATAAAAAACCCAGCGATGATTAAATACCACCAAAAGAAAGCTCTATTTGTGTGAAAAAAAGGACGCAAATTTCATATGGGTACAATGTTGCATGACTGAGTAATTGTCATTCAAAATGTGAGAGCGCTGAAAGCTGAAAATTGGTCTGGTTGTTAAGGGGGTTTAAGTGCCCAGTGGTCAAGTGGTTAATGTGGAATATTTCGACTTTTCAAGATTTTTATTTGGTTTTAATACGCAAATACATGCAAAGTCAGGAGCATAAACGTTTCTCTGACAAGTGGTAAACAAACACGATCAGGAACGGCTTAAGTTAAACTAAGAAGAACTTGAAAAACAGATTGAGGTAAAAGGTAAAAAGCATTAAGGTCAGCAGTGGGGGGAGAGCTGGATGGTAGGTTTGTTGTAGATGTTGCATGGTTTTATGTTGAAATGTCCACTGTTCCCGAGGTGCCCCCATGGGAACATACTGCACCTGGGAGAGCGGGCATGTCTTCAGAGATGGGTAAGGATCTGGGGTCCATCGATAGCGAGGAATAAGACTATATTTGGGGGACCGGGGAGGAGGATCCCAGGCTATGGCGGGTGGGAAAATAGGGAGATATGTTTGTAGATAGCTTGGAGTGACCGTACTGTATCTATGGTAAGAGCATTACCGCAATAAGTTCCAGATCTAAGATGGGAGGGGGTAGGCGTGAACGGAGAAACTAGTAGGAGATATAGAAAGAATGTGGGGAGTAGGAAGTGGGGAGAGAGTAGAGGGGGGAAAGGAGAGTGGAAATGGAGGAGGAAGAGGGTGACTCGGGAAGGCTCCGCGCCCATATGGGGTGTATAGAACGTAGGTTGCCCGACTATAATTAAGTGTATATTAGATTAGCAGCATAAGAGATGTTCAAGGGGTGAGGAGACTATGGTCGAAGTTGGAGGGCATGAAGTGCCTCATCCAAGGGTCCCAGATCTTCTCGTGGGCTACAGCCCTGTCTTGAATGATAGCTTCTATCCTGGCATGGATCATTGCTCTAGTGACCCTATTTTTGGTTTCTGTTCTATTGAGAAGTGAAGTTTTCCAGGCCTTAGCCAACGTCTGTTTGGCCGCTGTAGTTATCTGCAAGAGAAGCTTGAATTGGGATTTGGAAATGCCATCTGGTTTTTTGTTTAAGATGGCTACCTACTTCCGGTTCCGGCGCTCCATGGACTAGTCGCGCGTCATAGCAGCTCCCGCGGAGAAGCCTAAAATCAGCCATAAAAACCAGCACAAATCCCCGTACACCGGCCTCTACTAACATCAGGGACAGCGCCATGGAGAGATATCTGGATAAGGGACTGCTCCGCCAAGCACAGTTCGTCAGACCGCCAGAGAGTGCTGACCAGGCCGCTCCGCCTGACATGGCGGCGGCGCCACGTGCGGGAGACAACGTTCTGTCTGGTACCCTCGGACAGGACGATCGTTCCACGGAGCTAATCGCCCAAGCAGTGGCAGCTATTCTATCTCCCATGATCACAGCATCAGTGGAGAAGGCGGTGCAGGATGGCATGGCTCAGATCCACAAAGACCTTAAAGCCCACGCGGGTAGGCTGCAAGAGGCAGAGCAGCGTATAGCACACCTGGAGGAAGAAGTCTACCAGACCCAGGAGTCGGATGTCGCACAAGACAAACAGATCGCTCTCATCATAGAGAAGCTTGAAGATCTCGAAAATCGCTCCAGGAGGAGCAACCTTCGTTTTATTGGGGCTCCAGAATCCCTGCCAACAAGTGCCCTCATCAATTTCTGCTCCGTAAAGATCCCTGAAGCCCTGGGGCTGAAGGGACCGTTCCATGTGGAAAGAGCGCACAGACTCGGTGCTCCTTCCTCCAGCCGCCCTGGCCCAAGACCGATCATCACCAAATATCTGAATTACGCGAATAAACAAGCCATTTTGCAGAAATTCAGACAGTCAAAATCACTGACGATTGACGGGGAGAAAATCCTAATCTTTGCCGATTATTCAGCAGAAGTGGCCAAGAAACGGAAGGCGTTCCAAGGCATCTGCTCAGACCTTTTTAAAAGACAGATTAAGTTTACTCTGGCCTTTCCAGCAACACTCCGGGTCAAAGGCCCCAATGAAGAACAGCTAACTTTCCACACCCCAGCTGAAGCAAACCACTTCCTGAGGACCCTGGAACCCATGACCTATGCCAAAGCAACCTCCAAGGATCAAGGTTCTCCGCGCCTCCTGGACCAAAGAAGCCCCAGAAAGGATGCAGCTAAGAGGCTCAAAACTCTCGGGTCTAACCTCATGGAACTTTCGTGAGAGAGAGCATCCTCTATGGAACCCCTCAGCTGGTATCGACACGCAAGCTCACCGCCTGCTCAGATGAGTATGCATACACTATAGCCCATTGTGACTCTCAGCTGTGCCACCCAACTGTCGCATAGTCACACCTTGATACTATAGTGTTTTACCTCATGTTACTCTTATGTTATTTTACCTGTTAAATGTGTCTTCCTCTCCCGTTTTGGCCAGTCTAAAGCGGGACGGGAACCCTGGCTATATTACTCTAGCTGTGCTACCCCGCCTTATCCACACGGTCTTCCCCCCGGGATTACTATGTACTACATCCAGTCGTTGGTTTCCCCTGCCCTATCTCTCCCCCCTCACAAGAGGCCTTTAGATGCACCTCCATTTACCCTTTCAAGGGGATCTTGCCAATTCACTCCCCACCCACTGGCTTCCTCCTAACTGGGGGCTGCACTCTCCCGTGACGAAACCATGTGGAAAAAAGTGAAGTCAGTGATTACTGCATTGTTACCCCTGTTTCTTGCTCCCCCTCCACATACCTTCCCCTCCCCCACTAACTCACTATGCAACCCCCTTAAATACGTCATACTTAAATGGCTGCAACGCTCACAAACAAATCCCTACATCCAACTCAGGACCTCATTAATTTGGAAGGATGTCTACACTGAACGTCCCACAACGCAAACTATCTACAAACTCTGCCCAACTCCCCCATCTCTACCCCCTTCATGAACATTATCTCATGGAATGTTAAAGGACTAAAATCCCCACATAAAAGAATGAAAATCCTGAGACATCTACACCGCCTTAAAACAGATTTAGCCTTACTCCAGGAATCCCATCTCCAATCTCGAGACTTTCACCGCATGCGCAAACTATGGGTGGGGCTAGTCCTGGGCTCGGCGGCAATCGGTAAAAAAGCAGGCACCCTTATACTAATCCACAAACGCCTTTGTGGTGCGGTCATATCCTCGAGCTCGGATTCCCAAGGCCGCATAACCACGGTTGGTCTCAAAAGGGGACACAAGGACCTAAACATTACATGTGTATATGCACCTAACAACCCAGACCCCCAATTTTTCACGGACCTATCTACCCACCTTCTCCAACACCCTCATATCCCACATATTGTGGGGGGGGACTTCAACTCCCTTATGCACCCCTGTATGGACAGATCCCGCCCTCAACACAGACATAACAATCCATCCATCAGGACAGACCAGGCCCCCACTTTATTGTCAGAAACAATGTCATCCCTACACCTCACGGATGTCTGGAGACTATAACATCCATCTGACAGGGAATTTACCTTTTACTCCCCTCCCCATGGAACATTGACTAGGATAGACTACCTCTTTGCCACGGATGACCTACTGACCCACATATCGGGCACCGATATCCACGAGATGGCATTGTCCGACCACTCCCCTATCTCACTGACATTGACCGATCAGACCCCTAACCCTGCAGCACGATCCTGGAGGTTCCCTTCTTTTCTCACTAACAATTCTGAATTTCAAACATACATTTCCAAAGCCTGGGAGGACTACTCACTCACTAACTCAGATCACTCAGTAAACCCTAATCTGTTCTGGGAGGCTGGTAAAGCTTTTCTCAGAGGCAAGATAATATCATTCACAGCTTTTTATAAAAGAAGAATTCACACTGAATACCGGGAAGCTAGCGCGCGTCTTCAAACAGCACAACACGCACTGACCTCCTCCAATACGCAGGCCAACAGGGAAAATTGGCTTACAGCCAAACGTCTCTTCGATCTTTGGGCAGACAAAATTGAATTAACTAAACGGGCATCAATGGAGGCAACATACTATAGATTCGGGAACAAGTCAGGCAAACTTCTCTCCAGGCTATGCAAAGGCCCGCACCTCCCCACACACATTACTTCTCTTAGAGATAAACAGGGTAATATCAAATCCTCCCCTAAGGATGTCACCCAAATCCTGCTTGACTTTTATTCTGCATTATACGCACCGGACACCATTGACTCCAACGCGGCCACGACCTTCCTAGACTCCCTAGACCTCCCTAGCATATCCCCCCAACAACTGCAGTCCCTCAACTCCTCGATCACAGACCTAGAAATATCCACGGCTATCCAGAATACCTCGTCTAACAAAGCCCCTGGCCCAGATGGCTTCACCGGTGAGTTCTACAAACTCCTCAAGAAGACACTAACCCCCACACTACTGACGGTATTTAATGGCATCTGGTCTGGAGGCACGTACCTGCCCACCGGCAATCAGGCCATTATCAAGTTGCTAAGTAAGAAGGGTAAGGACCCACTAGAACCGGGCTCATACAGACCCATCTCACTGCTCAATCTGGATGCCAAACTCCTTTCAAAAATCATAGCCACTAGACTTGCAGACATCATTCCGACACTCATACACCCGGCCCAATCCGGATTCGTCAAGGGGAGAACAGCCACCTTAAATATTAGAAAAGTTTTGACTATATTAGAACATGCCAACAACCACCCCAAGGAACAGTTCGCTATCCTCGCGCTAGACGCCGAGAAGGCATTTGATAATGTTAGCATCAAATGGCTTCTCCATGTTCTAGAATCCTTCAAATTCCAAGGCCCCTTCCTGCATTTGATATGTCAAATGTATGCAGCCCCCGCGGCCTCTATAATGACCTCTGGTATCCAAAGTTCAGAGTTTCGTCTGTTCAAGGGGACAAGACAGGGGTGCCCACTTTCACCCCTGCTGTTCAACTTGGCAATAGAGCCGTTATCCAGGTTCCTCTTCTCTTCAGCCCCCCTACATGGTGTCCAGGTCGGTGGTCAGGAACTGAGAACGGCATTTTTTGCGGATGATGTCCTCATCTTTACAGCTGACCCGGCTGCCGACGTTCCCACCATCAAACAAATATTTGACACCTTCAGATCATATTCGGGCCTCCACATAAATTACCCCAAAAGCGAAATTCTCCTACTAGGTGACACCAAAAATCCCCCATGGATTAAGGACTCCCCCTTCACTTTAGCAAAATCCCATATAACGTACCTGGGGATCACCATTGGAAAAACTCCCTCCTCCCTTTACTCCCTCAATTACCCTCCGCTGATCCATAAAATTTGCCAAGAGCTAAACAGATGGATGGACCTCCCTCTTTCACTCTCGGGGAGATGCCGCCTCTACAAGATGGTCTCTTTTGCCAAACTTTTATACCCGATGCAAACCATTCCTTTATTGCTAAAACACAAAGACATTCAATTCTTAAACAAAGTTCTTAATAAATTTCTGTGGAAAAACAAAAGACCCCGCATTGCCATGTTGAGGCTGAACTCCCCGAGAGGTGAAGGAGGGGTAAACCTACCTAATATCAGGATGTATAACATATCTTGTCTCCTTAGAACAGGCATTGATTGGATAACCCAATCCTCCCGATATTCAAACTTTCAGTTGGAATCCAATATGGTGGCCCCATTCTCGCTCTCCGCGATATTGCACATGACATGGAAGGCGCTGCCACCTCATCTCAGGCACAATGCCATCCTGAGAGATACGATCTTAGCCTGGAGAGAAGCACGGAAATACCAAAAACTCCCCCCTTTTATCTCCCAACATCTCCCGATCAGAGGAAATCCGGATTTCCCAGCAGCGCAGGACAGCCAACCATTCCGCATATGGGAAGCCAAGGGGCTCTCTAATTTTGCCTCCCTCTTCGACCCCTCCACGGGCAAACCAATACCTTTCTCGGTTCTATCTCAAACGCACCAACTGCCGCCCTCTCATGCGTTCCAGCATGCCCAATGCATCAGCTATGTACGTTCAACGCATGGAAATAACCCTAAAAACTTCCAACCCTCACTGGTTGAGAAGCTGATGGCAGACAAGAATACATCCACATCCAGAATATACAACTCCCTGCTAACCATGACCTCCACATCCACCATGGCTACTGTCGCCTCCAAATGGGCCAAAGACCTCCCTCTCGATGGCTTAGAGGAAAAAATAGCCTCAGGCTACAGTGCAGTGCTACGACACACCGTAAGTGAAACATGGAAAGAAACCCAACTTAAAATACTGCACAGGGCTTACATTCCTTTCATAAAGGACAAAAACAACCCAGGTTTCACACTCTGCCCCCTGTGCTCCACCGTCAAACCCACCTTTTTCCATAGATTCTGGCTATGCCCACACATCACCTCCTTCTGGGATCACATTATCTCCTTTATTTACAAGATCACAAATATAAAATTGAACAAAGACCCTCTAACCCTATTACTCGGCTACTGGGACCAAGCTACGTACAGAACAACTGGTCACTCTGCTATTCACTCCTCCATCCCATGGATACACACAGCCCTTCTAACTGCACGAAAGGCTATCCTAAAAAACTGGATTCACCCTCCGGGCCCTTCTCTACCCCTGGTACAAAAGGACATGCTCTGGCTATTGTATATGGACAAACTCTCCTCGGACCCTTCATCGATCTCCGCTACTGCAAGATTCTTCAAGAAATGGGGGTCCTACATACAACAAACCCTCCCCCAAAACGAAAGAGACCACCTTCAAAATTCCCCCCACCTATACTCCGATGGACTCAAACGAATCCTCCCTCTGGCGGATCAACCTTCCACATTCTAAACACTCCAGGATCTACAGCCCCTATACAGTCCATGGCACCAAGGCTAGACTTTCGGTTACCTCTTCACACACTATTGGTCCTCTCCTGTCCAGCAGAGATGAACTGCCTCTTTCATCGTAAAATGCTTTCTATCTGCTCAGTGTACGCCCTCTATCTCTTAACTATGATTTGCTTCCAAAGGTCTGTTAGAGGTCCATCCATCTTCACGGTAAATGGGATACTTACCTCCATCAAAGACCCACAGGGAAGCCATTACCCACACACTCTTCCCAATTGCCCCCCGAAATTGACACTCTCACCCGATAACACCCACGTTGCAGCCACCCTCAACCCCTATTCACCACACAGCTTGAACCAACGTCTCCCCCATCCTCCCCACCCCCCCCAGACCCCCACCCCTGGTTAACATTGTTACGTATCTTGATTGTAACTCTATTTCGAATGTACCAAAAGAAATTTTGTATACTTTGAATATCTGCTTTGTATCCTGTTATTTTCTGGAAAAGACAATAAAATCTCTTGAAAAAAAAAAAAAAAAGATGGCTACCTTTGGGTCAGGGGAGAGGTTCGTATCAAAGAGAGTAGACAGTATTTGAAAAATTTGGTTCCAGAAGGACACGGCCACAGGGCAGGTCCACCACGTGTGGAGATGTGAACCTTGGTCAGGACAGCCTCGGAAGCAGGGAGGGGAGTAGGTGGGGAGAAATTTGGCGATCCGGGCTGGGACCAGGTACCACCGCATAAGGACTTTGTAGTTGGTTTCGACTGCAACTATTGATTGGGAGGAGGACTTGGTGGCTGCCCAAATATCGGCCCACTCTTTGGGATCTAGGTGTATTGCAAGGTCCTTCTCCCAGTTGGATACATACAGTATGGATGAGGAGGGTGTAGGGTCTAAAAGTTGGGAGTAGAGAGAGGTGATCAGGCCTCTGGAGTGTGGATCTTTGTGGCATATATGTTCAAATGGGGATAGGGCTGGTATGGAATCATCTTTGCGTAGGTGAGGTGTGAAGAAATGCTTGAGCTGCAGGTATCTGAAGATTTCGGAGTTGGGTAGGTCATGAGTCTCACTTAGAGATTGGAATGGTGTGAATGAGTGGGCCCGGAGAAGGTTGGAGCTGGTCCAATTGTGGAAGGAGTTAGGGGCGAACCAGGCTGGGTAAAAGGCCGGGTTTCTCAGAAATGAGACTAGTGGGTTATGGGGGGATTGGAGGCCATGTTTTGTTTTCAGGCTGTCCCAGAGATGTAGGCTGTGTGCAGTGACTGGGTTGTCGATAGTTCTGCGGTCCTTTGGCTTAAGCCACAGGAGGTTTGCGACCGAGAGGGGATCGCAATCTATGGCTTCCAGGGATACCCATAATGGGGTTTCTTTGGTGGCGTGGTATTTTGGGAGTTGAGCCAGTTGTGCGGCTTGATAATACTTGGTAAAGTTTGGGACCCCCAGTCCCCCCTTGAGTTTCGGGGAAAAGAGGACTTGTCTCTTTATTCTTGGCCTAACCTTACCCCAAAGGAATCGGAATGTTCGCCCTTGTAGTATACGTAGAAAATGAGGAGGAACGTGGATTGGCAGTACCCTGAATAAATATAGGATTTTCGGGAGGATTGTCATTTTCAACGCTGTTATTCTGCCTAGCCATGCAAGGGGGAGGCTGGACCAGGAATTCATCAAATTGGTTATGTGGGACAACATTGGGGGAAAATTGGCTTGATATAGATCCTTAGGGTCTGCTGTGAGGTTGACACCCAAGAGGGGGAGGTGGTCAGTTGACCAGCTAAATGGGAGGATTTGTTGTAACTGGGATAATGAGGATTAGAGTTGAGCGAACCTCTGGAAGTTCGGGTTCTGCTGGTCCATCCGAACTTCGGGACAAAGTCCGGGTCCGGGTCCGGACGGAACCCGAACGATCGCACGGACAACGAACCCCATTGAAATCAATGGGGACCCAAACTTTTAGGCACAAAAATGGCTGTAACAAAGTCCTGGAAAGCCCTAGAGGGCTGCAAAAGGAAGTAAAATGGGGGTAAGGGTAGGGCAAGTGCCCTACAAAAAAATGGGGACAGGGAAATAACTTTAAATATTTTTAAACAAATAAAAACATAAAAAAAGCAAAAATGGAGTTGAATGTGGATCATCTTCAAACTGTGTCTGAAAAGTATTAATTAACGGTAGAAGCCATATAACTTTTCTAAAATCATCTTCAAACTAGGGCAAGTGCCCTACAAATAAATGGGGATAGGGAAAATAAATTAAAATCAAGTAAAAAAACGGGAAGGGGGGTGGAT